>JBBGZY010002329.1:0-583986 GCA_037952925.1 Lithobates clamitans
GAATGAGGGACACCTACTAACAAATGTATGTAGGACACGCCCCCTGCCACTCCCCCTTAAAAGGAGAATTAACCCCCCAAAAAAGGTTAATTAAATCCACAAGTGCTTTTTCTACTGCACAAGAACACACAACGCATTCCTGTGCGATTCCCTGTGGGAGCCGGCACTAAAAGCAGCTGGACTTGTGCGATTCCCTGTGGGAGCCGGCACTAAAAGCAGCTGGACTCGCACAATGCAAAGTAATCATGTTATTCATACAAAACCGTTAGGAACATTTAGTTGCAGACAGTTTAGCTGAGTTTAGGAAAATAAGGAAAGTGCCATGAAGTGCATGTGCTCAATACCGCATAGTATAAGTGAATAATACTATAAACATACCATCACGACGATACCATACCCTCCAGACGACGTCACGTGACGAAACGTACGTCGAGGCATATCCGGTCACGCATACCTTCCGGCCACTTTCCGGTTTTCGACAGACTAGGCGGTGGAACGCACGCCGCTAACAACAAGCGGAAGCAAGCGATACGGCTGTCCACACTCCACCTAACATTGTAGAGCCTGTCACCTCCAGTGCCGAGGAAAGACACTTATAAAGTAAGCGGCCACTTGGCCTGTTGTTTTTAATATTTTTTAATAAAGAAACGGAATTACACAATGAATGGTATTGTTCTTTCCATCTTTTTTCTGATATCCACTCTGGTGGAGCCATTCCTTGATCACCCACCTGTAACCAGTTAAGACCAAAGTTCGTGGTCCTAACAAAGTCCCACCTGACCTTTCTTCTTCAATAAAGAGGTCATGGTGGTCTGGTAAGTAGGAGACTTACCTATATCCACCGGGTGTTGTGCTATCCAAGATCAACGATCGTTATTGGTGATGGTGTGAAAAAGATATAAATACTTCACTCAATATATGGACACATATTTCTATATATATATATTTCTATATGCATTATTTTGTTTGCACATTAATGCACTTAGCACTTTCTAATTGTTTGTGATTTTGTGTTCTAATGCATATGATGTTCTAGCAGTCCAGGGCATTTCCACCCACCTGTGGTGACCTGGTTTTGGATTTGTCTACAATCAGGTGAATGATGAGTCTGCTGAGAGCACCATTTATTTGCTGGCTGGTTTCTACTGATGCACACTTTGTTCTCACAGACAGTTTTCATTTGTTATATCAATCATGATGGTATGTTTTATAGTATTATTCACTTATAGTATGCGGTATTGAGCACATGCACTTTATGGTTACACTTATATTTCTAGCGCCCCCTTATCATTATACACCCCTCACTAGTTCAAAGATAGCTTATTAAGCACTTTGAGGGGAGCAGCTTATAAACACTTTTTTAATTGTTACTTAGCGCAGAGTTCTTTTCCTTTATAAGGAAAGTGCTGTGTCTGGGGTGGATTATCTGCAGCTAAACGCACATTGCATTTAGCTGCAGAAAGCTGCAGTGTTTAGCAGCAGAAATTTATGCACTTTCCTTTTTTTTCTGAAATGTTGGTATTCATTCTCAAGTTGGTTCTCCTTCATCCTCAAGTTGGTTCTCCTTCATCCTCATGTTGGTATTCATTCTCATGTTGGTTCTCCTTCTTCCTCATGTTGGTTCTCCTTCATCCTCATGTTGGTATTCATTCTCATGTTGGTTCTCCTTCATCCTCATGTTGGTATTCATTCTCATGTTGGTTCTCCTTCATCCTCATGTTGGTATTCATTCTCATGTTGGTTCTCCTTCATCCTCATGTTGGTATTCATCCTCATGTTGGTTCTCCTTCATTCTCATGTTGGTTCTCCTTCATCCTCATGTTGGTTCTCCTTCATCCTCATATTGGTATTCATCCTCATGTTGGTTCTCCTTCATCCTCATGTTGGTATTCATTCTCATGTTGGTTCATATTCATCCTTATGTTGGTATTTATTTATTCTCATGTAGGTTCATACTCATCCTCATGTTGGTATTCATTCTCATGTTGGTTCATACTCATCCTTGTGTTGGTATTTATTCTCAATGCATGTCTCCTTCAACCTCATGTTGGTATTCATTCTCATGTTGGTTCATACTCATCCTCGTGTTGGTATTTATTCTCATGTTGGTTCTAATTCATCCTCGTGTTGGTATTTATTCTCATGTTGGTTCTAATTCATCCTCATGTTGGTATTTATTCTCATGTTGGTTCTAATTCATCCTCATGTTGGTATTTATTCTCATGTTGGATTCTCCATCATCATCATGTTGGTATTCATTCTCATGTTGGTTGCTGTTTATCCTTATGTTGGTATTCATTCTCATGTTGGTTCACACTCATCCTCGTGTTGGTATTTATTCTCATGTTGGTTCTCCTTCATCCTCATGTTGGTATTCATTCTCATGTCGGTGCATACTCATCCTCTTGTTGGTATTTATTCTCATGTTGGATTCTCCATCATCATCATGTTTGTATTCATTCTCATGTTGGTCCATAGTTATCCTCATGTTGGAGTTCATTCTCATGTTGGTTCTCCTTCATCCCCATGTTGATTCTCCTTCATCCTCATGTTGGTTCTCATTCATCCTCGTTTTGGTTCTCATGTTGGTTGTTCTTTATCCTTATGTTGGTATTCATTCTCATGTTGGTTCATACTGATCCTCATGTTGGTATTTATTCTCATGTTGGTTTTCGTTCATCCTCATGTTGGTATTCATTCTCATGTTGGTTCTCATGTTGGTTCATACTCCTCCTCATGTTGGTATTTATTCTCATGTTGGTTCTCCTCCATTCTCATGTTGGTATTCATTTTCATGTTGGTTCATATTTATCCTCATTAGTATATAGTAAGCTGCCAAAATGCGAACTGAATCGCCTCAAGGCGCTTGATCCGTTCTGTGTTGTCCTGCTTCTTAGAAGAGGTGGGTCTTGAGTTTTTTTCTGAAGGCCCGATAATTTTCTTCTATGCAGATGTTTGTGGGTAGAGTGTTCCATAGCCGTGGTCCTTGGACTGCGAATCTTCGTTCTCCCTTTGATTTGTAGCGGGACTTGGGGATGAAGAGGAGGTTTTGATTAGAAGATTTGATCGAAGACTGCGATTAGGTGTGTAGTGTTTTATTTTCTCTCATAGGTATGGAGGAACGTTTCCTTGTGTGCATTTGTGGGTGAGGCAGAGGGTCTTGAATGTGATCCGATCCTTTACGGTTAGCCAATGTAGGGTCCTCAGGGATGGGGAGATGGATTCCCATGGGTTTTTTTTCCCGTTACCAGTCTTGCTGCCGTGTTTTGGATGACTTGCAGGCGTGCAATCTGATATTTAGGTAGTCCTATGTAGAGGGAGTTTGCGTAGTCGAGTCGGGAATTGATGATTGTTCCCACTACTGCTGCTTTGTCTTCTTCTGGAACGAAAGGCATGAGTCTACGCAGCAGGCGGAGAAGATGGTGAGATCCGCTGACTACTGATCCTATTTGAGCATCCATCGACATCTCTGAGTCAAAGATGACTCAGAGACTTTTGGCTTTGGTGCTTGGGGAGATGGTCGGTCCAAGGATGGTGGGTGGTGTCCATGGGGTCTTAGTTTTTGTATTTCGGTTTGCGTGGAGGAGAAGAAGCTCTGTTTTGGATCCGTTGAGTTTGAGGGAGTTAGAGGTCATCCAGTCGTCTATCAACGAGAGGCATTTTTCTAGTCGCTGATATTGGTCTTTTTGTTCCGGTGATGCGAAAGTAGAGTTGTGTGTCATCAGCGTATGAGTGGAAACAGAGGTCCGATTTTTCTGATGATTTTGAGGAGTGGACGGATGTAGATGTTGAAGAGCACGGGTGACAAGGGTGAACCTTGAGGGACTCCATAAGAAATTGCATGAGTTTTCAGCAGCCAAATCTTCCCGGGGCTGAAGTGGTTAATGATACGAACTCCAGCCGGGAAGAGCTTAGTCGTTCTGTTTACTGTATTTCCAACATAATCTTGAGATTTCATCTCTCTTACATCCTGTGCCCAATTCAGAGGACTAATGAGCACGTATACGGTGGGGCTTCTATCAGTGTTCTTGCAATACTTCTTAATGGCCTATGTAAAAATAGCTGTTCCTTCTTTTTGTAGGATACAGAGGAGTCTCGCTGTAAGCTTTTGTGTGTCGCCCGTGGTCCTAATTGACCTCACAAGATGAAAGAAATTGCTTGTTTTGTTTCCTGGGCTCAGTGCAGCCGTCAGCCCCCGTGGCAAGCTTCTGTGGTTCTTAGCAAAGATTGTTCATTTCCATCCATTGAAATCCGTTCTCCTGTTATGATATCCATTTTTTTTGTTCTAATTTGTGCCTCCGCTTAGAGTTATTAAAGGAAAAGCGTATTGTTAGTTCAGGGAGCGCACGGTTTGAGTTATCTTTGGAGTGTTTGAGTATTTAAAGTGATATTAAAGTCTAGTTTTTTTTTCTTTTAAAATGAGCAAACATGTTATACTTACATGCTCTGTGTGCCCTCTTCTCGGGTCCTTTTGCCAGCGCTCCTGGCCCCTCCCTCCTGATGAGTGCCCCCACAGCAAGCAGCTTGCTATGGGGGCGCCCCGGGCCGAGCCGCTGCTCTGTATGGACACGGAGCCCCGTCTCAGCCCCGCCCCCTTTCTCTCCTTATTGGCTCACTTTGATTGACAGCAGCGGGAGCTAATGGTGCCTGAGGCTCTAATTGGCTTGAAAAAGGTTGGGCTCGGGGCGCAGTGCTGCTAGCGAATCAATATTCCCTATTGTCTTCCGGCTTTTCCTCCCAGCCAATCAGGACAGGAAGCGGATCGGGTTGGCCAGTAGGAGAAGCCGAGGAAGAAGCCATGACACCGCGACCATGAAGGGGTGAGCGCGAACCTGGGGGGGGGGGGTGTTTGCCGCCCCCTCCCAAAAAGTTTAGCACCAGCCACCACTGGTCCCCAGACAGCCGAGACTCTCGTGCAACAGCGCTGGATCGAGATGGGGCTCAGGTAAGTATTAGGGGGGCTGAAAAGGGAAGGTTTTTTACCGTCAAAGAGAAGTATGAACTTTTTTTCCCCCAATTATACTTACCTAGGTGTATGCAGCATCGTTCCCATGCTGCATCTGTCCCCTGCTGGATCCGACACTGAGAACCGAACGATTTAACACAGCTGATTGATCGCTCGGTTCTCAACGATTTCTGTTCTGCGCCCCCCCCGCTCACTTGAACCCTGGGCTGTGGAGGGGCGGAAGCGGCTGGCTCAGGCTCTCAGCAGCTCGCTGGGGAGACCAGATATGGTGACTGCAAGATCCTGGGGAGACCAGATATAGTGAGTGCAGGCTCCTGGGGAGAGCAGATATAGTGAATGCAGAGTCCTGGGGAGAGCAGATATAGTGAATGCAGGCTCCTGGGGGGAGCAGATATAGTGAGTGCAGGCTCCTGGGGAGAGCAGATATAGTGAGTGCAGGCTCCTGGGGAGAACAGATATAGTGAATGCAAGCTCCTGGGGAGAGCAGATATAGTGAGTGCAGAGTCCTGGGGAGAGCAGATATAGTGAGTGCAGGCTCCTGGGGAGAGCAGATATAGTGAGTGCAGGCTCCTGGGGAGAGCAGATATAGTGAGTGCAGAGTCCTGGGGAGAGCAGATATAGTGAGTGCAGGCTCCTGGGGAGAGCAGATATAGTTAATGCAAGCTCCTGGGGAGAGCAGATATAGTGAGTGCAGAGTCCTGGGGAGAGCAGATATAGTGAGTGCAGGCTCCTGGGGAGAGCAGATATAGTGAGTGCAGGCTCCCGGGGAGAGCAGATATAGTGACTGCAGGCTCCTGGGGAGACAAGATATAGTGAATGCAGGCTCCTGGGGAGAGCAGATATAGTGAATGCAGGCTCCTGGGGAGAGCAGATATAGTGAATGCAGGCTCCTGGGGAGATCAAATATAGTGAATGCAGGCTCCTGAGGAGAGCAGATATAGTGAGTGCAGGCTCCTGGGGGAAAGCAGATATAGTGAATACAGGCTCCTGGGGAGACAAGATATAGTGAATGCAGGCTCCTGGGGAGAGCAGATTTAGTGACTGCAGGCTCCTGGGGAGAGCAGATATAGTGAGTGCAGGCTCCTGAGGAGAGCAGATATAGTGAGTGCAGGCTCCTGAGGAGAGCAGATATAGTGAGTGCAGGCTCCTGGGGAAAGCAGATATAGTGAGTGCAGGCTCCTGGGGAGATCAGATATAGTGAGTGCAAGCTCCTGGGGAGAGCAGATATAGTGAGTGCAGGCTCCTGGGGAGATCAGATATAGTGAGTGCAGGCTCCTGGGGAGATCAGATATAGTGAGTGCAGGCTCCTGGGGAGATCAGATATAGTGAGTGCAGGCTCCTGGGGAGAGCAGATATAGTGAATGCAGGCTCCTGGGGAGAGCAGATATAGTGAGTGCAGGCTCCTGGGGAGATCAGATATAGTGACTGCAGGCTCCTGGGGAGATCAGATATAGTGACTGCAGGCTCCTGGGGAGATCAGATATAGTGAGTGCAGGCTCCTGGGGGAAAGCAGATATAGTGAGTGTAGGCTCCTGGGGAGAGCAGCAGATATAGTGAGTGTAGGCTCCTGGGGAGACCAGATATAGTGAGTGCGGGCTCCTGGGGAGACCAGATATAGTGACTGCAGGCTCCTGGGGAGACCAGATATAGTGAATGCAGGCTCCTGGGTTTAGTAACACTTTAAGTGAATGGTTCCTTGTACAGGGGCTACAATTGGCTGATAGTGTACCGGGTCATTATCAGATCCTTACACTGCTTTCTTTAAAAGTACATTTATGGCCTGATAATGATTACAGAGCTGAATTAATTTGTGATTTTTTTTTATATCTGCCTAGAGATCAGCTTCAATCTTGTCAGTCATTCATAGGAGGATTACATTAAAAGTAAAAGGATATTGTAGTGATGACCAGAACAAGTGTTGGCATTCATGTCCTCTATAATGCAGATGGGGGGTAGGACCTTGGTCGGTTCTGCAGACAACGCGGCTGTAATCTCTATCACAGAGGTTTATGAGTGTTGGTTGTCTGGAATGGATGGGCGCTGAGGCAGCGAGCACTTTATTAATAATGAATGTGAATTTCTCCACTTTTAATTGTTGGTTGCTGTGCGTAGAACTTCATTTCTGCACATGATGCACAAACAGAGTTATTGGAAGTCATTATTTCTGCCCATGCGGCCATTGCTGGGACTTTATCTGCTGTGAGCTGTCCAAGGTCCTGAAACCCCCCCCCGAATGACAAAGTCTGAACGTATTCATGTCCTCTGCTCTAGATAAATCAGTAGTGCCCGGAGGTGACCGAGCAAAGAGCAAAAGGGAGAAACCTTACAAGCCCTCAATGTGTTACAATCTGCATCCACATTAAAAAGCAATTGCATATGGCGCAAAGCGGAAGTGAAGCGCTGATAGGACTCGCAGAACCCCACAATGTTCCTGTGAACGCAATACTGATCTTTTCTTATCATGTGGGTGCAAATATTTTAAAGTGGAACTTTAGTCAGAAAATTAAGTCCCGCCAGATGACTTCAGGCCGCCTCGTTTTGTATATCTATGTACTGTAAATCCTGTAGAATAATGTAACACATTAAAAAAAGGTGTCTATACTTAAAAGCTCCGCCGACTTAAAAGGTGCCACCCCCCTAATTCATGCACCCGGCCCTTAATCTACATGCAGGGTGCCGGACGCATGGATTTCAATGGGGTTTTTTAAAGCACATGATTAGAGCCTGAGGCTCTAATTGGCTTCAAAAAAGGGTGGGCTCGGGGCGCAGAGCATTGCACTCCGAGCCCACACAGTTATGTGACAATAGCAAATTAATATTCGCTATTGTCTTCCTGATTCTCCTCCCAGCCAATCAGGAAGCGGGTCCTGAGACCCGATTGGCCAGGGATTCTTAGGATTCCCGGCCAATCAGGTCTCAGGACCCACTTTTTGTTCAGGAGAAGCAACACCTGTAACGGGAGGGGCTGCACGGGAGTGTAGCCCGCGAGGGAAGAGACGGAGCAGACGAGTGGGAGCCGTTGCAGAGAGCAGGGATCCGGTGCAGAGAGCGGACAAGCATGAGCTGGTGCAGAGAATGGGGAGCTGGTGCGGCCCAGCAGGGAGCCAGTGCAGAGAGAGAGGGGAGCCGGTGCAGAGAGAGGGGAGCCAATACAGAGAGCGGGGAGCCAGTGCAGAGAGCGGGGAGCCAGTGCAGAGAGCGGGGAGCCTGTGCGGACTAGTAGGAGCCGGTGCAGAGAGCAGGGAGCCGGTGCAGAGAGTGGAGAGCCGGTGCAGAGAGTGGGGAGCCTGTGCGGACTAGTAGGAGCCAGTGCAGAGAGTGGGGAGCGGGTGCGGACTAGTGGGAGCCAGTGCGGACTAGTGGGAGCCAGTGCAGATAGCGGGGAGCCAGTGCAGAGAGCAGGGAGCCGGTGCAGACTGGTGGAAGCCGGTGCAGAGAGTGGGGAGCCGGTGGAGAGAGTGGGGATCCGGTGCAGAGAGTGGGGAGCCTGTGCGGACTAGTAGGAGCCAGTGCAGAGAGTGGGGAGCCGGTTCAGAGAGCGGGGAGCCTGTGCGGACTAGTAGGAGCCGGTGCAGAGAGCAGGGAGCCGGTGCAGAGAGTGGAGAGCCGGTGCAGAGAGTGGGGAGCCTGTGCGGACTAGTAGGAGCCGGTGCAGAGAGTGGGGAGCGGGTGCAGAGAGTGGGGAGCCGGTGCGGACTAGTAGGAGCCAGTGCAGAGAGCAGGGAGCCGGTACAGAGAGTGGAGAGCCGGTGCAGAGAGTGGGGAGCCTGTGCGGACTAGTAGGAGCCAGTGCAGAGAGCAGGGAGCCGGTGCAGAGAGTGGAGAGCCGGTGCAGAGAGTGGGGAGCCTGTGCGGACTAGTAGGAGCCAGTGCAGAGAGTGGGGAGCGGGTGCGGACTAGTGGGAGCCAGTGCGGACTAGTGGGAGCCAGTGCAGATAGCGGGGAGCCAGTGCAGAGAGCAGGGAGCCGGTGCAGACTGGTGGAAGCCGGTGCAGAGAGTGGGGAGCCGGTGGAGAGAGTGGGGATCCGGTGCAGAGAGTGGGGAGCCTGTGCGGACTAGTAGGAGCCAGTGCAGAGAGTGGGGAGCCGGTTCAGAGAGCGGGGAGCCTGTGCGGACTAGTAGGAGCCGGTGCAGAGAGCAGGGAGCCGGTGCAGAGAGTGGAGAGCCGGTGCAGAGAGTGGGGAGCCTGTGCGGACTAGTAGGAGCCGGTGCAGAGAGTGGGGAGCCGGTGCAGAGAGTGGGGAGCCTGTGCGGACTAGTAGGAGCCGGTGCAGAGAGCAGGGAGCCGGTGCAGAGAGTGGAGAGCCGGTGCAGAGAGTGGGGAGCCTGTGCGGACTAGTAGGAGCCAGTGCAGAGAGTGGGGAGCGGGTGCGGACTAGTGGGAGCCAGTGCGGACTAGTGGGAGCCAGTGCAGATAGCGGGGAGCCAGTGCAGATAGCAGGGAGCCAGTGCAGACTGGTGGAAGCCGGTGCAGAGAGTGGGGAGCCGGTGGAGAGAGTGGGGATCCGGTGCAGAGAGTGGGGAGCCTGTGCGGACTAGTAGGAGCCAGTGCAGAGAGTGGGGAGCCGGTTCAGAGAGCGGGGAGCCAGTGCAGAGAGCAGGGAGCCGGTGCGGACTGGTGGAAGCCGGTGCAGAGAGTGGGGAGGCGGTGCAGAGAGTGGGGATCCAGTGCAGAGAGTGGGGAGCCTGTGCGGACTAGTAGGAGCCGGTGCAGAGAGTGGGGAGCCGGTGCAGAGAGCGGGGAGCCAGTGCGCACGAGCTGGAGCCGGTGCAGAGCGCGGGGAGCCGGTGCAGATGAACGGTATCCGGTGCAGACGAACAGTAGCCGGTGCAGAGTGTGGGGAACCAGTGCAGAGAGTGGGGAGCCGGTGCAGGTGAGCGGGGAGCCAGTGCAGAGAGCAGGGAGCCAGTGCGGAAAGCGGGGAGCCGGTGCAGAGAGCGGGGAGCTGGTGCAGAGAGCAGGGAGCCGGTGCAGAGAGTGGGGAGCCGGTGCAGAGAGTGGGGAGCCTGTGCGGACTAGTAGGAGCCAGTGCAGAGAGTGGGGAGCGGGTGCGGACTAGTGGGAGCCAGTGCGGACTAGTGGGAGCCAGTGCAGATAGCGGGGAGCCAGTGCAGAGAGCAGGGAGCCGGTGCGGACTCGTGGA
Source organism: Lithobates clamitans (assembly GCA_037952925.1). NCBI lineage: Eukaryota > Metazoa > Chordata > Amphibia > Anura > Ranidae > Lithobates > Lithobates clamitans. Next base: position 10,112 of record JBBGZY010002329.1, read on the forward strand.
AGCCGGTACAGAGAGTGGGGAGCCGGTGGAGAGAGTGGGGATCCGGTGCAGAGAGTGGGGAGCCTGTGCGGACTAGTAGGAGCCAGTGCAGAGAGTGGGGAGCCAGTGCAGAGAGCGGGGAGCCAGTGCAGAGAGCAGGGAGCCGGTGCGGACTGGTGGAAGCTGGTGCAGAGAGTGGGGAGGCGGTGCAGAGAGTGGGGATCCAGTGCAGAGAGTGGGGAGCCTGTGCGGACTAGTAGGAGCCGGTGCAGAGAGTGGGGAGCCGGTGCAGAGAGCGGGGAGCCAGTGCGCACGAGCTGGAGCCGGTGCAGAGCGCGGGGAGCCGGTGCAGATGAACGGTATCCGGTGCAGACGAACAGTAGCCGGTGCAGAGTTTGGGGAACCAGTGCAGAGAGTGGGGAGCCGGTGCAGAGAGCAGGGAGCGGGTGCAGAGAGCAGGGTTCGGTGCGGTCGAGCTGGAGCCAATGCAGAGAGCTGGTAGCTGGTGCGGACGAACGGGAGCCAGTGCAGACTGGGGAGCCGGTATCGAAGAGTGGGGAAGTGATGCGGACGAGTGGGATGCCAGTGCGGAGGAGTGGGGAGCCTGTGCAGAAGAATTGGGAAGAATTTCCCTTACATTGGGGGTCAATGGGAAGAACGTCCCTTACATTGGTGGTCAGTGAGAAGAATGCTCCTTACATTGGTGGTCAGTGAGAAGAATGTTCCTTACATTGGTGATCAGTGAGAAGAACGTTCCTTACATTGGTGATCAGTGAGAAGAACGTTCCTTACATTGGTGGTCAGTGAGAAGAATGCTCCTTACATTGGTGGTCAGTGAGAAGAATGTTCCTTACATTGGTGGTCAGTGAGAAGAATGTTCCTTACATTGGTGATCAGTGAGAAGAACGTTCCTTACATTGGTGGTCAGTGAGAAGAATGTTCCTTACATTGGTGATCAGTGAGAAGAACGTTCCTTACATTGGTGATCAGTGAGAAGAACGTTCCTTACATTGGTGGTCAGTGAGAAGAATGCTCCTTACATTGGTGGTCAGTGAGAAGAATGTTCCTTACATTGGTGGTCAGTGAGAAGAATGTTCCTTACATTGGTGATCAGTGAGAAGAATGTTCCTTACATTGGTGATCAGTGAGAAGAATGTTCCTTACATTGGTGGTCAGTGAGAAGAATGCTCCTTACATTGGTGGTCAATAGGAAGAATGATCCTTAGATTGGTGGTCAATGAGAAGAATGTCACCCTTACAGACATATAAAAAGTCATTTGGGTAGGTATTTCCTCCCCTTCCTCTACCCCGGGTACATACTCCAGAAGCATACCCCTTCCTCTCCATTAAACAATTGCTCCCCCCCCTTTACCACCCTCTTCGCTTCCCAGCACTTACATAACGAAAAACTGTACACTACAGCCGAACTGGTCTAGTTGTACCCGCTCACCCCAGCAGGCAACCATTGAATACCCGAAAACAACCATGAGTTGAACTCCATACTCCATACAATGTGTCTATACTGATAGGAAATATTAGATCCATATATACCATTATGATAAATATAAAGCTTTTGTGTATAAAGAGTTTAGACAGATTCCCGCCATTAAATGATTGTTATATACAATATATTTGTTAAAAAAAGAAAAGCATTTCCTTTTTTTTTTTTTTATTTGCAATCATGCAGCTTACTTTGCCGAGAACTTTGCCGGCACCATCAAACAGGAGATCAATCAACAACTGCTCAAGCAACACCAAGCAACCTCTAGAGGACCCCCCCCCCCCGGTTGGAAATTGGCTGATGTAGACATAGAAAGGTGTCCCCTGATCAGCGATAAAATAAAGAGCCGATGAAAACTGTATCTAGGAAAAGGCTGGCGAGTGTCAGAACCCGACGGAAATATTTATTCTCCCGGCTCCTCGGAGGCTAGACAACAGCGGGCCGTTTAAGGCCGGCAGTATTTACCTTAATTGCTCATGAAACAGCGCCAGGTGGGCGAAGCCTTTTCCAAATGAAGAAAAGATACATTATTTAACCAATTATCCAATTACCCAAGTTTTCTTTTAATCACCAATTTTTTTTTTTCCTCTAGATAAATAGAATTAAACAGCACGCCGGTTTTCCATTCCCATTCTAAGGACGCCCACCATTTTTCCGATAACCTTACATGAAGTGTTTTGTTCCTGTCAAAGAGCGTTCTGTAGTTTATGCTTTTTGGTTCTGAATGTGTTTTTCTTCTTGCTACATTTGGAATCTTGATGCGGTGGTAGAACCATTTTGTCATTTTGCATTGCGCAGCTTTATCGATCTGCAGCCCCTCCCCCCCGAACGGCAGCCTTCAGCTTTGTTCCTTTGGCGTATTGACTGATTAAATCCATGGTTTAATGATCGCCGGCATTGGGAGAAGATTCCCTTTCATGGCCAGCCAGAGCTTAGAGCCTCATTGCTCTTGAGAGATGAATACTACCTTTTAAGCTTGAAATATTTATGAAGCGAACAGATAAAAGCAGCAGGGAAGAAAATATAACTCGGTGTTTAAAAGTAATGACAATTTTCTAGCCATTAAACATGAGATAAATAGCGGGCTGGAAATTTGAAGGCGCACCTTAAGTAGGGTTGAAAGAAAGATGGCAGTTTTTCATTACAATGTGCAGATCCTTCACTGACTGGCAAAGTGAGCTTCTTCTTTCATGCGAGGTCTGCTGGGTATTTTTTAAGACTATGAAAACACCTGGGTTTTTTATTCGAGAAAGGCTAAAGTCAGACTCTGGGCAAACGGCTGAAGACATACAGTATATTGTCAAAAGTATTGGGACGCCTGCCTTTACACGCACATGAAATTTAATGACATCCCAGTCTTAGTCTGTAGGGTTCAATATTGAGTTGGCTCAACCCTTTGCAGTCATAACAGCTTCAACTCTTCTGGGAAGACCGTCCACAAGGTTTAGGAGTGTGTCAATGGGAATGTTTGACTATTCTTCCAGAAGCGCATTTGTGAAGTTAGGCACTGATGTTGGATGAGAAGTCAGTCTCCGCACTAATTCATCCCAAAGGTGTTCTATCGGGTTGAGGTCAGGACTTGTTGTGCAGTACCTCCCCACTAACGTGTTTCACCCAAAAGGGCTTACTTATAGAGATAGGACCATCTCAATAAGTAAGCCCTTCATGGTGAAACGTGTTGGAGGGAAGGCTCCATGGACAGGGACTGTTGAAGTGATTATTGACTTCAGTAATTCGGATCCTTGTGAGATGTTTTTTGTGCACGGAGAGCTCCTTTGTGCCCTCTCTATATCAGAGCTCGGACAGCTCTATGTATCATCTGCACCCAGCACAGAGGGCAGAGATGGAATGGAAGGATTTGGCTTGAGAGCGGAGGAGACTTCCAACACATCTTCACTGACACAAAAGTTGAGCTTTGTTTGGTTGATTGGCAATCTATGAGTAAGCCCTTCTGGGTGAAACGCATTAGAGTGAGGTCCCTTGGGTGGGGACTGATGTAGTGATTGTAGGCTTCAGTAAACTGGAACCTTGTGTGACATTTTTGGTGTGCGGAGAGCTCCTTCATTTCCTCTATGCATTGGAGTGTGGAAGGCTCCGTGTATCATCTACACTTAGCGTAGAGGGCAGAGCGGGATAGATTTGGCTTGACAGTGGAGGAGACCTTTAACACATGTTCAGTGGTCATAAAAGTTGAACGTTTCTTGATCTCCCTGGATTGAGCGGATCAGGAACTATGACCCGACAAGGGGGAAATCAGTTGTCAATGTTGAATTTTTGGGCTGGTGGTGTTAGTTCCCCTTCTAGAGAGTACATAGGGAGCTTTTAGCTGCCTGAGACCAGATCACCTGCTACTCCTCCAGAGGGATTTTGGACAATATTCTAAATGAGTTCTAACTAAAGATCTCTATAGAGGATCATGACCTCCTTCCTCCTGCTTGGTTGTCCTCTAGGGATAATAACCAAGGATCTGTTTAGGAAAATCAGAACCTCTTTCCTCTTGGGCAATCCCTTAATATTAACGCAAGATCTATAAAGAGGAATCAAGACTTTCTTCTTTGTGCTGGTGATTCCTCCAGTCATGAATAAATATCTATATAGAGTAATCAGGGCCTCCTTCCTCCTGCTGTTGACCCCTTTAGTGATATAAAGATCTATATAGAGGAATCAGGACCTCCTTCCATCTGCTGGTGACCCCTTTAGTGATATAAAGATCTATATAGAGGAATCAGGACCTCCTTCCTCCTGCTGGTGACCCCTCTAGTGATATAAAGATCTATATGGAAGAATCAGGACCTCCTTCCTCCTGCTGGTGACCCCTCTAGTGATATAAAGATCTATATAGAGGAATCAGGACCTCCTTCCTCCTGCTGGTGACCCCCCTAGTGATATAAAGATCTATATAGAGGAATCAAGACCTCCTTCCTAATGCTGGTGACCCCTCTAGTGATATAAAGATCTATACAGAGGAATCAGGACCTCCTTCCTCGTTCTGGTGACCCCTCTAGTGATATAAAGATCTATATAGAAGAATCAGGACCTCCTTCCTCCTGCTGGTGACCCCTCTAGTGATATAAAGATCTATATAGAGGAATAAGGACCTCCTTCCTATTGCTGGTGATCCCTCTAGTGATAATGATCTACTGTTTTTGGTGTACTCTATTTTTGTTATTTTATATTTGTGGACTGTTATATAGTGTACTTTATACTTGACAGGTTATTTTTGGCATTTTATATTTCTTTTATTTATTGCACATGAGCTGTTGCAATTTTATGATACTTTATTTATTGGTGGTGTAATTTTTATGGAATACAAATTAAATAAAAAAATCAGTGCGTTTTTGAACTTGAAAATGGAGCAATAGGTCTCGTTCACACGGGGTGTATGCTTCTGTGCCCCATGTGAGGGTTGTGTGTACCAGCACAGGGATGCACAGGTGCTCCATGTATCCCCATACAGGCAGTCCCATGGATACCAATTGGGATGCAGCAGCTGCACAGACACAGATGTAATATCCATGCAGGTGCTGGTGCACGGCCCCCGAATGCAACCCGGTGCATCCCCATGTGGGTGAACACGGCCCTGGCATGGACGTACACTGTAGTAAGCCCCGTGTAAACGAGACCCTAATTGGTTGTGGACGGCTCGCCAGCAATTTACAAAGATGCCCCCAAGTCTCTTCCTTGTAAATATTTGGCTTAGCTACACGAGGGAACAACTTCCACATTTGTCTGCTATAACCGCAGAGAACATATGTACGAGCCACAGGAACGAAGGAATTGGCAGCCATCGCTGTCCTTCTCCGGGGTGATCGGAATGTATAATTCCGCCCGGTGCCTGTAAATACAAACAGCTGGGGAGGCAAAGCCATGAATCATGGAAGAAAGTACGGGACGGCATGGAGCACAAGTTTTATACACATTCCATAAAATGGAATGGGCGATGGAGTAAATAGCGATGCATGTTGGCAATGCTGGAGCCAAACCCGCTTCTATAAATAGACGTTTGTTGTCTCCAAGCTCCCGCTATAGTTATGTTGTTCCTACCAGACAAAGGCTAATGCTTTATCTGTTGCCGTCTGGTTCTAGGCACCAGATGGGGGACGTATTACAATTACATTTTAACCGCTTCATGGCCAGAGGCCAATGAAGCGTATCTGAACCCAAGAACAAAAAAATGTAATATATTGCAGCTTACTAGTCCTTAGATGTGGTGGCTGCATTTGTATTCTTCTTTCAGTTATTTTCTTGTTAGTTACACCTGGTGATTTTACTAATGACACACTTCCTGTCCTGACGTGACAACGCCCATTCACCGTACCCTATGCATTGGAGGGATATCTTATACCTTGACTGATCATTCAGATGCACCTGGCCAGTAACCCTCCTAATCCACCAGGGGCGTAACTACCACCATAGCGACCCATGCGGGCGCTATGGGGCCCGCAGCCGAGTGGGGCCCAGTGAGGATGAGAGCACCGCCGGCACAGTCTCCCAGCCAGGGGAAGAGAGAGGAAAGGAAGAGGCGAGCTGTCCGTATCAGCAGAGAGCTGAATTGCCCGATGTAAGAGCTTTCATTAGAACTTCCAGTGTTCCCGGGGCTCACGTCACATAGCTCCACCTTTTTGCCTTTGATAGACAGAACGCCGATCCAATGCGGGACATGTGACGTCATCAAAGGCGTCGGTCCAAGAGGTGGGGCTATGTGACGATGACCCCCGGGAAGACAGGAAATTCAAATGAAAGCTATTACAGCGGGCAATCCCGCTCTCTGCTGATCCGGGTGGCTTGCCTCTTCCTCTGCATAGGTGGGGCTGTATGGGGCACAGGCAGACCAGGCTGTATGTGGCACAGGTCAGGCTGTATGTGGCACAGGTCACGCTGCATTGACACTAGGGCAGCTGTGGGGGGGGGGCTGTTAGCAGGGGGGCCCCATACAACATTTTGCTATGGGGCCCTGCTATTTCTAGTTACGCCCCTGTAATCCACAAATCCACTTCCTAATACAGATTCACATTGGAAAGTTCTATTTTTATTCCATTGAAGGCTCTTGTTTAACTGAAGCCCTGATGAAGGGGGAGTTCTTTCTGGCCCATGAAATGTGTTGGCTGTTTTTCAGTATAAACTAATACATTTTATCATTTATCCTGGGCCTTCTTCTATTGGTGCATGTTGTCTTCTTTTTCTATAACCTACTGAGTACCCACAGGAAATTAGCCTCTGCTCTCCTCTCCTCCTCTCTTCTCTCCTATCCCCTTCACCCTCTCCTTTTCTCTTCTCTCCCCTCTTCTCCCTTCTCTCCTCTCCCATCCCCTCCCCTCCTCTCCCCTCCCTCTCCTATCCTTTTCCCTCCCCTTCCCTCTACTCTACTCTACTCTACTCTACTCTACTCTCTCCTCTCCTTTCTTCATCCCCTCCTCTCCCACCCCTCCCCTCCTCTCCCCCTTTACCTTCTCCCCCTTTACCCTCCTCTCCCCTTTCCTCTCCTCTTCTCTCCCCATCTCATCTCCTCCCCTCCCCTCCTCTCCCCTCTCCACTCCTCTTCTCTCCCCTCCCCTCTCTTCCCTTCTCTCCTCCCCTCTCCCCTCCCCTCTCCTATCCTTTTCCCTTTACTCTACTCTACTCTACTCTACTCTACTCTACTCTACTCTACTCTACCCTACTCTACTGTACTCTACTCTACTCTACTCTACTCTACTCTACTCTACTCTACTCTACTCTACTCTACTCTACTCTCTCCTCTCCTTTCCTCATCCCCTCCCCTCCCACACCTCCTCTCCCCTCTCCCCCTTTCCCCTCCTCTCTCCTTTCCTCTTCTCTCCCCATCTCATCACATCTCCTCCCCTCCCCTCTCCTCTTCTCTCCCCTCCCCTCTCTCCTCCCCTCTCCTCTACTCTCTCCTCTACTCTCCCTCACCCTCTCTTCTCTTCTCCACATCCCCTCCTCTCTCCTTTCCTCTCCTCCTTTCCCTTCCCCTCTCCTCCCTTCCCTTCCCCTCTCCTCCCTTCCCCTGCCCTCTCCTCACCTCTCTCCTCTCCTCTCCTCTCCTCTTCTCTCCTCTTCTCCTCTCCGCTCTCCACCCCTCTTCAGTAACTAAACATTGAGTGTATCTGACAACCTCAGTATTGCATCCCAATGAGGAAAATAAAAATTTAAAAAATAAGAAGTATGGGACTTTTAAGAGGCCAAAAAGTATGGTGATCTTTTTTATCGCCTTAAAAGTCTTATTTTTGTATTTATGTTTTCCTGTCTCCTCTTACAAAACAATTTCTAAGGTACATTTAACAGACCAAAAAGGGATCCAATAAAATGAGTTCATTGAGTCATGTAGGAGTCAACCCACCAAAGTCCCAGCGCCTCCTGGATGTTTTTTTTCCCTTTGCTGGTATGAATGGAGCATCAAATCTACAAACTTCACCTTCTCTTCCCTTCCCAATGCTTCCTACAGAGGACAAACGTCATTCTCTGCAGCTGCTGGCAGGGGACAGGCTTTTCTAATCAGGTTACGACTGCTTAAAAAAAAAAAAAAAAAAAAAAAAAAAAAGGAACTGTAAGATACTTTATGATCTCATAATCCTGGAATATTTTAAACTGAATTTTAATTTGTGCCTAATTTGGTTTGGGAAGGCGCTGTATCCTAATGCTTCACTGTGATGACAACTCTGTCAGCGGTCGTAATTCGTACTAGTTTTTTTTTTTTTTTTTTTTTACAGTGTATTCTTTCTAAGTGTCAGGCTTACAGTGCCTTGCAAAAGTATTCACCCCCCTTTGGTATTTTTCATGTTTTGTTGCCTCACAACCTGGAATTAACATGGACTGTTTGAGGATTTGCATCATTTAATTTACAGAACACGCCCACAACTTTGAAGATTTTTTGTTTTTTATTGTGAAGCAAACAACAAATAGGACAAAATAACAGAAAAAGTCAATGTGCATAACTATTCACCCCCCTAAAGTCAATACTTTGTAGAGCCACCTTTTGCGGCTATCACAGCTCCAAGTCGCTTTGGATAAGTCTCTATTTTCTTGCCACATCTCACCACTGGGATTTTTGCCCATTCCTCCTTGCAAAACTGCTCCCGCTCCTTCAAGTTGGATGGTTTGCGCTTGTGAACAGCAATCTTTAAATCTGACCCCAGATTTTCTACTGTATGAGGTCTGGGCTTTGACTGGTCCTTGTCCTGCTGGAAGGTGAACCTCCGTCCTAGCCTCAAATCACACACAGAATGCTACAGGTTTTGCTCAAGAATATCCCTGTATTTAGCACCATCCATCTTTCCCTCAACTCTGACCAGTTTCCCAGTCCCCACTGCTGAAAAACATCCCCACAGCATGATGCTGCCACCACCATGTTTCACAGTGGGGGATGGTGTTCTTTGGGTGATGTGATGTGTTGGGTTTGCGCCAGACATAGCGTTTTCTTTGATTACCAAAAAGTTCAATTTTAGTCTCATCAGACCAGAGCACCTTCCTCCATACATTTTGGGAGTCTCCTACATGCCTTTTCGCAAACTCAAAAATGTGCCATTTTGTTTTTTGCTGAAAGTAATGTCTTTCTTCTGGCCACTCTGCCATAAAGCCCAACTCTATGGAGCGCACGGCTTATTGTCGTCCTATGTTCAGATACTCCAGTCTCTGCTGTGGAACTCTGCAGCTCCTCCAGGGTTACCTTAGGTCTCTGTGCTCCTCTCTGACTAATGCCCTCCTTTCCGGGTCCGTGAGTTTTGGTGTGCGGCTGTCTCTTGGCAGGTTTACTGTTGTGCCATGTTCTTTCCATTTGGTTATGATAGATTTGATGGTGCTCCGAGGGATCATCAAAGATCTGGATATTTTTTTATAACCTAACCCTGACTTGTACTTCTCAACAACATTGTCCCTTACTTGTTTGGAGAGTTCCTTGGTCTTCATGGCTGTGTTTGGTTAGTGGTGCCTCTTGCTTAGGTGTTGCAGCCTCTGGGGCCTTTCAAACAGGTGTGTCTATGTAATGACAGATCATGTGACACTTAGATTGCACACAGGTGGACATCATTTCACTAATTATGGGACTTCTGAAGGTAATTGGTTGCACCAGAGCTTTTTATGGGCTTAACAAAGGGGGTGAATACATACGCACATGGCAATTATTATCAGTTTTTTTATTTCTGAAAAATAGTTTTCTGTATATATTTTTCTAATTTTACTTCACCAACTTAGACTATTGTGTTCTGATCCATCACATATAATTCAGATTAAAAAAACATTGAACTAAAGGCTGTAATGTAACAAAATAGGTTAAAAGCCAAGGGGGTGAATACTTTTGCAAGTACAATAACAGCACTGCTTTCTTTTATGTTGTTAGGCGTGCTATATATGTATGTTTTTGTTTTTTTTGTAATGAGAAGGACAGCAAAAGGCCAAGGACATTTACTATAGTTGCTCATAACTCTTTGTTGTATTGTCTTATCCATATGTATTGTCCTGAGTTCACTGTTCCTGTTGTAGCTCAAAGCTGAAGAACATTCTACTACTTATTTATATTGTATGGCTCCAGGTCAGCATTATCTAGTAAAAGTATTTATGTACATTTACTATGCTGTAGATGGCCAAAAGTTTAACACCTGACCTAGATGAGATTTTGGAGGGTGTCTGTAGGAATTTGTGCTCAGTAAAGGGAAAGAACATCTGTGAGGTCCAGTGATTTTGGATGAGAAGACCTAACACCTGACCATCAGACCTAGATTAGATTTTTGGACATCCCATTCCAAAACCATGACCATTGATATGGAGATGCCCTCTCATCTGCCCCCTTATCATCACCCTTTCAGGCTATAAGAGTCTCCACTGGAAACCCAAGATTTTGGAGTGTGTGTGTGGGGATTTGTGCTCAGTAAGGTAAGAGAACATTTGTGAGGTCCAGCGAAGTTGGATGAGAAGACCTAAAACTTGACCATCAGACCTAGACGAGATTTTTGGACATCCCATTCCAAACCCAAGGCCATTGATGTTGAGTCACCCTCTCATCTGCCCTTCTCATCTCCCTTTCAGGCTATACAGTAAGAGCCTCCACTCTTGGGGAAAGTTAAGATTTTGTCTAAAGGAATTTGTGCTCAGTAAGTGGAAAGAACATTTGTAAGGTCCAGTTATGTTGGATGAGAAGACCTGGCTTGCAACCATCAATCCAAGTTATTTCAAAGGTACTCAGTAGCACAATTGTACTCTGTGAAACGCGTCTACAACTATATACTGGTAACCTCTTATGTCACTTTGGTGATTCAATAAACGGAAAATTGGACTTTCTTCGACATGCAGCCATTTCTACTCTATTTTGCTCAGTAGGGTTGAGGTCAAGCTTCTGTGTAGGACACTCTAGTTCTTCCACACCAAACACATCTGACTATGTCTTTATGAAGCTGGCTTTGTGCACAGGGGTACAGTAATGTTGCAACATGGCTGTGGGTTGGTTCAGTGGTAATAACTCACTCACAGGCCAAGTGCAAGGTCCAATCAGGAACACTCTTGAATGCCAACAGCGTGTAGCGGAGCAGGTATCAGCCGAACTGTCTAGAGGGGCGGAAGGCAGCCTGGCCATCTCGTACCCAAACAGGAAAATGTTCAAGGAGATTGCAAGCCCTAAGCTTTCCCTCCTCATCTGGAATCTTTACCTGACAGAAGGGGGTACCTGTCCCTATGCTACCCACACGCAAATGCATGCCGAACCCATGGGCCAGGGTCTTAAATAAACTCTTCCACATCTAAGATGGCCACCAGAGTCACATGGGCAGCCAGCATCCAACCGGCTGGCTGCTGCAGTGACTCAGAAAACCATAGAGGAACCAAGTTCCTTTTGACTTTCTCTGCCTCTGCATTACCGCAGCGGATGAGCGCCATCTGCAGTAAAGTAAGCACACTGCACGTGCATTTTAGGCCTTCCCCAGACTGTTATCACAAGGTTGGAAGATCACAGTTGTCTAAAATGTCTTTGTATATTGCATTTTTTTTTTTTGAGAGAAGGGAGAGTAATTGCAACACTTGCCAGGTTTTCATGGGTGTATGTGCCTTCATTAGAGAGCTCCACCCTCTCTGTTTGCCCGGTTGTTTCCAGATCTGAAATAGAGGGGAAATCTTCCAATGGGGACACTAGTTCTGTTGACAACCAGCGATTCTTTCACTTTGGAGGAATGTCCTCTCACTTCCTGTTTTGACTCTGGGACAGGAAGTGAAGGGAAATCTCCCCAACCAGACACAGATGGCAAAAAAAACAATTCATGGTGATTATAGCCCTTCCTTATTCTACCCAAAATGAAAAAAAAATATATATATATGTTACCTCAATCATTTGGAGGGGTGACCACATATGTTCAGCCATATAGTATATATAAAAAGTTCTCTGATTGAAATGTATAATAACTGACAAGCAGCTATTTACACTTCTAGAATAAACTGCATATAAAGCACAGATGTTGTCTGGGGACGGGCAAAATGTAGCGTCATGTTCATAAACTGCTCATCCGGCTAATTCGGTCGTTAGTGAAGATTAGCTTCTGAAAATCAATGTTTCCCGAAAGTTATACTCCAATCCAATATAAAAAGCCCTCCGTGTATACCGCCTAAATACTGAGCGCCTCCACCTCTCACATGAGCCTTGACTTTGTGCAGTGGGCTATCTTAAAGTCGAAACAGCTAAAAAGGCAGATGAAATGCAGACGCGGGAGCTGCTTTACCAGCCAGAGAGTTTGTATATCTGTCCTTCCAGCTCTGAGATTTACACAACCCTGCTGCACAGCACAGCCAGGTGGTTGACACCACATATAGTGAACAAATACAGTGGTGTCTTCTGTCCATCCCCGCTTTGTAAATGAGAAGTGGAAGAGCAGCGGCAGGTGAGGTCATCACTCTGCTCTCTCTCCTCCAATCATCATCTTCCTTGTCAACACATTTGCATGCAGCGCACTTTATTAAAGTATATCAGTACTCAAAACTTTTTTTTTTTACGTTTTGGGTAGATTGGGGAAGGATTAGAACATCTATTAGGTTTTACTGCAGTTGGAGGCTCCATAGCAGATATTCCTTCACTTCCTTTTGTCTTACACACACCCCACATGCTCTCAACATGGGCGGTGCTTTGGGGTCCTTTGGGGTGGGGGGCCTCTTACCCACAAATTTGGCCAGTGGCTGTGGGGGTTTGCGGGTGGGGGGCTTATTGGAATCTGGAAGGCCCCTTTAACAAGGGGGCCCCGCAGATCCCAGCCCCCCCCAATGTGAATGAGTATGGGGTACATAGCACCCCTACCCATTCACCAACCCGAATACGAAAAAAGAAAGAAAATACCTCCTTTCTTGTCAAAGTCTCCCGCCGTCTGCCTGCTTCACTGTCTGACATCTCTTAAATAACTAAGAGGCAGAGTCACCCGATGATGTAATCGGGTGACCCCCGCCCCCTTGCGACACCCCCATCTATTCTTCATAGAGAATTAGAATCGGTCAATCATTTTTTCAAAAATTTGGAATTAGTTTGAAAATGAATATGCAAAACAAATTTTCAACTAAATTCGTTGCCATTTTATTCGGAGATTCAGATACATTCCGAATCACCGAATAACCAAAAATTTGTCCAAATTTATATTCGGACCGAAACAAATTACACGTGTCTACTGTCTGATAAAAGGTGTCCACTGGACTGAAAGTGGAGAGATATCTCTGTAACTGAGCCCCGGATAGGAATAAAACCTGACAGGGGTTATAATCCTTCCCCATTCTATCCAAACCACAAGATTGGGTGTAGATACATTTTAACCTTCAAGTCCTACCCCTCCCTTCTCAAGGCTCAACCAGAAACTCTATCGGTCCAGAATATGTTCTCCTCAACACATTGTAGGCCTTGATCAAGGGAAGCCTTCAGAACCCCTGGAAACGCGTTGGCTTTTTAATGTATGTGACTTTAAATAAATCTGGGCTTCATATCCAAGCATCTGATTCTTCTTTTCTGGAGGCTTACTACATATTAGATCAGGTGAATGAGGTGGAGAAAGCATGTAAGAGGGGACTGGCGATTGGCTAGTAATGGTGCCAAGAGCACAAGTTCCTGCCCCGCTTCTTCTGTTAGAACAGAGACCTTCCTGCTTGAGGGTATCCCCCTCTGCCATCTTGTGCCCCACTCCATGCCAGAGGCCTCCTTACAACATTCCCAGCTGTTAACCTTTATAGCCCCAAAGGAAGGAATGTCCATACAAAGGTAGGGTTGCTGCACTTTACTGATGGTTGGAAGATGGCACAAACAGTCACATTACATCAACATGCTGTGTGGTACTGTTCTCTTAACAGTACATTAGTGGACGGTCCGTTGTACAGACCTGAGTGACTGGATCTTGGTGACTGTTGCTGCTGCCATGCCTTGTGCATCAGTACTAGTGCTTGGCTGGCCCGGGATATTTCTGATGGTGTCTTAGTGATGTCTATTTTTCTCTGGGCCATTGCTAGAGGGACTGTCCTAAGAAGTAGTGACAAAGTGGAGAGTGCCCTCTGATTGCTGTTTAACACGAGGGGCTGAAGACCACCACCCTACATTGGGCTGGGGAGGCAAACGTACAGGAGACTTCCGCAAGCGCTCCTTAAAAGAGAGTCTTTCTCTGAGTCTGGAGTCAATGAGGATGGCAAACGTGATCAACTTCTCCAGCTCAGTGGGTATATATCTCATCTTTGATGGTATCCGAGATACCATGCGAAAAAGCCACGAGGGCCTGCTGGCCAATACGGAGAAAGCAGCTGCCGCGGTGGACACCCAGCATGGGGGCTGTGGTGGAGGTCAGCAGCAGCTTGGTGTGTGAGGAAGATGACACTGAGCCAGCTACTGGGATTCGGGGGACAGCTGGGCGGGCAGAGGAGGGGAAGGTGGGCACCATGTCTCGCCTCAGAATGGAGGAGAAGTTCTTCACGGGCCAGTATCGCACTATAGACCCATTCCTGACTGACTACAGGAGCATGCTGACGGGCTGCTAGTGGTTGCATGGCACCGACCACTGGCTGTCCAAACAAGCTTAGAACCTGGAGCTCATGCTGGAGCAATAGCTGGCACTGCTGCCCCAGTGAGTCTGCTCTGACAGTCAACACATGGACAGCTGACCGCTGTGCAGCCTGACCGTGCAGGACAGCTTATACTACACCTCATCATCAGACAACACTGCTCATCTACTTCTCATATACATTTACAGTTGTGCAGCCTGACCAGAGGGGGTTCTTATACTGACACCTGCTATAGTTCAATGGACTTCACCAGTTTTTTCTTACAGTACCGTGACATGACACCATGGCAGTCTATACAAGTGCTCTGTCACTGCCGCACCCGGCTGTAACTTCATACTGAACACGGGGCTTATCCCTAGGGCAGGATGCCCCTACTTGTTGTCACCTTCTTTTTTTTGTGGCTTCCCTACTTCCTATGCCCTACCCAAGTTACTCAGCGATACATTTTTTTGTAAAAAAGGCAACCGCTAGACTGTTCATAGAGGAGTGACTGTTGCTAAGGGCCCCGGCTGCTGTTGCACCAACCAGGAAAAGGAACCTATGGCAAATCAGTGGCCTATACCGGGGGTGAGCGCTGCACCCTCCTCAGTATGGCCGTTGCTGCTTTTTTTTTCCGGTGTTGCCCAAAAGCCAACATGTGTCCAACCATGTCTTATTGTATATCAGCAAAAACATTGCTATTGTTTGTCTTTAACCTTATCTTCCTTGTGTGACCTTTTGAAACCAAAAACAACCTTTAGATAGATGGACATATCGTGAATTGTGAATGCATACTTGTCTTAGTACTTGTTCCATCTCATAAATAAAGATAGTATAAAAAAAGAACTCTAGACTCGGTACAACTTGGTACTTTCCTCCTAGTGGTTTTTCTAAATGTCCAATGCCTTAACCCTTTCTACTTAGTCTTGTCTTCATGCTTAGTTGGATTCAATCCATTTACCATGCCTAGAAGCTAAAAAATGTTCTTTCTCTTTCAGGTTGTGGTGAGTGAAAGGATACAAGGATCCAAGTTTCGCCTGTATGGAAAGGGAGTGGATGAAGAACCAAAGGGGATATTCAAGATAAATGAAAATACGGGAGAGGTCTCAGTGTCCAGATCCCTCGATCGGGAGTTGATTCCATCTTACCAGGTATGTGGGGGCAAAGAGTTATCTGGGCTTTTCCGTGCGGTTTCTTTTCTTGTAGACGTCATAATTCCTCCAAGGATGTGAATGAAATGGAACTCAACTAAAGCTTACTATGTACCAAAAACATTTTATCTGTACCAAACATTCGAAAGATGGGAGCTTCTCTCGAAGAAGTCTCTACGTAAGAGCCAACACAAACGGTAGGACTGAGTCTCTTTGCAGGAGCTATCCCAGTCTGGAAAATTAGTGTTTCTCTACTTCAAGGGTACAACACAGTCACAAAAGCCATGGGATCAGGTCAGTACTCACAATGTCCTCCTTCCAGTATCCGCCGAACACTCTTCAGTGAGGGAGAGGTGAAAGCTCACAATGCCACAGGACAGCCAGAATCCCTCTAACTTCCATCAGGCACACTCCAGTGAGCTCTCCAGACCAGCCTCCAGGCAAGGGACCTCAGGAATAGGTCCCCCAGCTATGCCACAGCTGGGACTTCAATGAATACTAACTGGAAACTGGATAGCTGCCCCAGATGGGGGGTAGCCATCCTTACCCAAACGGGTGGATTCCCTCTTAAAAAGGAAAAGAACCCTGCTGCTCTAGATGCCAGACTATTTACATGCTTCTCCAGTCACCTTCTGGACACCCCTCCCCAGGGATTGGCTGGATAATACAACAAATATTCAGGCCAAGGTTTGCCTTGCCCAGCCCTTTTCATTCCAGAAGCCTCTGGAAGACAGGGAAGGGCAATCAAGCCTGCAGCCTGTAAGATTCAGAACAGCCAAAAGCAATCAACAACCGCTTAAATGATTACAGATTGGCCAATGAGAACAACATTTGCTGTCTGTGCTTTCTTGTCCTGGTGACAATGTACATCCCCCATTTCCTGTAAAGGTCTCATAGGGACAGGAAGTCCCAAGAAAACCTCCCCATGAAATATGGACTCAACAGAAAATTTAATTTTTCCCCACTTTATCCAAAACTGAAAAAAAAACTAGTGTTAGCGTTTAGTGCTCATTTACACACGCTTAGAATTTAACACACATGAAATACTTCCATGATGCTTTTTTGAATCTTTAATGAAGCTTGGCAAATGCCCTGTGTGTGTCGATTTTCTATTTGCTTTAAAGGTGTCCAGTAGAACCCGGTTTAGTAGTACATCCACATAGGAGATCCTCAGATCATTAGTACCCCTTGTTCAGCAGATTCCCAGCTTATGAATACCTTCGTTCAGTAGATCTCCCACTCAGTAGTAACCCCCAGCTCTGCTGATCCTACACTCAGTAGTACCCCCAGCTCTGCTGATCCTCCACTCTGTAGTAACCCCCAGCTCTGCTGATCCCCCACTCAGTAGTAACCCCCCAGCTCTGCTGATCCTCCACTCAGTAGTAACCCCCAGCTCTGCTGATTCCCCACTCGGTCATACCCCCAGTTTTGCTGATCCCCCACTCAGTCGTACCCCCAGCTTTGCTGATCCCCCTCTCAGTGATAACTCCCAGCTCTGCTGATCCCCCACACAGTAGTAACTCCTAGCTGATCCTCTGGTTTGCTGATCCTCCTCTCTCTCTGTTCCCCCGCTCAATACTCGCTATATTGCTCCCATGCTGCTCACGTGTGACATCTGTTAGCTTCTCCTGCTTCGGTCCCCCAGCTCTGCTGATCCTGTGCCACTCAGTCCTATCTCTCCAGTCACCTTCTGCTTTAGCATTCCCATGTTGCGCACCACGTTGCTACACTCAAATTTGACGCAAGTGTAAATAAGCCCTTAGTGTTTGAATGGAGTTTGCCATCAACACAGCTGATGTTGAGATGCACTATATTGTCAAAAGTATTGGACCGCCTGCCTTTACACGCACATGAACTTTAATGGCATCCCAGTCTTAGTCCATAGGGTTCAATATTGAGTTTGCTCCGCCCTTTGCAGCTATAACAGCTTCAGCTCTTCTGGGAAGGCCGTCCACAAGGTTTAGGAGTGTGTCTATGGGAATGTTTGACTGTTCTTTCAGAAACACATTTGTGAGGTCAGGCACTGATGTTGGACGAGAAGACCTTGCTCGCTGTCTTCTCTCTAATTCATCCCAAAGGCGTTCTATCGGGTTGAGATCAGGACTCTGTGCAGGCCAGCCAAGTTCCTCCACCCCAAACTCGCTCATCCATGTCTTTATGGACCTTGCTTTGTGCACTGGTGCGCAGTCATGTTGTAACAAGAAGGGGCCGTCCCCAAACTGTTCCCACAAAGTTGGGAGCATGAAATTGTCCAAAATATCTTGGAATCTGGCGCCTTAAGAGTTCCCTTCACTGGAACAAAGGGGCCAAGCCCAACCCCTGAGAAACAACCCCACACCATAATCCCCCCTCCACCAAATGGTTTGGATCAGTGCAAAAAAGCAAGGTCCATAAAGACATGGATGAGCGAGTTTGGGGTGGAGGAACTGACTGGTCCTGACCTCAACTCCAGAGAACACCTTTGGGATGAATTAGAGCGGAGACTGCTCTTCTGGAAGAATGGTCAAACATTCCCATAGACACACTCCTAAACCTTGTGGACAGCCTTCCCAGAAGAGTTGAAGCTGTTATAGCTGCAAAGGGCGGAGCCAACTCAATATTGAACCCTACGGACTAAGACTGGGAAGCCATTAAAGTTCATGTGTTTGTAAAGGCAGGCGTCCCAATACTTTTGACAATATAGTGTAGATGTATTAAGGGACTGAAGGGAGCCAGATCAATAGCAGCTACAAACCACACGTGGCTTTACGAGTCCCTGGCTGGGGTTGTTACTTAGTGTTTACCGCTCCATTTCATTGACAGTCCTACTTTACTTCCACCGGTTCCCGCTCTATCGCCAACCAGCCACAAACTCCCAGGTGAACCTTCCCAGCAAGCAAAGGCTTTTCAAGCCCCTCTTCCCTTGATTCTTGAGCTGGAAGCCAGATAAAACTTCTTTGAGCGTTGGATGTGACGGAGTTCTCCTCTGCGGTCCCCTTGGCGGTATGGGTTAAGGTTAATGCCCCAAGCTGTCTGTGAAGTGCATTGTCTGTCTGAGCAGCAGGAATAATTCCTTAACACCAGAGACAGATTTGTGATGTTTAATTGTTTCCACAACGGCAATATCCAGTCTGGTGCCGGGACATAATGAGCTGCTCAACTATAAATATATACGGGGAACAAAATCCATTTAGTCTTGTGGAGCTGCATTAGATCACCAGAAATGGGTCATTTCAGACAAGACAGCGGGGTGACGCGCATTAAAAAACGACGGCATAACGACACGGGCTCATGCAAAATCTCTGCTATGTATAGACAGCTCCCGGTACGAGGACGGCTCCGTTCTCCGAGACAATGGCCTTCTGTATTTATACAATGCAGCTAAAGATTACAGGCATGCACAGAAGGATCCTAAAGGCAAAAAACCCCCACAAATGAATGCAGTTAATACATCATTGAATGCTTTTTTTAATAAATTTAAGCAATGTAAGTACCTAAATCTGACTACAGTGGGGGGAAATAATGATTGTCTCCCCTGCAGATTGTGAAAGTTTGCCCATTTACAAAGAAATGAAGGGTCTATAATTTTTATCATAGGTATATTTTATATGATAGAGACAAAATATCAACCAAAAATCCAGAAAAAACACACAATACAAATGTTACAAAATTGAGTTGCAGTTCAGGGAGTAAAATTTAATCCCCAAGCAAAACATGACTTAGTAGTTGGTGGAGAAACCCTTGTTGGCGATCACAGAGGTCAGACGTTTCTTGTAGGTGGTGACCAGGTTTGCACACATCTCAGGAGGGATTTTGGTCCACTCTTCTTTACAGATCTTCTCTAAATCCTTAAGGTTTCTTGGCTGTCTCTTTGCAACTCAAAGTTTTAGCTCCCTCCATACATTTTCTATAGGATTAAGGTCTGGAGACTGGCTAGGCCACTCCATGACCGCAATGTGCGTCTTCTTGAGCCACTCCTTTGTTGCCTTGGCGGTATGTTTTGGGTCATTGTCATGCTGGAAGATCCATCCATGACCCATCTTCAGTGTTCTGGCTGAGGGAAGAAGGTTCTCCTCCAAGATCTTACAATACATGGCCCCGTCCATTGGCCCCTCAATGCGGCAAATTGGTCTGTACCTCTAGAAGTGAAACAGCCCCAAAGCATAATGTTTCCATCTCCATGCTTGACTGTAGGGATGGTGTTCTTTGGGTCATAGTCGGTGTTTTTCTTCCGCCAAACATGGCGAGTTCAGTTAATGCCAAAGAGTTACATTTTGGTCTCATCTGACCACAGCACTTTCTCCAAATCCTTCTCTGAATCATTTAGATGCTCATTGGCATGACTGTGCATGTGCCTTCTTGAGGAGGGAGACTCCCCGTGTTTGGAGAAAGAAAAATGCTGACTATGACCCTAAGAACACCATCCCTACAGTCAAGCACGGAGGTGGAAACATTATGCTTTGGGGCTATTTCTCTGCTAAAGGTACAGATCGACTTGGCCGCATTGAGGGGCCAATGGATGGGGCCGTGTATTGTAAAATCTTGGATGAGAATCTTCTTCTGTCAGCCAGAACACTGAAGATGGGTCATGGATGGGTCCTTCAGCACGACAATGACCCAAAACATACCGCCAAGGCAACAAAGGAGTGGCACAGACTCACAAAAATTGGACAATAGAAGATTGGAAAAATGTTGCCTGGTTTGATGAGTCTGCATTTCAGCTGCGACATTCAGATGGTAGGATCAGAATTTGGCGTAAACAACATGAAAGCATGGATCCATCCTGCCTTCTATCAACGGTTCAAGCTGGTGGTAGTGGTGTAATGGTGTGGGGGATATTTTCTTGGCACACTTTGGGCCCCAATTGAGCATCGTTTAAACACCACGGCCAACCTGAGTATTGTTGCTGACCATGTCCATCCCATTATGACTACAATGTCCCCATCTTCTGATGGCTCCTTCCAGCAGGATAATGCACCATGTCACAAAGCTCTAATCATCTCACCACTGGACAATGAGGTCCCTGTTCTCCAATGGCCTCCACACACACCACATCTGATCTAAAAGAGCACCTTTGGGACGTGGACGGGAGATCGGCATCATGGATGTGCAGCCATCAAATCTGCAGCAACTGCCTGATGTTATCATGTCACTATGGACCAAAATCTCTGAGGAATGTTTCCAACACCTTGTTGAATCTACGCCACGAAGAATGAAGGCAGTTCTGAAGGCAAAAGGGGGTTGAACATGGTACTAGAAAGGTGTACCTAATAAAGGGGTCGGTGAGTGTATATTTGTAACACTTGCCATACCTGGTTTACAGATTTGAGCTAGAGAACTTCCAACCGACAAACCTATAAAGAGATGCCAGCTGATCGGACTCTGGGGTTGATTTACTAAAACTGAAGAGTACACAATCTGGTGCAGTTGTGCATGGTAGCCAACCAGCTTCTAACTTCAGCTTGTTCAGTGAAGCTTTGACAATAAAACCTGGAAGCCGATTAGTTGAGCTGCAGCAGACTTTGCACTCCTTCAGTTTTAGTAAATCCACCCCTCTGTGTATTTGCCACTCCATGCACACATCTGATTATAATATCCTATTAACCAGGCATACACCATCGGATGATAAATACGCACAACAGGCAGAAACGAAACGTGTACGGGTGACAAAGAGAAGAGGAAACCATCCGCTGGCCCATTCACATTAATCTTCTCTGGCAAGTTTAGCTGCTGCTACTTTTTTCGAATTTAATTTCTTAGATAATATCAGGAGATTTTTTAATGTCGGCGCCGGTCTGATGAGAATTAAGGGCTGTTTTTTTTTTTTTTCTTTTCCCCTCCTCTTATAACTTGATGAAGAAGGCTTATTTTATTGCACCTTGCATTCACAGAGGTAATTATAATTAATAACAATAATAGCTGGTGTTCCAGCTTTGATTAATCTCCTTTTGGTGGCGGCCTCGGAATGCAGAGAATTTTCTTTTTAAATTCACGTTGTTTTTCTGATGAAGAGAGGGACGGGAAACAATTGGAGGATTGTGGGAAGAATTTATTGGATCTGAAAGGTCAGAAAACATTTGATTTTTACTGCTTGAAAACCTCCAATTTATGACATTGATTGAAGGCGGCCATCGTCCTTTGGTATTTTTGGAAGCCGGCATTCTGCTTTTGTTGCCTTAACAAACGAAGTCTGCATATTAAGATAAATGATTCCCTAGACGGCCGTTTGGTTTAAAAAAAAGTACCGTAAGTTTTATACTGTAATTAACCTTGTGAACTTCTTCTTATAGGATCAGTAAATCTTAAATGAAAAAAAAAACTATAAAAAGTTAATCTGTGTGAAAGATTAACTAATTATATTCACAAAGAACTACCCACACCTGCGGGGTTCTGTTTAGACATCATGGTAGCCTTAGTAAATACGGATTGTTCTGGAAATTTTATAGATAGGCAATTCCTATCCTTATAATGATTAGTGGTTCCAAATTAATAATCGCTACTGCAGTAGGGATCAGATGCAAAAGATAAACTCAGCATCTTTCCAAAATAGCTGTTCTCTATATTAGATGCAATTGAAGTTTTTTTTTATACACACGATTATGTAGGTATCACTTTAATAATACAATTGTACTTTTATGGTAGCAAGGGGGCGTAACATAGGCAGGCTAAATCCTAATCAGGACTCGAAAGAATGCAAACATGTAATGACAACATTATTAGTGTCTTGTGCACAATGAGCCAACCATACAAATATAGAATACAGTTTTATACAGAATGTACAAATTTCCTTTACAGGATGAAGAAGTCCTTTTATACAATCTCCACCCAAGGTGTCACATGATTATTTTAGCAAAAATTAAGGGTGCATAGGGGTTGACTCACTAAAAGCAGATATCATTGGTGTCAGCGGGAGGAATAGTGCCCTATCATAGTATCATTAGGGATGCTGGTCTTGTGGATGTGCACATTAAGCACCTCCCGGATGACACCGGGTTCACCTTTCATTGAGGTAGTAGTCAGAGTAGGGTAGATAGACCATTCTGGACTTTTGTAGCAGCAAGGCTGAGTGGTGGGAGCTGACCAAAAAGAGGATCGCTGGATTCTTCAGGGGCCTAGCCAATAGGAAACAGTTTAATAAATACATGACCTACCAACGTTTACGGAGGAAGCTGGATAATCTTGTCTCGAGAGGAGGAGATCCTGGGGCAATCACCGAAGTGAAACTCCTTCTCAGGAAGTGTCAATATGACCGGTATGCCTCTTTGGTTCTGGAGAGGGACTGTAGGAAGTACCACTCGCCTGACTCTTACCAGAACTGCAAACAAGGTGTAGCTGTTAAAACGATTGTAGGTCTTAAGGATAGTACAGGTTCCTTGACAAAGTCCAGGTCAGGGATCCTGGAGGTCGTGAGGTCCTTTTGTGCTGACCTTCTGGGGAGGAAAGAGCTTGACCATGACAGGATGGAAAGCTTCTTGGACTCTACTCCAGGTCTGAATGATGAAGATATCCCATTGATGAATTTGACAGAGGAGATCACAGTTGAAGAGGTGATAAGGGCAATTGAACAGCTTGCCATCAAAAAGTCACCTACATTTGGTAGAGGTTTTTAACAGTTGCCTTGCTGAGGGGGTGCTTTCCCCTTCCATGAGGCACTCGGCTGTGATTCTTCTTTCAAAAGGTAAGGATCCTTCGACGATTGAGAATTGGCGACCCATCAGTCTTCTCAATATCGATAGAAAGGTGCTGGCAAAGATATTTTTTTGGCGCCTATCATCAGTAGCAGAGTCTTTGCTTTCTTGCCATCAGCACTGTTTGGTCCAGGGTAGGAGTACCTTCACAGCGGTTTTAGCTGTCTGGGAGGCCTTGGAGCAGTGCAGGGCTGCAGGCTGGAGAAAGTATTTGCTGACATTGGATCAGGCAAAGGCTTTAGATCGTGTTAACCATGAGTACCTGTGGTTGATCCTTAGTAAGTATGGTCTGCTGGGTGCTTTGTTGATTGGTTGAAAGTCTTGTGTAACGGGGCAGAAACCACTTGTTAATAGTTGAAGTTGGCAGTCCTTTGTGGTTGGCTCTGTGGTGCACCAGGGCTGTCCCCTGAGTCCCCTGCTCTATGTGTTTGCAATCAACCCATTCATCAGGAGGCTAGAGAGCGGCATGTTGTGTAGGGTGCCAGTGGGGCTCCTGGGTGAGCCTCCATTGAGGGTTGTTGCCTATGCGGACGATGTGTTGGTGATTTCACTGGGACGGATGCAGCGGAGGAGGTGGTCTCTCTGACATCACGTTACTCTGAAGCATCAGACTCCAAGATCAATCAGGAAAAGAGTGAAGTTTTCTGGATGGGAAAGGAAGGTGAGGGGTTTGATCTCCCGTACACCTTTCCAGTGCCCCAAGAAAAAATTAGGATACTAGGTATTGAATTTGGACCCGGCGATTATGGCCACAAAAACTGGGAAGGCAGACTGAAAATTGCCAATACTAAGGTGGCCAGCTGGAAGAGATGGAAGTTATCTATGAGGGAAAGGGTGGATCTGATTAAGACTTACCTGATTCCGATCTTCTTGTATGTCAGCTTTGTCTGCATCTTGCCAGTGTCTCTCTATGCTAGGGTCAGTATTGTGCTCTTCCAGATGTTGTGGGGGAACAGACTGAACCCCATCAAGAGGAATGTCACCTATCTATCCAAGAGGGAGGGTGGCTTAGGTAAGGTGAAGCCAGTTCTTTTCTTTTCGTTGCTTTTTCTCAAGTTTAACATTAGTAATATGCTTGCAGTGGAACCTCCTGGATGGGTAAGCTTATTTAGATTTTGGTTTAGGCCTTTTCTACGACTTTGGGAAGAAGGTGGTCAAGTGAAAAACCTCAGGGGTCATCGTGGTCAGCTACCGGCCTATGTCGCTCTGTGCCTGAAGTTACTGCGGCAGTGACGATTGTCGACTAAAGATCTCATGTCGGTTCCGAGGAAAGTCCTTATGAGTCGAGTCTTGAGCGAAGTCTTTCATAACCCACTGGCCTTAAGGGATTGCCCAGGCCCAGTTTTGAGGGCAGGGTTAAGACTGATTAATTTGGACAGAGTACCCCCTAAATTTAGGGATCTGGCCTGGTTGTACTTCCATGGGAGGCTCCATGTTCGGGGCAATTTGAAATTCCGCAGTGGGATGGATCGTAGCTGTCCTCGGGAGGAGTGTGCAGGTGAGGAGGAGACTATGGACCATTTTCTGCTTTATTGCCCTTTTAACATAGAGGTGTACAAACAGGTGGGGCAGGCCCTCGGTGTTCCTTTCCTCTCCAGGCTGGGTTATGCTGAGTGGGTGTATGGAGCATTTAATACTGGTGGGGTTTTTTGTTTGGATATACTTTTTTAAGTTAGCCTAGTAGTCCGTTATTTCACTTGGAATGCACGGTCTCAGGTCTGCACTCGGCATAAAATCCTTCCTGTTCAGGTGGTGGTGTATGACATTTTGCATGAGGTGGGGAAGATTCAGGAGCTTAAGAGAGACAAGCGGGGTCGGGGGGCTTGGTTGAAGGCGTTGAGGGGTTTCAAGCCTCCCTGACTGCCAGGAGTCTCTTTCCAGGGTGTGGCTATCTGTCTCTTATCACCCTAGATTTTATAATTTATCAATTAAAGTGGAAGTAAATCCTCCTAGCAGTTTTAGCCAAGTAAGCTGCCATCTTGGCCTCTTTTTGATCTTCAACTGCCATGATGCTGCACACGTGATCAGTTATGACACTAGTCATTGGATGGTTTGACAGTCTGGTTTAGATCACAACCAATGTGACAGTTACATTCTCGGCATGTGCTGGAAATGTAACTTTTTTGAAACTGTTAAATCTATAAGTTTACTTCCGCTTTCATTTTTGATAAATGGCTGCGTACATAGGTGATGGGTTGTGCCTCTTATCATTTTGGGGAAATGAAAGCCGTTAGTTTCCTTAATCCCTAGTGACTAGCAAGCAGGTGCTCCTGTGTTCTGCCAAGGGTCAGGTTTCAGTACACATCCATTTTCCTTCCATGCGCTATGGCATTTTTAGGCCCCGTTCACAACTAAGCGACGTAACTGCGTCACGTTTTTTTGTGAGTGTTTGGAACGACACCATTCTTTTGAATAGGCCTCCTTCCACTCCAAAAATGTGCCAAGAAAGCTCATGTGCTAAATTTTGGCTCTGAGCCAGTCATGTTTGACATCACCTGTTTTGCCGTGCGACAATCATGGCAAAAAATTGCACAGCATTTCGGGTGCCATTAAGAAATGATGGCACCACAAGTGTGTCGCGTGTTTTGCCGTGATTTCTGCCCGCAAATCCAATACACTTAAGAGTGAACGAGGCCTTAGGGCTTCATTCCTTTTTCAAAACCCTCCAAATAAAATTGATCCCCCGTCGGTGTAGCTGTTTCCTCAATTCTTTTACAAGCTACAACGCAGAAATGTTCCAATCCATAACTCGTAAAAAACGTTGTGTGTTTACCTTAATTTCTTCCTAATTCCTTTGCGTTGGACAACAGAGCACCTGTCAGCCTATTAAACCATCACACATCTTCTGAAATTAAAACAAATTTCTAATAAAAATGGGCTGTCAGCGCTGAGAAGAAGGTCCATGCTTCTTATTAACGGAATAACCTCCACAGAGTAAACCGCAATATACAATATCCATTTTAACAGGTCCCCGAAGATGGTGGAGAAACAAGATATCCGCTCCCAGAAAATGTAATATAAATGGAAGTTGTCAGAATGTAGCGCGCTCCAACTTGCTTCGGGATAAAGTAGAAGTTTTAGCTACAAGATTATTTTCTTTATGCCCTCAAACTGGCTTCAGGTTACAAGGACGCTGGGGTGAAATTAGAGTCTGGTTTGTCCTTCAAGTCTCCTCACTTACTGCAGTGAATCTCAATGAAGGTCATCCTGGTAGCTGTGCACCATCGTCTTCATTGGGTTAAAGACATCTATCTTTGAGCTGGATGTATAAGCTTGAAGAATTCACTTTCTGCTGCTATCAGGAAATAACTTAAAGCGGAAGTAAACCCTCCTATCGTTTTCAGCCAAGGAAGCCGCCATCTTGGCCTCTGTTTCATCTTCAACTGCCATGATAGTGCAAATGTGATCAGTTATGACTCCAGCCATTGGATGGTTTGACAGTTTGTTTGAGGGCACAACTAATGCGACGGTTACATTCCTGGCATGTGCCGGAAATGTAAATGTTTTTTGAAACTGTTAAATCAATGGGTGCCACGGCAACATGGCCACCGTATTTTTTAATTCTGAATGGCAGCGAGCAATACACACCCTCTGGAGATAATTGAGCCCGCTGTTGAACATTTTGGTCGTATGGTAACCCATCCTGGAATCGTGACTCCTTATATCAATCCATCCCATGGGGATACTGGGATAACGTGCAGCCAGACCCCCATCTTAGGGTCAGAGTAGCTGAGCCCAATGTTCAACATCCTGATCGTATGGTAACCCATCCTGGAATCGCGGCTCCTTATATCCATCCATCCCATGGGGATACTGGGATAAAGTGCAGATAGACCCCCATCTTGGGGTCAAAGTAGCTGAGCCCACTGTTGAACATCCTGGTCATATGGTAACCCATCCTGGAATCTTGGCTCTTGATATCCATTAATCCAATGGGGATACTGGGATAACGTGCATCCAGACTCCCATCTTAGGGTCAGAGTAGCTGAGCCCAATGTTGAACATCCTGGTCGTATGGTAACCCATCCTGGAGTCTTGGCTCCTTATATCCATCCATCCCATGGGGATCCTTGGATAAAGTGCAGCTAGACCCCCATCTTGGGGTCAGAGTAGCTGAACCCACTATTGAACATCCTGGTTGTATGATAACCCATCCTGGAATCTTGGCTCTTGATATCCATCCATCCCTTGTGGATACTGGGGTAAAGTGCAGCCAGACCCCCATCTTAAAGTCATAGTAGCTGAGCCCACTGTTGAACATCTTGGTCGTATGGTAACCCATCCAGGAGTCTTGGCTCCTTATATCCATCCATCCCATGGGGATCCTTGGATAAAGTGCAGCTAGACCCCCATCTTGGGGTCAGAGTAGCTGAGCCCATTATTGAGCATCCTGGTCATATGGTAACCCATCCTGGAATCTTGGCTCCTGATATCCATCCATCCCATGGGGATACTGGGAAAAAGTGCAGCCAGACCCCCATCTTAAGGTCATAGTACCGTAGCTGGTAGGCGGCTTGAGAGTTGGGTGTGCGCTTTTGGGTGTGAAGATTTTGCTATCCACACTGAGATATAGATTTTTGTTGACGCACAAGTATAAATGAACTTTTTGCACAAGAGCACTTCTCTTCTTCTTTTTCTGATGGATTTTACTGGATTGTTTGTGAATGTTTTCTTTTAACACATTCTTATTTACAGTTTTTGATACATATGAATCTCTTACTTGATTGATTTTATGCTCTTTATATTGATAACGCAACACGTTTTTCATTATTATTGGCCACCCCCATCAAATCATTCTCTGCAGCTATTACCTTTTGTACCACCACCCCCTCCCTTTTAGAATGTAAGCTCTATGAGCCGGGCCCTCCTGTCCCTTCTGTATTGAACTGTACTGTAATTGTGTTGTCCCCCCTCTACATTGTAAACTGTTGGCGCTATATAAATTGCGAATAATAATAATAATTAATAGGTATAATATATGTGGACATGTTGTAAATGCAGCTGTCACTGAGAAATTTATTCTTTTTTACTATTTGGGGACACTTTTTGCACAAATAATTTTTTGTCTTAGTTTAAATCAATGGGGTTTATTTCCGCTTTAAGCTGAACTCCGGGCACAAATTTTGTGTCGGGGTGTCTTGTTCTTATTTGCATGTACAGAAAAACCAAGACTTCTGTTCCTCATTAAAAGTTCTCAGTCCCCTTAAAAGGAACTTCAACTTAACCACTTGACCTCTGGAAGGTTTTACCCTCCTCATGATTAGGCTATTGTTTGCTATTCAGCACTGCGCTACTTTAACTGGCAATTGCGCGGTAATGCAATACTGTACCCAAATTAAATTTTTTATAGTTTTTCCCCACAAATAGAGCTTTCTTTTGGTGATATTTGATCACCACTGCCTTTTTTTAATATAAGAGCTTGATTGGATTGATAATGGGGTGGAGTCCCGAAACGCATAACCATTCCCCCTGGATGTTCTGACGTCATCCCTTCCACCTCCGAATGCAGGCGATCTTAGCAAGCCGAGGATCACAGGAAGCCGGAAGCATTGTGGAACAGCTTACGCTCCAAGCACATTAGCGATTCCTTCCAGCCACCACTCCTTCCACCTTTGGATTCAGCCGATTCAAACCGAGCCAGCCGAGAACTTCAGACAGCCGGAAGCACTGTGTGACAGCTTGCGCTCCAAGCACAGCAGCGATCCACTCCATCCATCTTCCAGCCACTTACCTGTCAACCTCTGTTACCACCTGCCGCTTACTTGCCAACCTCTGTTACCACCAGTGGCTTACCTGCCGACCTCTGTTACCACCAGTGGCTTACCTGCCAACCTCTGTTACCACCAGTGGCTTACCTGCCAACCTCTGTTACCACCAGTGGCTTACCTGCCAACCTCTGTTACCACCAGCCGCTTACCTGCCGACCTCTGTTACCACCAGTGGCTTACCTGCCCACCTCTGTTACCACCAGTGGCTTACCTGCCGACCTCTGTTACCACCAGCCGCTTACCTGCCGACCTCTGTTACCACCAGTGGCTTACCTGCCGACCTCTGTTACCACCAGTGGCTTACCTGCCGACCTCTGTTACCACCAGCTGCTTACCTGCCGACCTCTGTAACCACCAGCCGCTTACCTGTCGACCTCTGTTACCAGGAGCCGCTTACTTGCCGACCTGTGTTACCACCAGCCACTTAGCTACCGACCTCTGTTACCACACGCCATTTACCTGCCGACTTCTATTACCACCAACCGCTTACCTGCCGACCTGTGTTACCACCAGCAGCTGACCTGCAACCTCTGTTACCACCAGCTGCTTACCTGCCGACCTCTGTTACCAGGAGCTGCTTACTTGCCGACCTCTGTTATCAGAAGCCGCTTACCTGCTGACCTCTGTTACCAGAAGCCGCTTACCTGCTGACCTCTGTTACCACCAGCGGCTTACCTGCTGACCTCTGTTACCACCAGCCACTTACTTGCCGATCTCTATTACCAGCAGCCGCTTACCTGCCAACCTCTGTTACCACCAACCGCTTACCTGCCGACCTGTGTTACCACCAGCTGCTTACCTGCCGACCTCTGTTACCACCAGACGCTTACCTGCTGACCACTGTTACCACCAGACGCTTACCTGCTGACCTCTGTTACCAGGAGCTGCTTACCTGCCGACCTGTGTTACCACCAGCCGCTTACCTGCCGAGCTCTGTTACCACCAACCGCTTTCCTGCCGACCACTGTTACCACCAGACACTTACCTGCTGACCTCTGTTACCAGGAGCTGCTTACTTGCCGACCTCTGTTACCAGCGGCTTACCTGCTGACCTCTGTTACCACCAGATGCTTACCTGCTGACCTGTGTTACCACCAGCGGCTTACCTGCTGACCTCTGTTACCACCAGCCGCTTACCGGCCGACTTCTGTTACCACCAGCGGCTTACCTGTTGACCTGTGTTACCACCAGCGGGTGACCTGCCGACCTCTGTTACCACAAGCGGGTGACCTGCCGATCTCTGCATATCTCAGAAGGCCACAGTCACACGCTGATCCCCACTCATGTGAGTGTATTTATCCTAATCTATCTAATCATTTCTGCACTTTGAAAGGCTGTAGAGGAGAGAAGACTGAAGATAAACAAGTACAACTTATATAGGAGGATTTGTTTCATCTCTGTGTCAGGTTTAATTTTTACTCTTGTCTGGAGTGTACATTTTTACTGCACAGCCATAACTCAGTTCTCTGCACCTGATCTATAAGTCAGAAGGTGATTAATTCGCTCGGCAGCCATGGCCGCACATCGCAAGGCAATTGATCGTTTTTTTGTTTTTTTACCTGTGCGTGTTCTGTGTGTATGTTGTATGTTGTATGTCTCCGCTGCTTTTATTGATGGTGTCTGCCCGGTGTATTCTATGCCTGTGATTTATAAATCTGCACAGCGCCGCGCTGAAAAATGAAGGCAGAGAGATGCAGAAATAAATTCGATGTTCACCACTGGAATCGTCTTTATACTCTGCCAAGAATCACATGACACGTCAATAACAGACAATTACAGCACACATGAATTCATAAACAGATAATGATAGCATCATGCAAGAGGTGGCAGACGCTCAATTATGGCAGAAAAGACATTACTGTGGCGTGCAGCCCAATGTTTTTCAGGTGTTGGGCTTGGCCCCTTAGTTCCAGTGAAGGGACTGCTTAAGGCGTCGGAATACCAAGACATTTTGGACAATTCATATTCCCAACTTTGTGGGAACAGTTTGGGGACGGCCCCTTCCTGTTCCAACATGGCTGCGCACCACTGCACAAAGCAAGGTCCGTAAAGACATGGATGAGCGAGTTTGGTGTAGAGGAACTTGACTGGCCTGCACAGAGTACTGACCTCAACCTGATAGAACCTCTTTGGGATGAATTAGAGCGGAGACTGCGAGCCAGGCCTTCTCTTCCAACATCAGTGCCCAACCTCACAAATGCGCTTCTGGAAGAATGGTCAAACATTCCCATAGACACCCTCCTAAACCTTGTGGACGGCCTTCCCATAGGAGTTGAAGCTGTTATAGCTGTAAAGGGCGAAGCCAACTCAATATTGAACCCTGCGGACTAAGACTGGGATGCCATTAAAGTTCATGTGTGTGTAAAGGCAGGCGTCCCAATACTTTTGCTAATATAGTGTATATCTGGTGTAGAGGCCATATTCAATCCATCAACCAATGATCCTAAGATCGCTAATATACACTGTGATATAGTGTAATCCTGATTAGGTCAAATTATTGAAACCAATCATAGTTTGTGCAAAATTGCTTCTGTTCTTTCTTTCCATGTTTCTGGCTTGTGCTTCCTGGAAGAGGCTCGCCCTGAGTATTGGACTGTTCATTATCATTTAGGATCTTATCTTTGGATGGATCACACACCTCCCAACATTTTGAGATGGGAATGAGGGACACCTACTAGCAAACGTATGTAGGCATGTAGGCACAGGACACGCCCCCCCTGCCACACCCCTTTAAAGGAGAATTAACCAAAAAAAAGGTTAATTAAATCCACAAGGGTATTTTTTTTACCACTACTACTCCTTTACATTGGATTTTAAAATGAACAACTGCATTAATTTAGAAATTGGATAAAAAGTTTAGCACTGGGAAACACTTTTTGAACGATAAATAGTGCATTTTATATACAACTATATAGATCAGACCAGAATGAGGGACAAATGAGGGGGAAAGAGGGGCAGAGGGGCAATGCTCCAAATCAGGGACAGTCCCTCGAAATCAGGGACAGTCCCTCGAAATCAGGGACAGTCCCTCAAAATCAGGGACAGTCCCTCGAAATCAGGGACAGTCCCTCGAAATCAGGGACAGTTGGGAGGTATGGTCATCCTTTAGGACTCCACCACCTCCATATACAAGCCCACCCTTGGGCTGATGGTTCCAGGCAACAGTGATTGCAATTTGCTCCAAACCATTCCCTTGTTCAGACTATTTATGGGCTCTTCAGCCACCTACTGGGCACACCTCCACAGGGATTGGCTGATTCCCCATAAATATTCAGGCTGCCTTTCCATTTCGTTGTCCCGCCGTGCTTCTAGAATCCTCTAAAAGGCAGGGGGAAGCAATCAGACCAGCAGGCGGGAACACCATACAGACAAAAACAATCACCCCCTGCTCCTCTGATTACAGAAGAGCTGTACTAAACGTGCCTAACGCCCTACATTAACAATTACTCAATGACCGGTCCCCATTACGCTCTCTCCTTGGTGAACTCTCGGTCACCACACACCAGCTATTGTGAAGACAAGACTTTGTTGCAGCAGATGCTGCTGACAACTTTTTTTTTTTTTTGTAGAACACAATCATGCTTACTCAGTGATGTATAAAGTAGAGTAACCCCTGGCATCCAATCCGATTTCAGCTCCGGACAGTCAGATCAGAGACGATTCCTGAGTTCTCTTACTGCGGCCTGCAGGGAAATGCATTAAGTTGGGAGTCAAAGAAAAAGAACAAATACCCAATACAAAGTTCAAAGAGTTAGAAAAGAAAAAAAAATCTATTTCTCTGTAGGTGTTGGAGAGGTCCTGAGTTTCAGCAATAAATATTACATAAGCAGCCATGAGGGACAGAATGTAAAAGAATAAGAAACCTTTTTTAGAACAGTTTTAGGAATGTAGAAAAAAAAACAAACAAAAAAAAAAAACGTTATAAATTCTATAACTCTTTTTTTGCTTTGGAGATAGGCATAGAGCAGGAGGCTTTCGGGGAAGGCAGCAGGTCAAATTTTAAAGTATAGGTAAAGCAATTTTTTGGCTTTGGATAGAGTGGAAAGCAATAAGAACCCCTGCCAAGTTTTTACTTCTGTATGTGCCCCCCTTTTGTCAATGGGACAGGAATTGAGAGAAGGTCCAACATTTTGTGTTGCCTCCTAAGCAGAATAGGGGGGGACGTTTCCCAATGGGGACATGGTACCCTTGGATATCCAAGTATTTGAGGGGAGACCCTGAAGACTCGGTTTGGTCTCTCTAGTTTGCTTTAAATTTGTACTTACCAGTGAGGGATCCCCCCCTGGGAGTGGAAACCCGTTCAGGAGCATCTCCGACCCTTATCCTCCCTCTCCTCCCCTCTTTTCCCATTTTGTTTTATAGAGCTTACCTCTTCAGGAGCCGCTGGATAAGATGGATTCTCTGTTCTGCCACAAATCCTTAAGCTGCTCGGTCCCCACCGACACACCGGTGTAACTTAAATGTTAGCATGCTACCACTCTGCACAGAAGTCCACAAGTCCATGGTAGATTGAATGAATATATTAGGGCAAGGTAGTTGAACAATACATGAATAAATAAGCAGGTAATGGAACAGGTGTAAAGATGCTGCACTAAATAATGTGAAGACTGACCCATTGGATGGTAACCAAGTTAGCTGTAGTTATGCAAAACCACATTTTAACTGATGCAAGCAGGGTTGAAAAAATAACAATATTAACTAACCCAAAAATAAAGGTCCTTGTGTGCACATTATGCATACAACTCCAATAATGGTCGGTATATGTGTTCTTGACAATGGGGTACCCCTGGAAGTCGCTGCAAAGTACCTGGTGCCTAATTATCAATATTAGCTGGCTATCATTGGGGCCCTTCTGTAAGGTGGTGCACATGAAGCTGTCCTTTAGGAATGTGCAATATAGGGCTGATGGGCTGCTAAAGAAGGAGCATTAATTGTGTCACTATTGAGGTAAGCACAGATGATTCAGCTCACTGCTCCCGATACACCGGAATCTGGTGCAGATCACTTGGTGGTCTGCTATCCTCAGTGTCCTCAGGGACCCAGTGACTCAGTCCTCATGACCAGGTCCTCACAAGGCTCAGTCTCACGGAGGCTAGGCTCAGACATCAGCAACAGGTCAGTGTCCTTTGCAGTGTAGGCACAGACACCCCAATGGTGGGTCTGTACTCTCTGGTTCCCGCACTGCAAAAGCTCTGGCACCGGTCTGTACAACTCGGCATCCTCCCACAAATGGTCAGTATATGTGTTCTTGACAATGGGGTACCCCTGGAAGTCACTGCAAAGTACCTGGTGCCTAATTATGATTATTAGCTGGCTATCATTGGGGCCCTTCTGTAAGGTGGTGCACATGAATCTGTCCTTTAAAAGTGTGCAATGGAGGGCTGATGGACTGTTAAAGAAGGAGCATTAATTGTGTCACTATTGAGGTAAGCACAGATGGTTCAGCTCACTGCTCCCAATACACAGGAATCCTCATGCAGATCACTTGGTGGTCTGCTATCCTCAGTGTCCTCAGGGACGCAGTGACTCAGGCCTCATGACCAGGTCCTCACAAGGCTCAGTCTCACGGGGGCTATGCTCAGACATCAGCAACAGGTCAGTGTCCTTTCCAGTGTAGGTACAGACACCCCAATGGTGGATCTGTACTCTCTGGTTCCCGCACTGCAAAAGCTCTGGCACCGGTCTGTACAGCTCGGCATCCTCCCACAAAAGACCCAGATCTCTCCAGAATTGCCTGAGAAACGTTCTATCTCTCCTCTGTGCCTTATGTCCTTTGTACCCATGCTTTTAAAATAACATTAATAAAACTTATTTAAACAGAAATAATTTCAGGCCTCAGGGGATCCTTGCAAAAACCAGTTCATTTATGGTCAGTGGGGAAAAAGGACCCTACATTGGTGGCTAGTGGTAAGAATGTCCCCCCCTTACAGTGGTGGTCGGAATGCCCTCCTTACAGACAGCTAAGAAGATCATTGGGCTCATATAGCTGGCTCTGCTAACTGGCATTGGCCCTAGGCATTATGCAGGTACTAATAAATGGGAAGTCAATAAGGCACAGCTCATGGAAACCTCCAGCAAACTCTGAAGTAACCCTAGGTTTCCACAGAACCTTGGTGGAGAATGGCTGCTCTACTCTATCCAAAAAGGAAAAAAAAAAGCTTGACTTTCAGCATATGTAAAAAAGTACTGTCACTGGCAATAAAATGCTCCTGTAAAAGAAGATGGTTATCTGTCCCGGCAGGCCAGCACCTTTTTATAGACATCTGCCCAAAGAATCTGCACATCCAGGTCTCACGGATGCCTACATCACCTACCAGAAATGTAGGGGCTTGACAAAGAAGCCACAGAGCTAGATGGGTGACCAGGCTTCCAACACTCACAGAAGTGTATCTGTTGAGGTTGTTGGGTACCTTTAGAGAGTGAAGACCAGCTGTGCTTAATGTATTGCTACCCCCTTATGAGCTGCTTGAGCGAATCAGTTCTTTCCCAGATGTTAGTGCAGAGGCAGCCAGGAACACAGCATTTTCTCTTTTAAAATCTAGAGGATGTATTTTATGCTCTTTATTGCTGTAGGAACTTGGATGAGGTGAGGGAAAGCATGGGATAACCCATGTGCACTGAGTAACAAGAGGATACTTCTCCTTCCTGGCACAGTCTCTGGACACTTGGGCAGAAAAGGTAACAGAAGTTAAGTTCCCACAGAGGCCACTCGTGACTGAACTATTACCCAGGGCCTTCTGAAGGAAGATGAAACTGCACACAGTCACCAGGGCTCTGCGTTCGGGTCGGTACTCACAATGCCACAGGATGCCTCCTTCCATTATCCACCATGGGCACTTTTCACTGCGGAAGAAAAAAGGCTCACAATACCACAGAAGAGCTGGACACCTCCTTCCAACTAACACGGGTACCCTCCAGCAAGCTCTCCAAACCAGAACCTTGAACAAAACTCTTTAAAGAGACCTCCAGCAAGCTCTCCAAACCAGGACCTTGAACAAAACTCTTTAAAGAGACCTCCAGCAAGCTCTCCAAACCAGGACCTTGAACAAAACTCTTTAAAGAGACCTCCAGCAAGCTCTCCAAACCAGGACCTTGAACAAAACTCTTTAAAGAGACCCCCCCCCCCCCAGCTGTGCCTCAGCTGGGACTTTGTTGAACATACAGCAACTCTTTGTGAGCTGCCCTTAGGGGAAGGGGATTCCTCCTGCAGAACCGGTCTTGGGAAGTTTCATCACTTGCATTTATTATTATATTTAATAGTGAGTTGCGCTGATAGATTATTGGATTTCTCGGGACCAACTCCAACTCCTGCCCTGGGCTTCAGACTATTTATGGGCTCCTCAGCCACCTACTGGGCACACCTCCCCAGGGATTGGCTGGGTCCTCATAAATATCCAATCTACTCATCTGCCTTTCAACCCACTGTGATTCCAGAACCCTCTAGAATGCAGTGGGAAATAATCAGACCGGCAGCCTGTCAAACATTAAGCAGGCCTAAGTAATCAACTACTGCTCCACTGGCTACAGAGGAGCCAAACTAAATTTGCCTGAGAATGTATATTCTAACTAGGAGGGTGCTACATTAAGATACCAAGCCACCCCCTTCTTATGTCCTCTAAATCAATGTTTTTCAACTCCAGTCTTCAAGTACCCTCAACAGGTCATGTTTTCAGGAGTTCCCTCAGATGAAATGGCTGTGGTAATTACTAAGGCAGTGAAACTGATCGAATCACCTGTGCCAAATAATGGAGGGCCTGAAAACCTTACCTGTTGGGGTACTTGAGGACTGGAGTTGAGAAACATTGCTCTAAATGGCTATCATGAGAAGGAACTTTAAGGCACCCATAGACATTAGGTGACAATCATGTGATCTGACCGCTTTTGGAAGAATTAGGAGACTTTATGTCCACTAATCCTCTAGCGTCTCTTTCTTTTTTGTTTTTTTTTTTCTTTGCACTCATTCCCGTCATCCCTTTCATTGCATTGTTTGTACACTCGACTGTCTCCTATGATTACAGGAGCACTTTAATATAATTTCAAACGCAAAAAAAAAAAAACACTGACATGATTACAGCCTATTTTCTCTCTTAACATTTGCCGTTTCTCCGTCAACACTGTAACCAAGCCATTTCCATGAAATAAAGAAAAGTAGATTAATGTATTCAGATTTGTGTTATTATTTTGCACATTGCGCAATTAGGCTTAGTACTCCCGTTTGTGTTAATGGAATCTTGAATGCGAGAACCGTATTTTGGTTACATTACCGTCAAAACTATGAATTTTGCAAAAAGCGCAGCAATTGTAACCGTATCTTTACAGATCTCTAATATTCTCAGCCTGGAGCCTTGATGTCCTGGGTTTTAATTTTATTTCGTGCCATTAGCTTTGCATGGAATGAGAATCACGGAGCCGGGGTTTAATCTTGTTTTTACTTTATTAAGTTGTGAAATTAGAAAGTCCGGAATTATCTCAGAATTTAACTCATTCCTACCTGTTTTTGGTTCTTTTCAAGCAGACCAAGGCAGAGGATGCAGAAAAGCATGCACTTGCTTATAACTTCCTGACTTGTACAACTCAAAGAAATAATGCATTTATTATTATTTTTTGGCTTTTTATGATAGTTCAGTATACACAATTTTTCTTTTCTTTTTTGTTTAAGAAATACACTATACAGTATGGCTGGTAGTTTGTGGCCACTTGGCTATTAGTCTTATATGACCTTGTCTCCTGCTGGTGGCACTGTGGTTCCCACAGCAAAGGGTTGTAGTGCCGACTTCCACCAGCAGGTGTCCCCTAGCAGCCAGCAGATCCCAGTAATCAGTCCTGATGCTGGCTGTTGGGAGGGTATTTGATCCCTCCTCTACAATATATGTTGTAAAGCACTGCGCAAACTGTTGGCGCTATATAAAACCTGTATTATATTAATAATAATAATACAATTCCCTGGTACTTCAATGTTTTGCCATGCTGGCCATACTCTGCTTGCTGTTGATCATAAGCAGTGTTACTAAACCCAGTAATATGAAAATAGTCCATCCGCCCCCCCCCCCCCCCACACACACACACACACACACACACAGTGCCCACAGCTTATGAATCTTCTTTTTACATTAAAATACTGCCACTATATACTTTTTTGGATTATCTGTATACCACGGTGACATGATAAACTGCACGGTTTCTCCAGTGTAGAGAGTTCAGGTAGGAGGAGATTTTCACTGCAGCCTGAATACACACCCACATGTGTGATGCCGATATCATGTGACCTGGCTAGCTCTGAGACGTTCTCTCCAGCATAAAAGACACAACTGAGCATGTGCAGGTCGGCTGTCATGCCTGTGTTAGCTGGCCTTCCTCAGATAGACAGTTCAGGGGGGAAGGATCTATGCATAGAGGATAAAACAGCCTTTTTACAAAATGCAGAGGATTAACCCCTTAAGTTCCACAGTGAGTATAACAAGCATGCTATGCTGCATATATAGATTTTACTGTTGTGGGTTTAGTAACACTTTAATTCTGCCTGATCCTGCTCTTCCACCAGTAGGTGTCTCCTAGCAGCCAGCAGATCCCAGTAATTATTCTCTGCTTGATGCTGGCTGCTGGGAGGGTATTTGATTCCCTCCTCTACAATTTCCTTTTGCCTAAATGTTTTGCCCTGGTAACCAGACTCTGCCTGCTGCTGAGCCTGAATTCTGCCTGATGATTCTGCTCTCCCACCAGTAGTTGTCTTCCAGCAACCTAAAGATCCCAGTAATCAGTCTCCACCTGATCCTGGCTACTGGGAGGGTATTTAGCCCCACCTCTACATTTCTCTGGTACTTCTGGTACTCCTGAGCCTGATTCTTGCCTGATCCTGCTCTTACCTTGTACCTATATCCTGTACATGTTCCCCTTGTTACTGATCCCAGTCCTGGTTCCCCCCCTTTCTTGCATCCCTGGTATTAATGTGTTCCCCATTTTGTATATTTTGAATATAGTTAGTTGCTAGTTAGGCTGTCTGTTATTTAGTTAGGTGGCTTGTTATGTATTTTTGTCAGTTGGTTATGGTTAGAAATGTTTGTTTCTTTACAAATTTAAGTTATACACCTGAATCTCCGAATAACAATAGTAATGAATATCAAAGAATCAAAAATAAATATTAATAAAACAAAGAAATGAATTTGTTTTATTTGGATGTTTGAAGCATTCAAAGAACAGAATGATCCGAAATAATTTGTTAGTAGCTGGTTGTTAAGAGCGGGTCCCTAAAGTGGTTGTAAAGTCAGAGGGTGCATTTTTTTGCATTAATATAAAAAGCCTTCTGTGTGCAGCAGCCCCCCTCAGCCCCCCTAATACTTACCTGAGGTCTGGGCACTTAAACCCCCTTCCTGCCCAGGCCAATTTTCAGCTTTTAGTGCTGTCACATTTTGAATGACAATTGCGCGGTCACGTAACACTGTAAGCATATGAAACTTTTATCATTTTTTTCACACAAATAGAGCTTTCTTTTCGTGGTATTTGATCACCTCCTGGGGTTTTTATTTTTTGCAAAAAAAATGAAAAAAGACCAAAAAAAAAAAAAGTTTTTCTTAGTTTCTGTTTTTTTGTAAATAAGTAATTTTTCGGTGGCCCTGATGTGAAGGCACTAATACGCAGCACTTTCTTTTGGTGGCATTTAATCACCACTGGGATTTTTATTTTTTGCTAAACAAGCAATAAAAAAGACCGAAAATTTTGAAACAAAAAAAAAAAAGTTTTCATAGTTTGTTATAAAGTTTTTCAAACAGATAATTTTTCTCCTTCATTGATATGCGCTGTTATGCGCTCCTTCATTGATATGCGCTGATGAGGCTGCACTGATAGGTGGCACTGACGATGAGGCACTGATGGGCACTGATTGGCAGCACTGATGGGCACTGATAGGTGGCACTGGTGGGAATTGATAGGTGGCACTGGTGGGCATTTATAGGTGGCACTAGTGGGGACTGGTAGGTGACATTGGCAGGTGGAACTGGTGGGCACTTATAGGCTGCACTGATGGGCACTGATAGGTGGCACTGGTGGGAATTGATAGGTGGCACTGGTGGGCATTTATAGGTGGCACTGGTGGGGACTGGTAGGTGACATTGGCAGGTGGCACTGGTGGGCACTTATAGGCTGCACTGATGGACACTGATAAGGCGGCACTGATGGGCAATGATAGGTGGCACTGATAGGTGGCACTGATTGATGAGGCACTGATGGGCACTGATTGGAAGCACTGATGGGCACTGATAGGTGGCACTGGTGGGAATTGATAGGTGGCACTGGTGGGCATTTATAGGTGGCACTGATGGGGACTGGTAGTTGACATTGGTAGGCGGCACTGGTGGGCAATGATAGGCAGCACTGATAGGTGGCACTGATTGATGAGGCACTGATGGGCACTGATTGGAAGCACTGATGGGCACTGATAGGTGGCACTGGTGGGAATTGATAGGTGGCACTGGTGGGCATTTATAGGTGGCACTGGTGGGGACTGGTAGTTGACATTGGTAGGTGGCACTGTTGGGCACTTATAGGCTGCACTGATGAACACTGATAAGGTGGCACTGATAGGCAATGATAGGCGGCACTAAAGGGCACTGATAGGCAGCACTGATAGGTGGCACTGACGATGAGGCACTGATGGGCACTGATTGGAAGCACTGATGGGCACTGATAGGTGGCACTGGTGGGCATTGATAGGTGGCACTGGTGGGCACTGATAGGTGGCACTGGTGGGCATTTATAAGTGAAACTGGTGGGTACTGGTAGGTGGCACTGGCAGATGGCACTGGTGGGCACTGCTTAGCAGCAGTGGGTGTGGAGTGTGCGAGACCGATTTACACAACCCATAATCAGCTGTCAGCGAGAGAAAAAAAAAGCAGACTACCGGCTTCTGTTTACATCACGTGATCAGCTGTCATTGGCTGACAGCTAATCATGTGGTAAGGGACCGGCACTCGCTGATTACAGAGCGTGCCGCCTGCACCTGCACCTGCAATTTAGGCCCGCGCTGTAGCCGTCTTTCGGCCATAGCGCAGATGGGAAGAGGTCAGAATAAAGGCAAAAGCCTAAAAAAAAGAAAATGAATGCAGCCACCACATCTAATAATTGGCCAAATGCAATATATTATTTTTTTTCGTTTTTTTTTTTTTTTTTGGGGGGGGGGTTAATACTTCTTTATTTGGCAACAAGGGTCTCTTTAAAGGGCGACTGTCGTAATGTGCTTTTTATTAAAGCAGAAAAGAGTGGGAGTTCTTCCCGGCATCACGATAAATAGCGCTACACGTTGCCAGGTGTTCCTCTTGTCTGCTGAGAATTAATGAGCAATGCGACTTCCTGTGACATGCAAATAATTACACTTCTTGATACTCTCGCCATAGAAATATGATTAATAAAATCCGCAGTCTCTTCGTTTCTGTCTCTCTGCTCTCTAGAAAAATAACAAATAGTTTCATTGCTGTCACAAAAATGACACAAAGGATTAAATTATATCCTGAGCCTTTAGAAGGTTTATTAATAAAAAAAAAAAAAAAAAAAGAGTTATGCCCCATACACACGGTCGGATTTTCCGATGGAAAAAGTGCGATCGGATTGTGTTGTCGGAAATTCCGACCGTGTGTGGGCTCCATCGGACTTTTTCCGTCGGAATTTCCGACACACAAAGTTTGAGAGCGGGATATAAAATTTTCCAACAACAAAATCCGATCGTTTAAATTCCGATCGTGTTTACACAAATCCGACGCACAAAGTGCCACGCATGCTCAGAATAAATAAAGAGATGAAAGCTATTGGCTACTGCCCCGTTTATAGTCCTGACGTAAGTGTTTTACGTCACCGCGTTCAGAACGATCGGATTTTCCGACAACTATGTGCGACCGTGTGTATGCAAGAAAAGTTTGGCCCAAAATCCGTTGGAAAAAATCCATGGATTTTGTTGTCGGAATGTCCGATCAATGTCCGATCAATGTCCGATCGTGTGTAATGGGCATGAGAGGAATGAACCATGTTTTATTTAAAGAGTAACTCCACTTTTGTTGAGCACCTCCCCCTGGGTGATCTCTGTACATTGCAGGGATTGTAACAAACTTTGTTGCAGATTCCTCCCTTTTGTTATTGTGAAGAAATAGCTGTTTGTTTCTCTGTGTCCATGTGCGGAGTGAATGTGAATGGGAGTGACTTTATAATTATCAATCGGCTGCTGCACCTGCAGGACTCTAATGAAGAAAGTGACAGGGTCTTCATGCCTTTAGACGTGATTTTCCTTTGGGAGTATCTCACCAAAAAAAAAGATATTTTTGTTGCAGGGGATGCCCAAAATCTGACTTGTATCTTAGTGCAGGCTTCTCAGTGAGCCAATCACAAAAGCAGGAAATTACATTTCTGGCCGGGGGGGGGGGGGTGTTCTGTATATCATCTGTGTACAGAGCGTCTCCAGGTGGCCATATTGCATTTTACAGAAAATGAAAGATTGAAAAGGAAAGGGCATTTTTAATAACATTCAATTTCAATATGACTTGTGTAGTAATTGTATATGCTAGATTATTAGTATTTTTTTTTTTATTTGCCATTTTGTTTTCTACAAAAGTGGAGTTACCTTTTTTTTTTTTAGGCCTGATTCACACCTATGCATTTTTTAGTGCTTTTTGCGTTTTGCAGATTTGCACTACAGAACGTTGTTCCATAGGAAACCATGTTAAATGGACTAAAGTGCAATTCTGCAAAATGCAAAAAGCAAAAAATGCCATAGGTGTGAATCAGGCCTAAAAAAGGTAACTCCACAAGCGGTTTTTTCTAACACAATTT
The DNA here is from genome assembly GCA_037952925.1 of Lithobates clamitans. Lineage (NCBI taxonomy): Eukaryota > Metazoa > Chordata > Amphibia > Anura > Ranidae > Lithobates > Lithobates clamitans. The sequence goes on from JBBGZY010002329.1 coordinate 52,962, forward strand.
TTTGGGGAAAAATACACATTAATGATCTTTAGTGAACACAATATAATACCAATGTTGTGGTAAAATATAAAAAGATGATGTTACACCGAGTAAATAGATACCAAACATATAACACTTTAAAAATTGCTAATACTCATGGAATGGGTGACACTTTAAATGTTTTGCAAGTTACCAGTTTAGATTTACACAGGAGGTCTGGTGCTAGAATTATTGCTCTCGCTCTGACGTTCGTGGCGATACCTCAAATGTGTGGTGCGATCGCTGTTTACATATGTGTGCGGGACCAATGTGTGCGTCGCCACTCCGTGTGAGCACGGGATGACGGGGGCACTTTAAAAAAAGGAATATTATTTATCTTATTTTTTTTTAATTTTTACAGTGTTTAAAAAAAATAAAAAGTATTCATACCCTTTAAAATTTTCCACATTTTGTCATGTTACAACCAAACACATAAATGTATTTTATTGGGATTTTATGTGATGGACCAACACAAAGTGGCTCATAATTGTGAAGTGGAAGGAAAATGATAAATGATACAAATAAATATGTGAAAAGTGTGGGGGGGGGGCATTTGTATGCCCCCCCCCCCCCCTTGGAGTCAATACTTTGTAGAACCCCCTTTCTCTACAAGTCTTTTTGGGGATGTCTCTACCAGCTTTGCACATCTAGAGAGGGACATTTCTGCCCATTCTTCTTTGTAAAATATCTCAAGCTCTCTCAGATTGGATGGAGAGCGTCTGTGAGCAGCAATTTTCAAGTCTTGCCACAGATTCTCAATGTGATTTAGGTCTGGACTGTGACTGGGCCATTCTAACACATGAATATGCTTTGATCATAGTTTTGATCATAGTTTTCCCCACACATAGAGTTTTGCTTTTAGGCCAAAAAGTTGAATTTTGGTCTCATCTGACCAGATCACCTTCTTCCACATGTTTGCTGTGTCCTCCACATGGCTTCTCACAAACTACAAACAGGACTTCTTATGACTTTCTTTCACCAATGTCTTTCTTCTTGTCACTCTTCCATAAAGGGCAGATTTGTGGAGAACACGACTAATAGTTGTCCTGTGGACAGATTCTCCCACCTGAGCTGTGGATCTCTGCAGCTCCTCCAGAGTTACCATGGACCTCTTGGCTGCTTCTCTGATGAATGTTCTCCTTGCCCGGCCGGTCAGTTTAGGTGGACGGCCATGTCTTGGTAGGTTTGCAGTTGTGCCATACTCTTTCCATTTTCCGATGATGGATTGAACAGAGCTCCGTGAGATGTTCAAAGCTTGGGAGGTTTTTTTTTTAAGCCAACCCTGCTTTATACTTCTCCACAACTTTATCCCTGACCTGTCTGGTGTGTTCCTTGGCCTTCATGATGCTGTTTGTTAACTAAGGTTCTCTAACAAACCTCTGAGGGCTTCACAGAACAGCTGTATTTATACTAAGATTAAATGACACAGAGGTGGACTCTATTTAATAATTAGGTGACTTCTAAAGGCAATTGGTTCATCTAGATTTTAGTTAGGGGTATCAGAGTAAAGGGGGCTGAACACAAATGTCCCTCCCCCACAATTTTCACATATTTATTTGTAAAACATTTTTGAAACCATTTATCATTTTCCTTCCACTTCACAATTACTGTATGTGCCACTTTGTGTTGGTCTATCACATACAATCCCAATAAAACACATTTACAGACTTTGGGATATGCAATATGGACTATGGGATGTGGACTAGGAACTATGGGATATGGATTATGGGATATGGATTATGGGATATGGACTATGGAATATGGTATATTCACTATGGGATATGTATTATGGGATATGTATTATGGGATATGGACTATGGAATATGGTATATTCACTATGGGATATGTACTATAGGATGTATTCGGCCACAGAACCTGTGTAATTAATATGTGCTCGGGTTTAAAGGGATGAGGTGGCAACCCTAGATATGAACTATGGACTATGGACTATGGGATATGGACTATGGGATATGAACTATGGACTATGGGATATGGACTATGAAATATGAACTATGGACTATGGGATATGGACTATGGGATATGAACTATGAAATATGAACTATGGGACATGGACTTTGGGACACAGACTATGGGACATGGACTATAGGATATGAACTATGGAATATGGACTTTGAACTATGAGATTTGGACTATGAAATGTGGAATATGGACTTTGAACTATGGACTATGGGATATGGATTTTGGACTATGGACTATGGGATATGGATTTTGGACTATGGACTATGGGATATGGATTTTGGACTATGGACTATGGGATATGGATTTTGGACTATGGACTATGGGATATGGACTATGGGATATGAACTATGGGACATGAACTATAGGATATGAACTATGGGATATGAACTATGGGATATGAACTATGGACTTTGGACTATGGAATATGGACTAGGAAATATGGACTTTGAACTATGGACTATGGGATATGGATTTTGGACTATGGACTATGGGATATGGATTTTGGACTATTGACTATGGGATATGGATTTTGGACTATGGACTATGGGATATGGACTATGGGATATGAACTTTGGGACATGAACTATAGGATATGGACTATGGCATATGAACTATAGGATATGAACTATGGGATATGAACTATGGACTTTGGACTATGGAATATGGACTAGGAAATATGGACTTTGAACTATGGACTATGGGATATGGACCATGGAATATGGACTGTGGGATTTGGACTTTGGACTATGGGATATGGACTTTGAACTATGGAAGATGGACTAAGGGATATGGACTATGAGATATGGATATGGGACTAAAGAATATAAACTATAGAATATGCGTTATGGACTAAGGGACATGGACTTTGGATGATGGACTATGAGATATTGATTATGGGATATGGACTATGGGATGGACTTTGGACTATGGATTATGGACTATGGATTATGGACTATGGGATATAGACTATGGCATATGGGCTATGGATTATGGACTATGGGCTATGGACCATGGGATAGACTTTGGACTATGGATTTTGGACTATGGGATCTGGGATATGGACTATGGAATATGAGATATGGACTATGGAATATGAGATATGGACTATGGAATAAGGACTATGGACTATGGGATCCAGACTATGGGATATGGACTATGGGATCCAGACTATGGGATATGGACTATGGGATCCAGACTATGGGATATGGACTATGGGATCCAGACTATGGCATATGGACTATGGGATCCAGACTATGGGATATGGACTATGGGATATGGACTATGGGATCCAGACTATGGGATATGGACTATGGGATATGGACTATGGGATCCAGACTATGGGATATGGACTATGGGATATGGACTATGGGATCCGGAATATGGGATATGGACTATGGGATATGGAATATGGAATATGGACTATGGGATATGGACTATGGGATATGGACTATGGGATATGGACTATGGGATATGGACTATGGGATATGGACTATGGACTGTGGGATTTGTAGTGTGCGTAGAGAAGTGCACATGACTGCAACTAACATGCACTGCCCAGAAACGGAAGTGAGGAGGGAGAAGAGTTTTGGGTGCTCATGGAGGATGTTATTAGGAGGCAGAAAGACACAGCGAGAAGCCCCTTCATGAAGAACAGATTACGGGGCCATTATGTAGTGGAGGTGTTTGGACTATTTTTGGAGAATCAGAATCTCATTTCGTGTCACATTTCAGCAGATCACGATGGGGGGATGGGGGTCGATGTGATTAGAAGATCGCTTTGTTGTGTGCTGCGGATTAACACATTCTGTTAGACTGCAAAAAAAAAGAAACATAACAATTACCTGACATGAGAAAATGGCTCGGGACCCTTAATGGCCTTTTGTCAAACGCCGGGAACATAAGAAAATGAAAACGCCATCAAACAAATGGCAGCCCAAAGACACCTTTTAATTACGTCTCGGCAGACTAAATTAGATTGCCGGCTTGTTGGATGGAAAACAGAGCAGCGTGCTGATACATCACCTGCGTGCCAAGCTGGCCCCTCTCTATATTCAGCGGGAGCGCTCCTACATTGTGTCTTCCTCCATCGACCGGCTATTAGCAAGTGAAGATTTAATCGATGGCGTCAATATTGTCAGCCTGGAAACAAATGAGTCTGGAATGTGAGCCGGCCGGCCGCTGTATTCTGTTCAGTAATGAGGAATGATTTACATCACTCCGCCGCTTTTTAAAGGAAAAAACAAAAGTGCAATTAAAGAGCCACTGCGGTCTGAATGGAGACCGCATTCCATGAGCGCGTAGCTTTAGTTTTCAGTAAAAAATGATGTATTCATCAAGGGGTTGTAAACCCTTCTATATATCCAGTGAAAGGACAGGTCTCAGGTGATACACAGAGATGAAAAAAAACACCTCCTAGATAAGTTGTATCTGTTTATCTGCTGCCCTCTCTCCTCTACATCCGTTCTAAGTGCAGAATTTATAAAGCTTGCCTGAGCTGTCAGAAAAAAAGAGGGCGGAGAGCTGGAGTTACACTCTGCAGAGCTCAGTGAGAGCTGATTGGAGGGAAAGGACACATCCCCCTTCACACGGCACGCAGGAACAGAGCTGAGGCTGTCAATCACAGGCCGTGTGCTGGAGATCCCTCCCATGTCACCTTTTGTCAGAAGTGACTCATGCAGATAGCAGAGGAAGGAGGCAGCAGATGGAAATGACACTTATGGGCTGATTTACTTAAACTGCTGCACACAGAATCTGGTGCAACTGTGCATAGTAACCAATCAGCTTCCAGGTTTTATTATCAAAGCTTAATTTAAGAAGCTGAAGTTAGAAGCTGATTGGCTACCATGCACAGCTACACCAGATTCTGAGTGCTCCAGTTTTAGTAAATCTCCCCCTTAGTGCTCTGGAATGAGACAAGTACACACTATAGAGGGATATGCTTTGTTCATATTTCATGTCTGAGGTTTACAACCACTTTAAAAAATATGTTACCCCAGAATTCCATCTTTCTGATATGTGCCTGCTGTACCATGTACTTGTGTCAAAAAGTCTCCTGTTCCCTTTGTATTGCTCCCCTTGAGTGAAATACCTGGTGATCCTGCCAGCCCCTCTGCATTCCTTTTGCAAATTGACCATGCCAGGCATAGAAGCAGAACCAGTTCAGTGTGGTTAGTTTTGTGGCTGTGCTGGGAGAACAGCCTGCCTGTCCTCCAATGGCAGGGAAAAGGCTTGTCTACTTAAGCTGTGGCAGGTTAAAAAAATAGATAAAGATATAAACAATCTTCATTTCTGTCACGTACCTTCAAGTAGACCCTGACGAGCAGAGGAAGGCCTCTTGTACAGCCCCAGTTCAAGAACCACTGAGGTTGCAACAGCGGCCATGAGAGCAAGGTGATGTTCTCCATTAGCGGGTAGGTAGGAGAGGCAGGCGACAGCAGTAGCAGCGTGTGCTGGTTGGCTGCGGATGCAGGCACATTGTGGATGCAGGTGTACTGCAGATGCAAAAATGGTGCAGGTGGCGGATACTGCGGATGCAGATAAGTGAAGGCTGGTGGGGCTGAGAAGACCGGTGCAGAGGCAAGCCGGGTTATACACAGGAAGTCAGATACATCAAAGACATCAGGCAGAGATTAGTTAAAGTTCAGGCAGAGGTTTGGCAGCAGAGGATCAAGCAGATGTAGCAATCTCAGAGTCAGGACAAGCCCGGGTCAGGTTTGGAGATAATCGGGATGGTCAGGAAAGCCAGGTCAACAAGATCAAGGACAGATACAGGATACAGGGGAAAACTGCAGATCAGACAGCAAAGCTCTAGTGCAACTGTCATCCTTATATATTCCATTTGGCGCCAATGTTAAAAGGGCACAGGCACCCATGCACGCACAGGCGTTCGCATCCCGCAAATCCTCGTGTGCATGTGCTGGCCAGCATCCACCTGAAAAATTCACTCTATTTAAGAGCTAAGGTAAGGTGTGGACCACTGTTCCCACACACAGCGCAAAAGTCCTTCTTTGAGCGTGTGTCAGGACCTGGATCGCCTGCTGGTGGCACTGTGCTTCCCAGAGTGGAACGTTGTAGTTCTGGTGTCCACCAGCAGGTATCTCCCAGAAGCCATCAGATCCCAGTAATCATCTTCCACCTGATGCTGGCTGCTGGGAGGGTATTTAGTTCCGCCTCTACATTTCCCCCTTGCTCCAGATTTTTACTTTGCTGCTAGATACTTGGATCTTTATGTTTGCTGTTTGGATGGATTTTGGTTGCACTGTAAACACATTTTACTGTAAGTATATGTAGTCTGGTCCCAGTTTCCTGAGTGTAGCTACATAGATTTGGCCATCCCTCCTGCTTATTCCTGACACAGTGTGCTGGCAGGGAAAAGGCTTGTCTACTTAAGCTGTGGCAGGTTAAAAAAAATAGATAAATAAAAAAATCTTCATTTCTGTCATGTACCTTCAAGTATACGCGACGAGCAGAGGAAGGCCTCTCGTACAGCCCCGGTTCAAGGACCACTGAGGTTGCAACAGCGGCCACGAGAGCAAGGTGATGTTCTCCATTAGCGGGTAGGTAGGAGAAGCAGACGACAGCAGTAGCAGCGTGTGCTGGTTGGCTGTGGATGCAGGCACATTGTGGATGCAGGTGTACTGCAGATGCAAAAATGATGCAGGTGACGGATACTGCGGATGCAGATAAGTGAAGGCTGGTGGGGCTGAGAAGACCGGTGCAGAGTCAGGCAAGCCGGGTTATACACAGGAAGTCAGATACATCAAAGACATCAGGCAGAGATTAGTTAAAGTTCAGGCAGAGGTTTGGCAGCAGAGGATCAAGCAGATGTAGCAATCTCAGAGTCAGGACAAGCCCGGGTCAGGTTTGGAGATAATCGGGATGGTCAGGAAAGCCAGGTCAACAAGATCAAGGACAGATACAGGATACAGGGGAAAACTGCAGATCAGACAGCAAAGCCCTAGTGCAACTGTCATCCTTATATATTCCATTTGGCGCCAATGTTAAAAGGGCACAGGCGTTCGCATCCTTGTGTGCATGTGCTGGCCAGCATCCACCTGAAAAATTCACTCAATTTAAGAGCTAAGGTAAGGTGTGGACCACTGTTCCCACACACAGCGCAAAAGTCCTTCTTTGCAGTGTGTCAGGACCTGGATCGCCTGCTGGTGGCACTGTGCTTCCCAGAGTGGAACGTTGTAGTTCTGGTGTCCACCAGCAGGTATCTCCCAGAAGCCATCAGATCCCAGTAATCATCTTCCACCTGATGCTGGCTGCTGGGAGGGTATTTAGTTCCACCTCTAGATTGCCCCCTCAGTGTTTTTCTTTGCTGTCAGATACTTATATCTTTATATCTGTTGTTTTCTGGTGTTTGGATGGATTTTGGTTTCACTGTAAATACATTTTACTTTAATATATAGGTAGTCTGGTCCCAGTTTCCTGAGTGTAGCTTGGTTTGGCCATCCCTGCTACAGATTCCTGACACAGTGTGCTGGTTTGGGGCAGGCTTTTCAACTTTTCACTTCACTCTGTTCAAGAGCTAAGGCGAGGTATGGACCACTGCATCCACACAGAGAGCAAAGTCGTTTGTTGCAGTGTGATGGCAGGGGACAGGCTTTTTTTTTTTTTTTTTTTTGCTAGGCTGTGGCTGCTTTCTAAAGAAAATCGAAAGAAAATCATTTCCGGCTTTGCACACTTTTCATTTTGATGCACCTGGATTGTATTTAGTTCATTAAAACCGAAAGCTCTGTTGGACTCTACTAATGCAGTCTCTAGCAATATCATTTAGTTCTCCTTTAATCCAGCCTGACAAAGTGACAACGCTCTGAGATCTCGGCCTGTCACCCGTCATCCATCACCCGGGACTAATGAAGTGTGTGACGTCAATATTTGTCACCCCGCCGGCGGAGAGGTTATCCTGGAGGGATGTCATGTCAGCACTCTCGGCCACCGAGCTTCAAGTGCCTTTTTTTTTTTTTTTTTATAAAGGACTTGTTAATTAACACACACAATTAAAATGATCAATATAACACAAGTCTAATTAAGTGGCAGCAGATAGCGGCGGAAAGACGATTGTTTTCCGTCTCGTCAGCGGTTTGTACTTTTTTTTTTGTGCGGTTTGCACGTAAACAGCTGGTGCGCGAAAAAAAAAAAGGAAAAAAAAAGAAGCTGTGCTTGTTTCTGTTTGATAAGCGGATCAGAATGAAGGCGTCATTGAAGATGATAACTCTCCGATCGTTTCATCTCTGAACAATGCATCCTCCCCAAAATGATGCCGTATTTTAGACGCCCGCAAATGCCAATGAATTGATTATTTATTATGAAACAAGTTTATACAAATCCAATAAAAACTCCCTTTTGTTCACTTAGGTGTTCTAGCAGTGGCGGCTGGTGGTCAATTATTTTGGGGGGGGGGCGGCAAACAAACCTGGTCCCCTCACTCGCAACCCCCCCCCCCCACACACCCCTCGCAGCTCTCGATCCATTCGCGGTCGATCCTTAATTCGCTAATGTCACTCAAGTGGGTGGGCTCGGGGGCGTAGTGCTCTGCGCCCCATACCCATCCTTTTTGAAGCTAATTAGAATCGAATCACGTGCTTAAAGTGGTGTTCCGGCCGAAATGATACTTTTTAAATAAAAATACCCCTATAATACACAAGCTTAATGTATTCTAGTAAAGTTAGTCTGTAAACTAAGGTCTGTTTTGTTAGTTTATAGCAGTAGTTTGTTATTTTATAAACTTACAGCAGGCCGCGGCCATCTTAAGTGTGGGCATCTGAAGCCAGACTGTAGTTCTTCCTGGATCTCAGCCTTGCTCAGTGCAGCACAAGCAGTGTAATAGGTTTCAGGTCAGGTTTCCATAGCAACGGCAGTGTCAGAGGAAGTTGCCGCCCCTTCCCAGAAGGCACTGCAAACAGGAAATGATGCGATGGGCCGCGGCCAGGGAGGAGGAAGTGAAAAATGAATACAGCAGATATACAGTAGGTGCTGAGAAAAAAAAAATATCCAATTCATTTACAGTGCGCAGTTTAGTGAGGGATGCTGAAGAGTTGTAAAAGTGGGTGGAACTCCACTTTAACCACTTGCCGAGCGCCGCATGTACTTATACGTTGGCAGAATGGCGCGGCTGGGCAAATGGGCGTGTACCTGTACGACCCTTTGAATTTGCCGCCGCGCCATCGCGTGCGCCGCGAGCTCCGTGAGTAGGATCGCGGGTCCCAGCGGTCTCGATGTCCGCGGGGATACCCGCGATCGTCTCACGGAGAGGAAGAACGGGGAGATGCTGATGTAAACAAGGATCTCCCCGTTCTGCCTAGTGACAGGACACTGATCACAGCTCCCTGTGGTCGGGAGCGGTGATCAGTGATGTGTCACACACAGCCCCTCCCCCCCCCCACAGTTGGAACACATCCCTAGGACACACTTAACCCCTTGATCGCTCCCCTCGTGGTTAACCCCATTCACTGCCAGTGTCATTTTTACAGTATTCAGTGCAATTTTTCTAACACTGATCGCTGTAAAAATGACAGTGGTCCCAAAAATGTGTCAAAATTGTCCGATGTGTCCACCATAATGTCGCAGTCACGATAAAAATCTCTGATCGCCGCCATTACTAGTAAAAAAAAAAAAAAAAATAATTAATAAAAATGCCATGAAACTATCCCCTATTTTGTAGACGCTATAACTTTTGCGCAAACCAATCAATAAACGCTTATTGCGATTTTTTTTTTTTTTTTACCAAAAATATGTAGAAGAATACTTATCGGCCTAAACTGAGGAAAAAACATTTTTTTTATATATTTTTTGGGGATATTTATTATAGCAGAAAGTAAAAAATAATGTGTTTTTTTTTTTTTCAAAAATTGTCGCTCTATTTTTGTTTATAGCGCAAAAAATAAAAACCGCAGAGGTGATCAAATACCACCAAAAGAAAGCTCTATTTGTGGGGAAAAAAAGGACGTCAATTTTGTTAGGGAGCCACGTCGCACGACCGCGCAATTATCAGTTAAAGCGGCGCCGCGCCGAATCGCAGAAAGTGCTCCGGTCTTTGGCCAGCAAAATGGTCCGGGGCTGAAGTCGTTAATAAAAAAAAAACAAAAAAAAACACACACATTGAAATCCAAGCGTCCGGCACCCTGCATTGAGATTAGACGGACGGGCTGCCTGTTCTGGTGTAACGTCTTGAAATGCTCTGTTATATTGATTTTCTGCATGGCAGCTGAAATTTAAAATTGGGCTTACAGGGCTCTGTAAAGTGAGGTTCATGAGTAAGGTATACTAACATAGGCAATAGGTCTATATGAATCCAATTGTTCCGTCCCATTTAGATGTATCTTTTCCTGTGTTTGGATTGAATTGTATTAGGTTACTATAATTCTGTAGCATGCTGACATCCCCACCTATTTAAAGGGTAACTCCACTTTCGTGCTGAACAAAATAGCAATTAGAGAAAAAAAAAAAAAAATATATATATATATATATATTTATGTATGTTGTACACTTTATATAATAATATTTTATGTATATATATATATATATATATATATATATATATATATATATATATATATATATATATATACTGTCTTAAATACTATATTATATAATATATAGATTGTTGAGAGGCGACCCCAGGTCACGTTGTGTATTTGCCCCTTCAGCCTGGTTTTTGCAAAGACAGGCATGATGATTGCCCACCTGTGGGCGGGGTTTATATTCCCCGCTGGAAGAGAGCTCAGGGCTCACACTTGGGAACAGCGCCGCCCTACAGGCAGGTGTCCTGATGTAGGAGTCGGGAGGGCTTTCAGGTGGAGACGGCTCCACGAAAGAGAGACAGGCAGTCTCTAGGAGTCTGAGCGTGGATGTCTGCAGGAGGCAGGTGTGGCCCCCGCCCACCAAGCAGCACGCAGCCGAGCAAGTAAGCTCCAGGAGGGAGTTTGACTAAGTAAAAGTGAGTGAGCCGGGAGGCTGAAGTTTTTCTGTTCTGCAATGATGGTGGAACCCCCTGCGAGGAAAGACTTTCTGTGAAGTTTGTTTCGTTTAAATAAAATTGGGCTGCCACGCCCTTATAAAGTCGGTCTGGACTGACCGGTGTTCCTGAAAACGCATACACCACTAGAGCATAATCACCCTCAGATCGTTACAACATATATACTGTAAAATGAATATAATAATATTATATGCATATATATTGTCATATATACTACCCTGTTTCCCCAAAAATAAGGCCTAGCGTGATTGTCGGTGATGGCTGCAATATAAGCCCTACCCCCCAAATAAGCCCTACCCTGTTTCCCCAAAAATAAGCCCTACCCTGAAAATAAGACCTACAAGGACTTTAACTAGGGCTTATATGGGGGGTAGGGCTTATATTGCAGCCATCACCGACAATCACGCTAGGTCTTATTTTCGGGGAAACAGGGTATATTATATAATATAAACTGTACAATAATATAATAATATTATATGCATATATCCTGTCATATATACTATATTATATAATATATACTGTACAATAATATAATAATATTATATGCATATATAATGGGATCCCCCTGAGGAAGACACGTGATTAGCCCTGTGTCGTCACACGTAGGGGAGGGGCCAGGACGGGGGAGGAGCTCGGATACATGCTTGTTTGTACAAGCTGCTGACACCTACATGTGTGGAAGTCGTTTGGAGAGGAATCCTGTACTTAATGCTTTTATAGTTTGGTGCGCTGGAAGCACCTAAAATGTGTGAGTGTTCTGATGTTATGTTTTCTAAACACATTTTTAAACTAGCGATAATCCGTTATCCAGCCTCTTGTTTAAAAATTGAGGACAACTTCTCTGGATTTTCCGGTGGGATCTCCTGCTGAGCCAGTTTCACTTAGAGCCCAGGAGAGGTTCAGCTGCCTATGTGGACCAAACTTAAGTGTGGGGTCACACTGTTGGAGGTGAGGGCATTCACACGGTGGGGGGGAGGGGGGAGCACGTGTGTGAAGTCGCCCTCTTCTGATCAGGATTATCATCACTAGAGTCACTTTTTGGACAGTAATACGTATAATACGCCAATTTGCCCTTTTGTCTCTGTGGATTGATGAAAATTGGGAGAAAAAATCTTTTTTTTTGGACACTTCTTATTAAGGAATAATACTAAATTTATTTCACTGTGAGCTTGCTTATTATACAAATTTTTTTTTTTTATGTTTATAGTTTCACATTTTTTAGCAGTATTGATTTTCATTGATTATGGCACTATCTATGCGTTTGTAAGGTTCAGTATCACACAGCGCTGCAATTTTTTGTTTCTTTGTATACCGTATATACTCGAGTATAAGTCGTTCCGACTATAAGTCGAGGCCCTAAATTACCACAAAAAATGGGAAAAACTTATTGACCCGAGTATAAGACGAGGGTGAGAAATGCACAGCTACTGTAAGTGGAAAAGAGGGTCAACAATGCCCATTTGCCTCAGCCTCACTGTGCCCATTTGCAGCCTCACTGTGCCCATTTGCAGCCATAGGTCCCCCGAACTTCAAACTCGGTAGTTAAGGGTTCCTAGATGCCCCCTAGCTGCAGCCAAAATTTGGGGTCTCTGAACCCAAAGGGTCCCGAAATGACATTGCTGCAGATGGACACAGTTGACCGACTTTGGGGCCCCGTATCTCAGGGCCACTTAGTGCTAGGAACCCCAAATTTGGTGTGCAAACATAGTGGAACTAGCACCATAAAATATCCAAAGCTGGGGTTTCTATCACCAAGTGGCCTGAGATACAGGGCCCCCTAAAATCGGTTCAGAAAATGTCAAGCAATTTTCTGCAGCAGAGAATGACATTTTCCAAACCAGTTTTGGGGCCCCGTATCTCGGGGTCACTTGATGTTAGGAACCCCAGCTTTGGATATGCTGTGGGTTTGCACACCAAATTTGGGGTTCCTAGCACCAAGTGGCCCCAACATACGGGGCCCCAAAATCGGTTCAGAAAATGAAATTTTTTGCTGCAGAAAAGTGCTTGACTCAAGTATAAGTCGAGGGGGGCACTTTCAGCACAAAAAAATGTGCTGAAAAACTCGACTTATACTCGAGTATATACGGTATATGTTTTCACAGATTATGGGATTGCGATTGATGCTTAACAGCTGTGAATTTGCACTTTGTTTCACAGGAATTGTTATATCACACCAGACGCCGGGCTGTAACCTCGGGTTACTTTATACCCGACGCTGATTGCAGTCTCAGGTTGCTCTAGAGTAGCTCGCAAGATTTATATATTTTTTATATACTAGATACTGTCTGATATACTATATTATATAATATATACATATATATATGTTGTAAAATAATAAAATATAATATATGCATATATACTATATACTGTCGTATGTACTATATTATATAATATATACATTAATACTGTACAATTAATATACAGTAATATTATCGGTATATCTAATATATACTGTCTTATATACATATATACTGTACAATTGATATATGCATATATATACTGTCTTATATACTATAGTATATAATATATACATAAATACAATTGGTATAAATCATATTGTAAGTAAATGTTTTTAACCCCTTCCCGCGACCACCTCCTGGCCCTTTAAGAGCTTCTAAATGCCGGGAGGGGGAGGCGAGCATTGGGATCATGTGACCACTGTGATTGGCTGTCACATAACGGGAAAGCTCCCAATCGCAAGTTTGCATCGGGAGCTCACCGATCCTCACCGACGACTGCGCTGGGAGCGCGCTCTCAGCACAGAAAACTGTTTACATAAGTCCGCATATATGCAGCCTCTGGGCGTTAAAGCCCACCCACCGAGAGTCTGCATATATGCACCACATCGGCAGGAATGGGTTAAAAATTCCCTTTCCTTTTTTAATCTGCAGCTGCTGTAATGTTCTGTAAAATGCAATATGAATATGGCCACCTGGAGGAGCTCTGTACACAGAACGCCCCCCCCAGAAATGTAACTTCCTGCTTGTGTGATTGTCTCACTGGTTTTCCCAGAAGTCTCCTCTAAGATACAAGTCAGATTTTGGGCATCCCCTGCAACAAACATGTAATTTTTGGTGAGATACTCCCAAAGGGAAATCACAGTTAAAGGGATGCAGACCCTGCCACTTACCTCATTCGAGCCCTGCAGGTGCAGCAGCTGACTGATAATTATAAAGTCACTCCCAATCACATTCACTCTACCCATGGACACAGAGAAACTATTACTTCAGAATATCAAAAGGTACGAGTCTGCAACAAAGTTTGTTACAATCCCTGCAATGTACAGAAAACACATGGGTGGGTTTGTGGGTGTGGGGGGGGGGGGTTCCTCTTAGCAGCTAGCAGCCCTCATCTCCTTGCTTAGCTGCAGCAGCCAATCGCCATCCTAACAGGATCTACCTAGAGTGAGCCAAAAAGGCCTCCCCCTTGCATCGGAGACACTCCAAAGATGAGCATTTCAAAGTGGTCTCCTCAAAGATGGCTGCTGCACTTCTGCATTAATGAATATTCAGTTTAACCTTGTCCACACCGCAGAAGGATAATACAGCAGGAACAAAGGAAGAAGTTCCACAGCAGTTATCGGAAACAGTCCAGGATATACACAGAATTCGCTAGGCAGGGTGTGACGCCATCCTTTATACTGGTCTTGGCGGTGCGGTGGAACTGGGACTTCCAGTAAGGGTTATCCTCATGGTATTTGAAGCCAGCATATGATCCAGCTTATGCTTTGAAGTTAGTTTATTTCCTTGTCAAGCCCCAATTCTATGGCCCAGAGAACCCTCAGCCTGGATAGAAAAGATACATTTATTTTAACATTTGAGAAGAAGGAGCAGCAGCCGTCTCCTCCGGCAAACCTCTGGCAGTACGTTGCATGTGTTTATATGAGAATACGGGAATTTGTTTGACAGCCATAAACAATTTGTTTAATTAAACACTGTATCAAATTACCGGAGTATCAATGCATGTAGAATGATGGCTTACTTTATTCATATATAACGAGCGATCCTGTTAAGTTTGTATTAGCGCCTGCCTGGTGATTTAATGGTGAGAATGTGGTGGCCTTGATTTTTTATTTTTTTTCCCTTGGCAATCATTCATATTTGTTTGTTTTTGAAATGCACATATTATTCTGCATATTTGTTTAAAGCTTTTATTAATGGAGGTCAATGATGACTTGGTACCAAGGCTAAATTTTCAGTTTTATCATACGTCAGTTACCATGACAATAACACTATGGCTAATTTGCAAAACTAATGTTTATATTTATATGTAAGACCTTGTCTTGAACTTATAGGAGAAGTACAGCCAAAGCTCGGCTGTACTTCTGTGCATCACAGGAATGGAGTTCGCTCTGCACTCCTGTGACCCATTTTCAGGAAGCCCGCTGTCGGCTGACGTCACAGAGCCAGGCCAGGCTGGGGGAAGATCGCGACCATATGGTCGGAATCCACCCACATGCCTAGACCGGCACCCGGCTCAGCCTCTCAGCGAGCCATTGAGAGCCTGAGCCAGCCCCGATCCTGCAGCCTCCACAGCCCAGCGCTCCAGTGAGCACAGGGGGGGCAGAGCAGACAGAAGTGACTGACAGCCACCAATACTCTGCTCACAGAGTTTTGCTGCATCCACCTAGGTACCAAACTTGCCCCCCCCCCCCTGCAAGCTAGGAATCGCTGTATTGGACATTCCTACTCAGGGGGGAACCACCGTTCCTACTGTATGTGGCCCAGGTAGCAGGGTGAATTGAATGTAGTCAGGGAGGGTGATTGGCAGGGGGCAATTACTAGAACCGATCCCCTGCATGGCTCCCTCTGCAGCAGCTGAAAGCTGTCTTCTTCTCCTCTCCCTCCTGCCGGCTTTCAGCTGCTGCAGAGAAAATTGAGTACTGTCCGTGATACTTTTTTTATTTGCACTAACATACAATTTTTCAGGACAAGCTTTCGGGGTATGTCCCCTTCTTCAAGGTCCAAGCAGTACTCAAAAATTGCATGTTGTCC
The DNA here is from genome assembly GCA_037952925.1 of Lithobates clamitans. Classification (NCBI taxonomy): domain Eukaryota; kingdom Metazoa; phylum Chordata; class Amphibia; order Anura; family Ranidae; genus Lithobates; species Lithobates clamitans. The sequence continues at coordinate 68,937 of JBBGZY010002329.1, forward strand.
TGAAAAATTGTATGTTAGTGCAAATAAAAAAAGTATCACGGACAGTACTCAATTTTCTCTGTCACAATTGCACTAATACGGCTACAACAAATCAAGCTGCTGCAGAGAGAGCCATACAGGAGATCAGTTCCAGTAACTGTCCCCCATTGCCACAGAGATCACCCTCCCCCTGCTGTCCAGGCCACCCGTGTGCCCCCCCCCACCCTGCGGTGCTGCCGTCTTCCCCCCTCTCCTTCCTGCCGGATTTCAGCTGCTGCAGAGAGAGCCATACAGGAGATCAGTTCCAGTAACTGTCCCCCATTGCCACAGAGATCACCCTCCCCCTGCTGTCCAGGCCACCCGTGTGCCCCCCCCCACCCTGCGGTGCTGCCGTCTTCCCCCCTCTCCTTCCTGCCGGAAGCTGTAAGCACACAATAGGATCCTTGAGGATGGAGAGTGGGGGAGGAGTGCGGTATATATATATATATATACTGTTATATACTGTATGTCATATGAATGAACACAGTGAGTGATCAGTACAGATCATTCATAACTGAAGCATAGTAAACTGTGTTTATTTGGTAGAGGGAGTCGTGTAAGATTGGCTGGATGGGACCCTGTGGTTTCTAACAGCTGGCCCGTCCCAACTCCATCCAGTGATCTCCACTTGCTTTCAGGTCCTGTCCTGCTCAGATGGCCCAATGCATTCTGAATACAGGAGGTCAGCCACTTGGTCTTGGGTTTTGCCATGTGCTCTCCCCACAGGACTTCTTGGCTCTTCCCTGCCCCCCAGTCATGCTGGCCCTACTTTTAGATTTTGCTCAGTTCCAGGCCATGTACTTTGACACTATACAGCACAGATGGCAGAATGCTCTTGCTGGACCATTGTATTCTGACAGGCACTGGTGACAGCTGTCAAAATATCCAAACAGCGGCCGATCTGATTGGATGCAGCCGCTGTTTCGTTGACAATCTTCCCCCGACTTATTTGATTTTTCAGTCGAAGGATGACAGGCAGGAGGGAGCTGAAAGGGCATCCCATTAGGCACATTTTGACCAGTTCACCTGGAACCAGTCTAAACTCAAGCAGTTTATGGCCAGATTTTATTGTTCTGGATGGTACAGCTCCAGCTTGCTGCAGAGATCACTGCTGCAGCAGTTCCCTTAGACACCCCCAATGGTGTCATGTCTCCGCTGCCTCTCCACTTGGCCATTCACTTAAAGGGGAGCTCCGTCAGAACAAATTGAAAGTCAGCAGCTACAAATACTGTTGGGACACTTATCTGCCCACGAATCCAGCGGTGTCTTCACCAATTGCCATTTTCAATCGGCTCTCGGGTGCTGCCGCTACCATTTTGGGTAAGGGGAACTGGCAGTGAAGCCTTGCGGCTTCACAGACGGTTCCCTACTGTGCCTGTGTGAAGCGTGCTGCACTGTGTGAATGACCTGGCGGAAGGGGAAGGAGGAGGTGGGGCCAAACCTCTGGATGACCGCACCGCGGCAAAGTCTATTACTTCCTGGCCTGCCTCTCAGTATGGTTTCCTAAATAACACATGCTTAGTGAAGACTGTGTTGCCTGAGCAACTTCCTAGTCCTCTGAGCTCCCGTCAGAGTGTACCGCCCCTCGGTTTCGTCTTCCATTTGTGCTTGTCTGCTGCCTGCCCTGGCCTTGACTTGTTTCCTGGATCCTCCTCTGTCGTCATCTATACTAAACCCATATGCAAATTGCCTCCCTATCATCAGCTGGGCATATCTGGGGGTTGCAACCTGGTTCCGGCTTGCTGCAAGTCCATCCCCACCATCAGGTGCCCTGGTGAAGAAGCAGGCTGGGGCTTAGACTCCACGCAGCTTGAGGAACCCTGGGTTGGGGTTCTACAAAGGCTGACTACCACAGAAACCTGACGGCCTTTGCTAGATATGACAAGGAAGTTTAGAATGAAGGCCAACGTGCAACATATGAGTGCTATCTTTTTTATCCTACCATAAATTGGCTTTGGTAAAGGTATAGAGGGGGAAAAAAAGCGTTTGAGTAAGGAGCTACATGTCCCACCACTCCAATAAAAAGAAATCTCTTGCTAGGGAACTAAACTCATGCTCTGCCAGGACAGCATGGCCCAGCTATTAGGAGGCTACCAAACTTTGGTGTGGAGGACAAGGTGTTGCACACAATTATAATAAAAACAAGACTCAGATCGGGATGGTTGTTGAACATTAGCGGGTAAGTCTGACTGTGGGATCACATTAGCTTCCATCAGGTATAAAAGCCATTCCGTTAAATAGTAGGAAGCAGCAGGGCACAAAGTTTTTCATGCTGAGTAAAATTCGAGGAGCATTAAACTCTGAGAAAGGGAGGCTTGTTTGCAAGCACTTAAGCTGCTTTAACATGTAATCATTTACCTTTTATAGCCCAATTTCTTTTAAATAATATTTATCCACTTTATTATTATACAGCACATAGGTTTCACGCACGTCTCTACGCTGGGTTTTTGACAATGCACCCAGATTCCCACAGGTAGTGCACTGTGAGCAGGTGAAATCACAATATAAAGGGTTGATGCAAAACTGGAAGATCGGTTATAGATAGCTGCTGGTGATGTCTTTGCCGTGATCTCTTCCCTGCCCTCTCCTTAGCTTGATGTCTTAGATTGACCATTACTGTAGGTGGGGGGTCTCCATGCCTTATCTTTATTATCGATAATGTACAAATGAAAAATCTAACAGGCATCACAAGACCAGTATTGTTGCAGATGGGTATAATCGCCTCCTCAATCCTTCAGATATATTACTTTAATGGTTGTGATTCCACGCTCTATCATCTGCTCAAAATTGAATGTTGAATTTGGGCTGGACTGAGCACTGGGACACTAAATATAATAATTAAAAAAAAAACAACACTTCCCTGCTGTTTGCTACAGGGGGCACCCAAGCCGAGTCAGAGCTCCCTGCATCCATTCAGACATGGAGCCCCGACCTGGCCCCGCCCCCCTCTCTCCCCTGATTGGGTGACTGACTTTGATTGACCAATCAGGAGGAGTGTACTGGGTGGCTGAGGGGATTGTGGACATCGCTGGAGAGAGAAGGAGCTCAGGTAGGTAATTGGGAGGTACTGGGGGAGGCTGCCACATACACACACAAGAGTTTTTATCTTAATAGAATGCATTAAGATAAAAAAAAACCTTCTGCCTTTACTCCTTTAACAAATTAATCCAAAACTAAATGAGTTTTTCCATTGTGCACATCTCTACACTCTACTGTTTGCAAAGTTGCCAATATTAGAACCCTTCATCCTAAACTACATAGACGTGTTGGTTTGATAACTCCGGATTATGATACATCTGTGACCTCACACCAGTGACATCATCACCAGGGTCAACCTCTTATTGGCCTTCTTTGTTCCTTCTTGGCATTCTGGCCCCTTTTCCTGTTTGCCCCAGTACCCTCCATTTAAGAGTCAGGTGATGTATATCTCTACCACCCCCCCCAGGGGTGATGATAAGCGGCAGCGATTCTACCCAGAAGTTCACTGAGCAGCCTTTTAAAGCGGAGTTCCACACAAAAATTGAACTTCCGCTTTTCGGATCCCCCCCCCTCTCCGGTGTCACATTTGGCACCTTTCAGGGGGGAGGGGGGAGCAGATACCTGTATAATCCAGGTATTTTCTCCCACTTCCGGGCATAGATAGCTGCAGTATCTGCGGGTATGCATGCCACATCCGGCACCTCCCCCCCCCCTGCTGTCTTCTGGGAGACACATAGGTCCCAGAAGACAGCAGGAACCAGTAGAATCGCACAGCGTGATTCGCGCATGTGCAGTAGGGAACCAGGCTGTGAAGCCACAAGGCTTCACTTCCTGATTCCCTTACCGAAGATGGTGGTGCCTCCACCCGAGAGCCGAGGGACAGATCGGCTTCGGGTGCCAACATCACGGGTGCCCTGGACAAGTAAGTGTCCATATTTTAAAAGTCAGCAGCTGCAGTATTTGTAGCTGCTGACTTTAAAAAAAACAAAAAAACGGCGGAACTTTAAGCTTTGGGATGAAGCAGAACAGATTTTATATTGATTATAACTTCTGACTTTGGGATTGCTGTCTTTTCTAGAATTGCCATGTTGTCGGGATTTGTTCTCTTATACTCATATTGTCTCTTTTCTCGCCAACAGTTGAGGGTGGAAACCATAGATGAAAGTGGAAAAACCATTGAGGGCCCAGTGGATCTAGAAGTCCTGGTCATCGATCAGAATGACAATCGACCAATCTTCAAGGAAGGTCCTTACATCGGCCATGTTCTTGAAGGGTCTCCAACTGGTGAGTGCCAAACCTGTCCCTTTTGAATTTCACAGCGCCCTCTCAACTGTAACGGCTTCCCAATAGCTGACCCTGTGTCCTGAATGAGTTCCATGATATTTTTTTGTAATTAAAGAACTGAAGTGTTCATGTATTTTCCACCAATGTTCCTTCCAAAGCCGGGTACACTACACTACACTGACAGCTTCGGTTGGAGCCTCTGTACTAACCATGTGGGGTTCAGGGCCGCTGATTAGGCAGTAGAACCGGTCCTGTTGTACTGGGTCCAGACCTCATCAGCTAAACAGGGGGACCCAGGTCAACTTTATTGTTTATTTCTTCCTAAATTAATACATGCATTTTACTGAACCACACCCTCGCTCCTACTTGTTTTTTTTTTGTTTTTTTTTAAGTGTTTGTTTATTGATTTTCCATATAAAGTTTTGACAGATATCATGTATAGAATGAGCATTTTAGAACCAGTAGCCAAACATGGCAAACATCTTACCACGACAGTAACTTTCCCCAACAGAGGGAAACTTCATAGAATGGCTTACCAAAATTACCGTATGTGGACCACATAGGGCCCAAAACCAATACATTATAATATTACAAACGGTAAAAGACATCCATTCACCATTCACACACACACAACTACATACAACCACCATTCAAACCTAACCGCCCTCTCCCTGTCAATCAGATTGAAGAGTCATGGAGCCACCAACAGAACATCCGGCGACCTACAGACACAGTGACCTAAACGTGAAGTCAGCTACCCACTACTGTTGGGATAGCAGAGTGTCTCCCCAAAAGGGATCAGAAATATCGAGCCAGGGTTGCCAGACCTTGAAAAACTTTTTGGGGCAAGCCCTACCATTATATATGAGCTTAAAGATGGGTAAAACTTTATTTACCATGTGGTAAAAGGTTTGTATTTTCGAAGCGGAGGCATTCTTCCATCGCAAAAAAATTTATTTCCTGACATAGAATATTAATATACGTACAAGAGTACGAGCATGAGTCCTGTGTGTAAAGTAATTTAACATACCTTATAGTCCAACTTCAGGAGTGTGAGGTACAGGTAAATGTAAAGTGTTGTCAAAAAAAGAAATTAAGTCCTTCCAATATTCCGACAAAGCTGGACAGGACCAAAACATATGTAAGTACTCTGCGTCTTTAGACCCACACCTGGAACGGGATGCAGCAGAATCCGCTCCTACTTGTTTACTAAGTCTTAAATTACATTTCCCTGGGCCCTATCGGGTCAACAAAGGGACCCAGAAAGTGGGCCGCTTTTTTTCATTTTCGGGATGTAAAATCAGTGCCGCTGTTTTGCTGCACCCCAGAGGGGTGGGGTATAGGTGGGATTGGGGGGGGGGGTCCTGTCAGAAAGGCTATACTGGGCCCCATGATTTCTAACAGCGGCCCTGGCGAGGTTAGTCCAGTGATCTCCCCTGCTGAATAGGATCCAAAATGTTGCATTTCTTAGACATGTTGGCGACTTACCTTGGATTCAACCAGACCCAATTTCGATGTTTTTACTCTGCAGAAAACCTGATCATCTGTATTAACCTTTTAAATCAATCGTTGTCTTATATAGTATCTGCCGCTTGTGAATGTGGTAGCCAAGTTAAATTTGCACTCAACCAATATCTGGTATATGGGTGAGTCAAATATCTGTTTTATTAAACCCTCACAGAAATAATATAAAGGAAACTATTTGTATAGAGATAAGACTACCGAATGTTAGAGTTTTTTTTGCCTGAAGTACCCTCATGAGTTGGTTGTTTTTCTTCTGGCATGCTGAATAGGATGTACTTGCTCTTTATTGCATTGACCTTCAAGTATGACATCCATCGTGTATATCTCTGTTGCTTTGGTGAACATTGCCTGGAAAGGATGTAAGAATTGTCAGGAGAGTGTAACGCTCCTGTTCCTTGGCAGCTGCTGGTCTCATTACAGCATCCTGTTTTTGGCTGAGCAGCATTCTCCTTGTCTGACTGTCCACCTGCAGGGTGATTGGTGTAGACGCAGCCTCTGGGAAGAGACCAAACCTGTTTTAAGCCTGCCAAGCCCTTAATGTCATGCTTGTGGTAGTGATAGCAACACGTGCTTCAAGCTCCCTGTTTGCCTGCCTTGTTCCCATCCCTGACTTTTACCTTCCCCTGGTCCCCGCCCTGCCTGCTAGTATGGATTTCCTTGTTATCAACCTCGGATTGGCTTTTGAACTACTCTTTGAACCCTGCCTGCCTTTTGACCACGGGTTTGACCCTGACTACTCTCTCAACTCTGCCTGCCTTTTGATCACGGGTTTGACCCTGACTACTCTCTCAACTCTGCCTGCCTTTTGACCACGGGTTTGACCCTGACTACTCTCTCAACTCTGCCTGCCTTTTGATCGTGGGTTTGACCCTGACTACTCTCTGAACCCTGCCTGCCTTTTGACCACAGATTTGACCCTGACTACTGTTCTGGAAATTTTATAGATGGGCAACTCCTATCCTTATATTGATTAGTAGTCCTAAATTAATAACTACTGCAGTAGAGACACAAAAAGATACACTCAGCATCTTTCCAAATAACAGTTCTGTGTATTTGAAGCGCTTGAAGTTTTTTATACACATGATTATGTAGGTATCCCATTAATATCACATTAATATTACAATTGTACTTTTATGGTAAGAAGGGGCGTAATACAGGCAGGCTAAATTCTAATCACGACATGAAAGAATGCAACATGTAATGAAAACATCATAAGTGCCGTGTGCGCAATGAGTGAAGTGTGCAATACATAGGCAAAGCATACAAGATAGAATACAATTTTATACAGAGTTTACAAATTTCCTTTAGAAACCTACTGAGATCTCTGTCTGTCTGACTCTCTGAACTCTGAACTCTGTATGGATTTCCTTGTTATCAACCTCAGGTTGGGCTTTGAACTACTCTCTGAACCCTGCCTGCCTTTTGACCACAGATTTGACCCTGACCACTCTCTGAACACTTCCTGCCGTTTGACCATGGATTTGACCCTGACTACTTCCTGAACACTGCCTGCCTTTTGACCACGGATTTGACCCTGGCTACTCTTTGAACCCCACCTGCCGTTTGACCATGGATTTGACCCTATACTTTCTGAACTCTGCCTGCCGTTTGACCCGGCCAACCAGGAAGTGGGTCATAAGACCCGATTGGCCGAGAGGAGAAGCATTCGTATTGGGTTTCCGAGGGAAGCCACCAAGGAGGTAGCCGCCGCGTAGCCGGAGACACAGGGTGAAGCCGCTGAGGAGGAAGCCGCCGTGAAGCTAGAGACGCAGGGTGAAGCCGCGGAGGAGGAGGCCGCTGTGAAGCCGGAGATGCAGGGTTAAGCCGCTGAGGAGGAGGCTGCTGTGAAGCTAGAGACGCAGGGTGAAGCCGCGGAGGAGGAGGCCGCTTTGAAGCCAGAGATGCAGGGTGAAGCCGCTGAGGAGGAGGCCGCCGTGAAGCCAGAGATGCAGGGTGAAGCCGTTGAGGAGGAGGCCGCCGTGAAGCCGGAGATGCAGGGTGAAGCCGCTGAGGTGGAGGCCGCCGTGAAGCCGGAGATGCAGGGTGAAGCCGCCGAGGAGGAGGCCACCGTGAAGCTAAAGACGCAGGGTGAAGCCACCGAGGAGGAGGCCGCCGAGGAGGAGGCCACCGTGAAGCCGGAGACGCAGGGTGAAGCCGCTGAGGAGGAGGCCGCCGTGAAGCCGGAGATGCAGGGTGAAGCCGCTGAGGAGGAGGCCGCCGTGAAGCCGGAGATGCAGGGTGAAGCCGCTGAGGAGGCCGCCGTGAAGCCGGAGATGCAGGGTGAAGCCGCTGAGGAGGAGGCCGCCGTGAAGTCGGAGATGCAGGGTGAAGCCGCTGAGGAGGAGGCCACCATGAAGCTGGAGACACAGGGTGAAGCCGCAGAGGAGGAGGCCGCCATGAAGCCGGAGATGCAGGGTGAAGCCGCTGAGGAGGAGGCCACCGTGAAGCCGGAGATGCAGGGTGAAGCCGCTGAGGAGGAGGCCGCCATGAAGCCGGAGATGCAGGGTGAAGCCACAGAGGAGGAGGCCGCCATGAAGCTGGAGAACCTGGGTGAAGTTGCAGAGGAGGAGATGCATAAGGGAGCCGAAGCTGCCCGCGACCTAGATGAGGTGAATGCAGGGCTGGTGGGGGGACGAGCGAGCAACAGGTGGGGAGGGGGGGTGGTGTGTTTGACTGAGCGACCGACCGGAGGGGATTGCGATGGGTGTCTTGTTTGCGCCCCCACAAAATATACAGCACCGGCCGCCACTGCTACTTACTCAATTTTTGCTGTGCGGCTTCAACTTCATTGCTGGCTCTTTTACTCTCCCTCCCTTCCTTAATGCAAGTCTAGCAGTCAGGGCTAACATTAAAAGCAGGGCACCCTCCGTGTGGAGGAGATTTTTATCTCTGCAGTTGTTGATTGAAGAATCTGTCTGATCATATACAAAAATTGTACAGACGCATTACAAAAAATAATGACATTAAAAGTAAACCTTGCTGTAATAACTCGTTATGTGTGCTGAGTGAAGGCAACACACTACTTTCCCTTTAATTGCTGCTTTGTTGGGAAGAAAGTCGCGGATGTTGTGCGCTGACTTTGAGCTGTTACCTTAATACGAGGTTTATGTCTCCGGAGTAATTAGCAGCCTCCTCTCGGTGAACCGTGCTTTCATGGCCCCGAGCAAATTAAAAAGAAGACAGTAAGACTATTGCTACATTAAACATAAAGATGGATCCAGCTTGCATTAGAAAGTCTTCAGTAGCCTGGAAGCAATTTTAACATCTGTTACTGGCATGACACACCGGAGACTTCCACTGATCAGAAAGATGAGACAAGGATGATTCCATAAAGAGTTAGATTTGTTTGCAGCCGCGTCCGTAACCACGAGGATCAAAGGTGGCACCTTCTACGGGGGTGGGGGGAAAGGAGCTCCTCACCTCTTGGACCCTTAAAGTGTCACTAAACTCGCATCATTAAAAACTCTCCATAAATGGTGTATTCCATGCTGTTCATACTCACTCGAAAGACACAGAGGGGCTCCAAGTGCAGTAATAATATACTCCGATTTATTAAAAGAAAGACAAAGGGCAGCTCACATTTGAACAGATGAAATAGGCATGTATAGAGTTGTTCTGGTCAGTCTCTGGGCTCTCACAAGTGGTCCTCGTAGAGTAGTGGCATCTGACAAAGGAGCTGTATGGATGGAAGGCTGTAGGAAGCGGCCGCTCAACGCATTAACCAAAGCGGACCGCATGATGGCGCCGGACCGGGCCTGACGTCACTGGGAGGCAGTGCTGACATGAAGGGGCAGTAACACGTTTCAAAGCTTCCGCTTCTTCATCAGAAGGTCTGATTGAAACGCGTTACCTCCGTGGATACTGTAGACGTTTAAATGATGGACTTTTTTGTTCATGCTGTTATAAACATGTATCTTTATGCTACATCCCTCTGGTGCACAAGTGTCATACTGGCGGCCCTCCAGCTGTCCTATGGGGGAATTCAAAGCTGACAGTTGCAAGCATGACTTCCATAGGCAGTTCCGCAAACAGCTGGAGGGTCACCAGTTTGACACCCCTGCTCTAGTGCCACTATAGGTTTTTTATTCATACTCAGTCACTATGAGATTCCTTTTCTGTATTCTGCGAAAATCCTGGTTGATCCTGCTGCTCTCTATCGCCCCCTTCTGTCCATGTCCCCAATGCAGTTGGGGATTTTGCAGAGCGGTGTTGGCAGCTCTGCACATGCTCAGTTTTTGGCAAGTTTCTATGCTGAGCATTTCCTCCCTATCACATATGAGCAGCCCATGTGACTATAGAGTCACACATGTGGGCGTGTACACAGTGCTAAATGACCGCCCACTCCGTCACTCCTCCTTCATGCTCACTAACCAGCTATAGACAATGGGGGTGGGATATTACATCTTGATTGATGGAGGCTTCACCTCCCTCTTATTCTAAGACACAGGCTGGAGGGGTGTGATACAGGATGTGACTGGCAGAAATCCGCCCACGCCATGTTATTGCCAAAAAATAATAAAGATTTGATTTCAAATATATTTTAAATATTTCAAATAATTTTGTAAAAACAGTTTATTGATATTATTTATGTATTTTTTACTCTGTATTCCAAATGCAGTTTATTTTTTTATGTTGAACATGTGACCAGCAGCAGAGGGCTAGAAGCCCCTCCTGCTTATGTTTCCCTGCAGACCAGCTGGGAGAGAGCTGGATCACGTGACAGCTGGATATTCATTAGGAAAAAGTTAATTCGACTTTTTTTTTTTTTAACCACTTCCTGCCCGGCCTATAGCAGAATGACGGCCGGGCGGTGGTTCTGTTATCCTGACTGGGCGTCATACGACTACTAGCAGGAACAAATGCCAGCGCGCGCCCACGGGGGCACGCAGTGCGGCGATTGGAGGTGCTGTGTGTCATTCTGACACACTGCACCTCCAATCGTGGTATGGAGCCTCTGGTGGAGGCTCCTTACCACGTGATCAGCTGTGATCAATCACAGCTGATCATCGCGTGAACCGGTAAACTGAATTCCTCGGTGCGTGCTGACAGGGAGAGCCGTTCGGCGGCTGTCCCTGACAAAGGGGGGGGTCTGTGTTGATAATCAGCACATTTATTATCAGCACAGCCCCATCAGATGTGCCACCACAGCTGCCAAAAAGGTGCCCATCAGCTGCCAGTCAGTGTCCCATCAGAAACGGCTGTAGGTGCCCATCACAGTGCCCTACAATAACACCTTTCAGTACCTCCTCATCATCAGTGCTGCTCATTAGTACCGCCTATCAGTGCCAATCAGTACCGCCTGTCAGTGCCCATCACAGCTGCCCATCAGTGCCGCCTATCAGTTGATCAGTGCTGCATATCAGTGCTGCCTATTGGTGCCCATCAGTGCTGCCTATCAGTGCCCATCAATTATACAGATCAGTGCTGCCTCCTCATCAGTGCCACCTTATCAGTGCCACTGCCAACTCATCAGTGCTCATCAGTGCCACCTTATCAGTGCTGCCTCATCAGTGCCCATCAGTGCTGCCTCATCAGTGCCCATCGGTAAAGGAGAAAACTACATTTTATAACCGAAACAAAGAAAAACTTTTTTTTTTTAAAATTAAAAATTAAAAAAATGTTGGTCATTTTTAGTTTGTTTAGCAAAAAATAAAAACCCCAGTGGTGATCAAATACCACCAAAAGAAAGTTCTATTTGTGGGAAGAAAATTATAACAATGTAGTTTGGGTACAGTGTTGCATGACCGTGCAATTGTCATTCAAACTGCGACAGCGCTGAAAGCTGAAAATTGTCCTGGGCAGGAAGGGGGTGAAAGTGCCCGGTACTGAAGTGGTTAATTAAAATAATTACAGTGCCGTCATCCATATACAGATATAGAAGGGAGAAGGTCAATTAAACGGTGTGTGTTTATTATCACTTTAATGCTTGGTTTTATGGTTCATCAAGTGTTTGCCATCATTTTAAAGTCCAAAACCAGGCACTAAACATGTGAGTTTTGTTTCAATTTGTTTTTCAGCCAAAAATGTTGTTTCTGGAGATTCCGATGTATCCGAATCTCCAAATCACAATAGTAACAAATTTCATCGGATCCAAAAGAATTATAATGGAATGAAACAAAATAACGAATTTGAATGTAGAAATCCCAAAAATGAATTAGAAAAATTAGAAAATGAATTTGAATTTGAAATGGAAACATATTGCAATAAATACAGTAAGGTGTGAAAGTGAAATATGATGATGATAATAATAGAAAGGAATAGAATAGATAGGAATCAAATTAAATAGAATAGAACAAATTGAATTGTCTCCTGAAATTTGCATTGATTCAAGAATTTCAATTATACTAACCAAATCCGAATTTACGAAACAAATTCCAAAAATGAATCATTCTAACATAAAGAATATGATGAAACAAAATGATTAACTTAACAAATGGATACAAAACAAAACCATTTTTTCCATTGTGCACATGTCTGCCAGGCACAGCTTTCTGCTCGTCCTTGTATGAGGCCCCCAATGCTGCATTTTATTTTTATACTAAACTTTTTTGATGTCTTCAGGCCAGTAATGTGCAGGGTCATCTTTTTCTTTGGTCGTGGGTGGTCCTCAGTCATGCATGGCTACATCATTCCACTGTGAGGTCTGGTCCATGGCACCCTGCACTCACAGTATGTCTTTAGCCTGACCTGGAAGACTGAGAGCGCATGTTGATAGTGTTGGTGTGACAGTCAGGGGTCAGGTTTGGAGACCAGTAGCTATAGCAGTAGAAGGGCTCCCACCGGCCAGCAGTATAAGTAAGCAAGCAGGTCATCCTGATGGATGACATGGGCTCCCCCGAGGTGTGAGGTCTAAGCACTAATTTGTATACACCAGAGCTCCTGATGGTGGGGATGGGGCTTTCTGCTTGTTAGTACCAGATCACGGTCCTCAGGATTGTCCCACCAGGAGGTGATCAAGCTGGGGTCCAGTAGGAGATATAGCAGGTAGGGGTCAAGCAGAAACATAGTTGGTAAACAAACCAAAGGTCAGTAACAAGTGGTTGCAGGTAGGGATCAAGCTGGAGCATAGTCGAGGAACAAGCCAAAGGTTGGTAGCGAGTGGTAGAGAAGATATTGGCTGGGGAGAGCACAATAATCTGGCAAAAAGGAAGTGCAGAGACATGGCTTAAATCAGGAAGTTAATGGGAGGAGCAAAGTGTTCAAGGTTAACCAGAAACAAGGTTCAAGGCAGGATCATTGAAGAAATTGTCCAGGGAGCCGTCCAGCATCTCAGGTGGGTCAGCAAGAAGAGTTACTGCCAGACACAGCAGAGGACCCTGGTTGAGATCCAGGCCCTGACATTTGGGTGTTGTTGTGGAAAATATATCCAACTTTAACAGCAAAAGGAGAGTGCTAGTTTGTCAAGGATATAATCATGCCATTTCGACTATTTATGCTAAGAAACTGATAAATATTTTACACACCCTTCATTAATATCAACCAAAGCCACTTACGTAACCCTCTAGACATTCAAACTTCTGTGAATTTCCAGAAGATGGTCTCATTATTTAGTCATAATAAGCTTGCAAACATGGGGCTATGTGCATGTATTGCAGAGATGTCCTGCATTTGTTTTTTTGTTTTTTTTAAGTTGCCCAGAAGGATTCAAGTAGGAAAAAACTTCAATCAGCCTTCAAAATTTGCTATCTAGTTTCCCCCCTCCAACTTAGTTTAATCTAGGGGGTGAGAAATAAAGTGAAGTACCTTATTCCTTACCCCCCCTAGGCTACCTCCCCTCCATATAACTAGTTCCCACTCTTGGTTGCTTGCCCGGTTGCAGTCTATCCAAGGACGTCACGTGCAATGCAGGACCAGTCATGCTGCATTTATATGAGGACATTAAGGACTCACCCATATCCAAGGAGTGGAGGACAGCACAGGAGGGCACGCAGCTTCTGTGGAATGAGTAATAGGGCAAGTGAAGCTTCTTATTCCTTTCTCCCTAGACTAAACGAACATGGGAAGAGGCACTAGATAGTCATTTTTCAGACTGTCCGGAGATCAGCTTAAAAGAAGAAGATTGAAAGTTCTTGTTGAATTCCCCCTGGGGTCCAAGTGCTTGTAGCCATCATTCACAACAACACAAGCCCACAACAATACTCGCCACATAGTACTTTAGTCCCTCTCAGACTACTGACCCCAGACCAGCTCTCCCACTATAGAGAGTGAGACTAGAGTAGTATATTGCCGGGGGCTTGTGTTGTGAATGACGGCGCTCCTCTCCGTTCAAGACAAGCCCATAACATCACACCCCAGATAGTTCTCTAGTCTTTCTCAGACTACTATGCCCAGACCTGCTCACCCGCTATGGAGAGAGAGACTAGATACTAGCTGGCATATGTTGTTGTGGGCTGGTGTTGTGAATGACGGGGCTTGTCTCCAGCTTGCCGCCATTCACAATAACACAAGCCCACAGCTACTCTAGTCTCTTGCTCCAGAATAGCAGGGAGGCAGTTATGGGTACTGTTGGAATAAGGGAGGTTGGCCAGGCTCTTTTGTAGAGTTTCTCTTGTTTTCCCTAGGCTAAAAAAATGGCACTGTGTATGTTGTAATATGTGTAACCCTGGGATCACCAGCCAGGCATAATAGTAAAAGCAAATGGTCCCTTTTAATTTCAAACATAAGCAAACATAAAATAGCTTATCCTCAGCAAGATGGCTCATCGCCAGTAACACTTGTCTATTACCAGGGTTTTTTCAAAGTTCCCACCTGCCTCAGGGGTCACAAAGAGGAGGTCTCTACAGTTCAGCAACTGTGTCTCAGTCACAAACTAGTCCAACGTGAGCAGTGAATCAAAAGTGTAGTGCTGATATGCACACCAAAACAGAATAGTGTATGTGCTATAAATGTGGTACATAAAAAAAAAAAACATAGTGTGTAAAAATCAAAACTAGCTGTACTTAAACGCAAAAAGTATGAGTATCAAACAAAAAACAGTCCACATAAATGTGAAGAAGCGGGCTTTTCCTGTTGGGGTGACACCCAACCAATGGGGATAAGAGATAGATTGTCTGTAGTCACTCCCATCAAAAAGGTAGGTAAATGAATACTCTTACCGACCAAGGTGGACACACATGTCGTACGACAGTGGGTCAAACGGGCTGAGGATCCTTTACGGTCTGGATCTGATGTTATACACAGGAAAAAGTTAGACGAGTCCGGTGCGGCGTCCTCGACTCCCGGTTCCTGGGCTCCACAGGCAGTCTGTAGTCCAAGTAGATATCGCCCAAACACAGTTCCTCATTGGCTGTTGGATTGGCTCGGCAGACTCCTCTTCTCCGTTGGCGATAGCTGCAGGTTTCCTGCCAATCCCCTGGACAAGTTTATTGGTGGGGGGGGGTCCTCTGGGCTTGTACGGCCCTCTTTCCTTCTGTGTTCACCTCAGCTGTGTCCTGTCTCACACTCCACCTAACCAACACCTGCTGGCTGTTTAATTTTCCTTTTCTAGACTTCCCTTGTCACGGCCCGGAGTCAGGCTTGAAGACCAGTAGCTATAGCAGTTGAGAGATTCTGACTGATCAGCAGGATAAATACTCAAGCAGTACACCCTGGCAGATGACGCAGGGTCTACGCACTAACTGGTATTCAGTAGAGCTCCTGATGGTGGGGATGGGTTTTGCTGCATGTTAGTGCCAGGTTGCAGTCTTCAAGATCATCCTGCCAGAAGTTGAGCATGCCGGGGTCCAGTAGCAGATACAGCAGGTAGGGATCAAGCAGAAGTGTATTCAGTAAACAAGCCAAAGGTCAGTAACAAGTAGTTTCAGGTTGGGATCGGGTGAAAGCGTAGTTGAGGATCAAGGCCAAATGATTGCATTTGGAAGGGTAAACAAGTAGTTTCAGGTTGGGATCAGGTGAAAGTGTAGTTGAGGATCAAAGCCAAATGGTTGCTGGTTGGGATCAAGTGGAAGGGTAATCAAGAAAAAAGCCAAAGTCAGTAACGAGTAGTAGTGAAGATATGGATGGCGGCAGGAGTGAAAGGAGCAAAATATTGGCTGGAGAAGAGCACAATAATTTGGCAAACAGGAAGTGCAAAGGCATAGCTAAAATAGGAAGTTCATGGGAGGAGCAAGGAGTTTAAGGTTCACCAGAAACAAGGTACAAGGCAAGATTATCCTGGCTCCTGCAAATGGGTTAACCCTTCTGGGACCAATATCCCTGCACTCGGGATATGGAGGCTCTTTGAAGTCTCTCCAAGTCTCTGAATTCCAGATCTCAAACGAGGACTTACCAATCCTGACAGGACCGTAAATCAGTCTTCTCCTCTTCAAGCAGATTACCCCTGAACACTGCATGGGCGAGAACCCTTAAAAGCTCAAAATTTGCATTCTAGTCCCCCCCCCCTTAAAGTGGCAATAACCCAAATAATGTGGACACGTATATCCTATCCAGAACCTATCCCTGGTGTCCTATACAATGTGGAAATAATGTAATAAAGATAGAAAACAAGGTGTGCAATGTTTGTACTTAAAGTGGAGTTCCACCCACTTTTACAACTCTTCAGCATCCCTCACTAAATTGCGCACTGTAAACGTATTGGATATTTTTAATTTTTTTTTTCTCAGCACCTACTGTATATCTACTGTATTCATTTTTCACTTCCTCCTCCCTGGCCGCGGCCCATCGCATCATTTCCTGTTTGCAATGCCTTCTGGGAAGGGGCGGCAACTTCCTCTGAAACTGCTGTTGCTATGGAAACCTGACCTGAAACATATTACACTGCTTGTGCTGCACTGAGCATGTGGGAGATCTGCAAGGATGAGATCCAGGAAGAAATACAGTCTGGCTTCAGATGCCCACACTTAAGATGGCCACGGCCTGCTGTAAGTTTATAAAATAACAAACTACTGCTATAAACTAACAAAACAGACCTTAGTTTACAGACTAACTTTACTAGAATACATTAAGCTTGTGTATTATAGGGGTATTTTTATTTAAAAAGTATAATTTCGGCCGGAACACCACTTTAACGCTAAATGAACTGATGCAGAAGTTACTGGCTTTATTCAACTCACTGCTCCTACCGACCAGCGCCGGCACTGCCCCTCCTTCTCTGTGTGCGCTGCCACTCAAAGGTAATTTGCTTCTCTTCTCCTTGTTAGTTGCGTGGTTGGACAGTGGTGGGTGTATAGAGGGCAGGTTCTGTCAACCACGCTAGCTCAGCATACCCATCACCCAGAAAGATGGGACAAAGGGCGTGATGTATTTGACCCCTAGGGGAACAGAACAAAAGTTGTTTCTGCCGAGACTTTAAAGGGATGCTGTTAAGAAGGCGGGATGTGTCGTGGAGCTTTTACTTGTTTTCGGCACCAAAAAACACACCGCGAAAATGAATAGAAAAGTAACAAACCATTACGGTCTCTTCCAGGAAAAAAAAAGGAGAGAAAACAATGCTTGCAGCTGAATTAAACCCAGCGTCTCTCATTCCCACTTAGAACAGGCAGAACCGCTGAAAATTTGTTTCCTCAATTACTACAATTGCCTGAAAGCGTTTTATTTTCAGCAAAAGAACACCATTCAAAGGAAACAGATAAATATCAGAACATAATTACCAGGTATGAAAGGGAAACGGACTGGCTTTTAGAACATGGTGTTAACAGGCTGGTGGTGTTTTGACAGCCAGATGAAAAAATCTCGCAGCCCAGAATGGGGGGAGGCTGAATGTGAAAGGCAAAGGTCTGCCAGGCCGGCCCACACAATGGGTATCGATAAGTGTTCCTAGCAAATAATTATATATTGTTTTATTTGCCGGCAATGAACGAATGACTTTCTCATTCATCACTGTTTTCCCTCGCAGTGTAAACATTTAATTAGCAATGGTGGGTTTTATTTAGAACTTTTAGTTCTAATATAGGCGTGCGTGCCTAATAATCCATGTTGACAGGCTGTAATTGGGGGGGGGAAAGACATGCCATCAATGGAAGTCAAACAGGCTTTATTTATACGTGGTATGTTGCTGAATATAAAACATTTTGCTTGGTTTTCTGTTTTGTTGTTTGCACAGGCTGCCCAAAGTCTTTAGATGAGGCTGCTATTGTAGAAGAGGATGTAGTACCTAAGGATGACCTTAGCAATGTACCCCCTATTGGGTTGTTGGGCAGTGGGCATTGAGTTAGAATGCAGTGCTCATGTCAGAACTCATGGCAAGTTCTCTCTGAGTGCCTACTGGGGGGCACAAATGGAACGGGTATCTTGTTTTGAGCACCACAATGGGTGCTAAAAGCAGGATATCCAGTAGATACCCTATTTTGTTGATTGTGTGGGGTGCTCAGTCTTTAGATGATGCTGCTGCAAAATATTGTAGGGAAAGATGGTAGTACCCAAGGATGACCTGAGTAGTGTTTCCTCCATTGAGTTGTTGGCCAGTGGGCAATGGGTCAGGACTCAGTGCTCATGCCAGAACTCAGGGCAAGTCCGGCCAGTTCTCTCTTGGAGCTTACTGGGGGGCAGAAATGCAATGGATATCTTCCTTTTAGCAGAATACCCAATGGATACCCTATTTCATTGCTTGTGTGGGCTGACTAAGGTCTGTAGATGATGCTGCTGCAAATTATTTTAGGGGAGGATGGAAGTACCCAAGGATGACCTTAGCAATGTCCCCCCTATCGAATTGTTGGCCTGTGGGCATGGGTTAGAAATCGGTGCTCATGTCAGAACTCTTGGCAAGTCTGGCCAGTTCTCTCTGAAAGCTTAGTGGGGATGGGGGGGCAGAAATGCAATGTATATCTTGCTTAAAGCACCACAATGGGTGATGAAAGCAGGATATCCAATGGATAGCCTATTGTGTTGCTTGCGTGGGCTGCTCAAAGCCGCCTTTAGATGATGCTGCTGCCAATTATTGTAGGGGAGAATGGTAGTAACCAAGGATGACCTGAACAATGCCCCCCCTATTGAGCTGGTGGCAAGTGGGCATTGGTTTAGAACTCAGCGCTCATGCCAGAACTCTTGGCAAGTCCAGCCAGTTCTTTATGAGAGCTTACTGGGGGGCACAAATTGAATAGGTATCTTGTTTTGAGCACCACAATGGGTGCTAAAAGCAGGATATCCCGTAGATACTCTATCTTGTTGCTTGTGTGGGCTGCTCAAAGTCTTTAAATGTTGCTGCTGCAGAATATTGTAGGGGAAGATGGTAGTACCCAAGGATGACCTGAGCAGTGTTTCCCACATTGAGTTGTTGGTCAGTGGGCAATGGATCAGAACTCACAGCAAGTCCAGCCAGTTCTCTCTTACAGCTTACTGGGGGGGGGGGGGGGAGCAGAAATGCAATGGATATCTTCCTTTTAGCGGAATACCCAATGGATACCCTATTTCATTGCTTTTGTGGGCTGACTAAGGTCTGTAGATGATGCTGCTGCCAATTATTGTAGGGGAGGATGGAAGTACCCAAGGATGACCTTAGCAATGTCCCCCTAATTGAGATGTTGGCCAGTGGGCATTGGGTTAGAACTCAGTGCTCATGTCAGAACTCATGGGAAGTCCGGCCAGCTCTCTCTGAGAGCTTAATGGGGGCAGAAATGCAATGTGTGTCTTGCTTTCAGTACCACAGGTGCTGAAAGTAGGTTATCCAATGGATACCCCTTTTTGTTGCTTGCGCGGGCTGCTCAAAGCCTTTAGATCAGGGGTATGCAATTAGCGGACCTCTAGCTGTTGCAAAACTACAAGTTCTATCATGCCTCTGGCTCTGGGTGTCATGCTTGTGGCTATCAGAGTCTTGCTATGCCTCATGGGACTTGTAATTCTGCAAAAGCTGGAGGTCCACTAATTTCATATCCCTGCTTTAGATGATGCTGCTGCCAATTATTGTAAAGGATAATAGAATTACCCAAGGATGACCTGAGCAATGCCCCCCTTATTGAATTGTTGGCTAGTGGGCATTGGGTTAGACCTCAGGGCTAATGTCAGAACTCTTAGCAAATCCGGCCAGTTCTCTCTGAAAAGTTACTAGGGGGGGGGGGGGCAGAAATGCAATGTATATCTTGCTTTTAGCACCACAATAGGTGCTGATAGCAGGATATCCAATGGATACCCTATTTTTGTTGCTTGCGTGGGCTGCTTAAGTCTTTAAATGAAGATGCTGCTAATTATTGTAGGGAAGAATGGTAGTAACCAAGGATGACCTGAGCAATGTCCCCCCTATTGAGTTGTTGGCCAGTGGGCATTGGTTTAGAACTCAGTATTAATGCCAGAGCTCTTGGCAAGTCCGGCCAGTTCTCTCTGAAAGCTTAATGGGGGGCACAAATGGAACAGGTATCTTGTTTTGAGCACCACAAAGGGTGCTGAAAGCAGGATAATCCAGTAGATACTCTATCTTGTTGCTTGTGTGGGCTGCTCAAAGTATTTAGATGCTGCTGCTGCAGAATATTGTAGGGGAAGATGGTAGTATCCAAAGATGACCAGAGCAGTGTTTCCCACATTGAGTTGTTGGTCAGTGGGCAATGGATCAGAACTCTTGGCAAGTCTTGCCAGTTCTCTATGAGAGCTTACTGGGGGGCAGATATGCAAAGGGTAAGATATTTTGGGCGGGAAAGAGCCTCCAACCCTGACTACAGGTATCTTGGTCCAGTAAGGGTTAACCCACCTATGAGAGAGGGCTGAAAAAGGCAGAATACAGTCATCAGGGGTCCATGAGGTTTTGTGTGGAGCAGGACACACTGGTGAGGAGGAGCTGTGTGCTGTGTTGCACCCCCCCCCCTTTCATTAAGTGTGAGCTTATGAGGAGGAGGGGGAGAGAGTACAGCCCCACCTCTTCCCGGCTCTCTTCTCCTCTCCTTGCTGCTTCCAGCACTGGGCTGACAGAAGTAGTGATGCCTCTGTCACTACTCCTGTCAGCCTTATGGTAGAAGGAACTTGCCATGTCCCCATCCCTACAATACATGCTGCGCCCAGGGCAGCCATCCCTTCCGCCCACCCCTTGTCCGTTCCCTGGCAGGACTTTAAACCCTTTTGTAGGGCACATTTATACTGGCAACGTTTTGTTTTGTCTACTATAGTGATGGACTGTTTTACTGGATTACTGCCCAGATCTGGAAGAAGTACACAAAGCACACCGGGATTCAAGGAAGAATACACATGACTCTTGTATTTAAACAATATTTGCTCAGCTTTAATCTAATCTGTCATATTTTTTGCCCTGATTAAAATTCTCCTTCGAATTTTTGTATAGTTTTCACTACAAAACATCTTTTTTTACAACATCTTAATTTTTTCATTTGCTCTTTAATGTTAATCTAAACCCTAACCTATACTCTGCATCGCAGCTTATTTTATTCATTTGGTTTTATTTGTTGATGGTTACCCATAATTCCTTTTTCATGCCCCCCCCCATCTTGCTCTTGAGCTCCCTACACGACAGTCCATCACGTCTAACCACATGCTATCCATCTTGTGATTATGAATTTGCTCTCTCCGGAGAGGCTCGGAATCAAGGATTTATGTACAAATTAGGCCTCACTTCAGTTAGGAATATTGCGAGCCGGCTGGTAAAATATTCAGCAGGAGCTGAATGTTAAAATATTGATTTGGTGCAACGTCTAATTCCGTGCTCGCTGCGCTCGGGTTGCTGCAGTCATGTTTACTGTCATTTCCATACACGATAATTTAGTTCATTACTGTACCGCGCTTTACAAGGGTTGTAACCCTATAATACAACTTAATTGGCTGAGACAGATATGATTTGACTCTGATTTGGTTCCGGGGCACTTCTATCTGCTGCCCTTTTGTTCCTCTGTGTAATGGCTCTGACACGCAGCCACTAGGAGATTAAAATGAACCCGTCATCTAAGCGTATATTTTTATTATAAACATACAAATGGAGAGCATGTCTCTGGTTATTACCCTCCCCCGTCTGCTTGTTCTGATGGACTGTTTCCAAAAAAAACTTACATACGTTATGACGTGCAATCCCAACCAGCCCCCTATGATTATCTATGATTCCAGAGCTGTTTGCATTCCCACAGTCCCTTGCATCCCAAGTATGAGGCTCTACTAGCACCATTTTTCTCTCTGTATGGCTTTTCTCCCTTCACTGTGGGGATCTCCTCTCCTAATCACACGGCTCTCCTGTTTTCATTCTGTAGCTCTCCTCATTAAGCCACTTTCCTATCCTCACTGTATGGCTTTTCTTTCCTCACTGTGTGGTTCTCCTCTCCCCATCCTGTGGCTCCCCTCTCTTAACTCTGGGTCTCTTCTCTCCCTCTTGTGTGGTTCTCCTCTCGTAACTATGGGGCTTTTCTCTCCTCCCTGTGTGGCTCTCTTCTGAGTGCTCTTCTAACTCTGGGGCTCTTCTCTCCTCCCTGTGTGATTTTCCTCTTTTAAATCTTTTAACTCCCCATCATGTGGCTCCCCTCTCCTAACTCTGGGTCTCTTCTCTCCCTCTTGTATGGCCCTCCTCTCCTTACCTTGGGGCTACTTTTTCCTCCCTGTGTGGCTCTTGTCTCCTCACTGTGCGGTTCTCTCCTAGCTCTTTGGCTCTTCTCTCCTTGCTGTGTGGTTCTCCTCTCCCAACCCTGGGGCTGCCTTCACTATGTGGCTCTCCTCTTCTCACTATTCGTCTCTCCTCTTCTCACTGAGGCTCTCCTCTCCTAAGTGTGCGACACTCCTCACTGCATGGCTTGTTTACTGTGTGGTTCTCCTCTTCTTGCTGTGTGACTTTTCTCTCCTGCCTGGCTCTCTTCTCCCCACTGCCTGGCTCTGTGCACTGGATGGCTCTCCTCTCCTCATTGTGTAGCTTTCCTTTCTCAACTCTTGGGCTGCCCTCTCCTCACTGTGTGGCTTTTTTCTTCCACTGTGTTGCTCTCCTCTTTTCACCCTGTGGTTTCCTCACTATGCCAATCCTTTATCCTCACTGTATGGCTTCTATTTCCTCACTGTGTGGTTCTCCTCTCCATATAGTGTGCCTCTCTTCTCCTAACTCTGGCACTCTTCATTCCTCCCTGTCTGCGTCGTTCTCCTCTCCTAACTATGGGATTCTTCTTTTCTCCCTATGTGGTTCTCCTTTCCTAGCTATGGTATTTTTCTTTACTCCCTGTGCGGTTCTCCTCTCTTAACCCTGGCGCTCTCCTCTCCCCACAGTGTGGCTGTTCTCTCCTCACTGTGAGGCTGCCCTCTTCTCAGTATGTGACTCCCCTCACATCACTTTCTTACTGTGTGACTCTCCTTTACTTGCTGTGTGACTTTCTTCTCCTCAAGGTTTGGCTGCCTGGTTCTCTTCTTCCAACTGCCTGGTTCTCCACACTTCATGACTCTCCTCACTGGGTGGCTGATCCCTTCTCACTGCATGGCTCTCCTCTTCCAAATTTGCATCTCTTCTTACTGCAATGGCCTTCCTCTCCTCATTTTGAAGCTTTTTTCACTGCTTAGCTCTCCTTTCCTCGCTCTGCATCTCTCCTCACTGTGTGCATTTCCTCTTCTCATTGTGTGGCTCTTCTCTCCTCATTTTGTGGCCCTTTTCACTGCATGGCTCTCCTCATTTTGTGGCTCTTTTCACTGCATGGCTCTCCTCTCCCCACTTTGCATCTCTCCTTACTGCAATTGTCCTTCTTCTCCTCGTTTTTGCAGCTTTTTTCACTGCATAGCTCTCTTTTTCCTCGCTCTGCATCTTTCCTCACTGTGTGGATTTCCTCTTCTCATTGTGTGGCTCTCCTCTCCTCATTTGGTGGCCCTTTCCACTGCATGGCTCTCCTCTCCTCGTTTTGCAGCTCTTTTCACTATACGGCTCTCATTTCCTCACTTTGCATCTTTCCTCACTGCGTGGATTTCTTCTTCTTCTCATTGGGTGGCTCTCCTCTCCTCATTTCGTGGCCCTTTTTCACTGCATGGCCCTCCTCTTCTCACTCTGCACCCCCCCCTCTCACGGCACACAATGGCATTCATTACTCCCACATGTGAACAGAAATACCACCTATGACAGTTGTCAGGCGTCTCTCTGTTAAGTGTAAAGATTCAGATTTCCCATCACTTTCTGTCCCAATGATACTGGATAACCAGGAAAAACAAATCTTCTTGACTATACTGTTCTTGTAAGATACAATTACAGTATGAATAAGTTTAAAAAAAAAATTCAATTTTTTTGCCCATCTTCCAGCCAGGATTGGGCAGCGTATTTTTAAAACCATGTACCAATAAAAAAAAATAAAAAATGTTCTTGTTACAATTAGTAAAAATGCCCTAATATTGGTAGAGGAACATAGAGGAACCCTTGCAATAACTTTTCAGTCTAAGGGAACCCTTGATAATATATACTATATTTACAGTTCATGGGGGTATTAGCATGATGGTTAGGAGGAACACTAGTTTCAGGAACCTGCTACCTCTGCCTGCCGTGTCTGGTGATGGCTCTTCTTGCTGAGCCACCTAAGATGCTGGACAGTACCCTGTCTCATCCATTGGACAATCCTGCCGTGTGCCTTGTTTCTGATGAACCTTGAACTTCTTGCTCCTCCCATGAACATCCCTCCAGCCACTATCTCGCTCTTGGCACTCCTGGTACCATCTGTATCTTCGCTACCACTCATTACCGACTTTTGGCTTGCTCTTCGACTAAGCTTCTGCTTAATCCTAACCTGTGGCCACCTGTTACCGACCTTTGGCTTGTTTACTGATTACGCTTGTGCTTGATCCTTTCTTGCTATATCTACACTGGACCCTGGCTTGCTCACCTCCTAGTGGAGCGATCCTGAGGACCGCAACCTGGTACTAACATGCAGCAAAACCCATTCCCACCATCAGGAACTCTGGTGAACATTGGTTAGGGCTTAGACCTCGCACCTAGGTCATTCAGCAGGGTGACCTTCTGCTACACTTATCTGGCTGGTTGGTGGGAGCCTCTCTACTTCTATATCTACTGGTCTGCAAGTCTGACTCCTGACCGTGACACCTAGGGTTCCATGGCACCCAGGTTGAAAAAAGCTGGTCTAGAATGTATAGAAATATATAGGAAGTTTTCTGGTAAACCATGACCATGAACTAGATCCTTGGAATGGAAAAATCAAGTAAAAGATATGGAAGTGCCACAAAGTTTCTCATGGCTGGAAAAAATGTATTTATTATGTGAATCTTAGGAAAAACCAACATGTTTCATGGTCACAGAATGACCATCTTCATTAGGATTTGACACTTTTGACTCGAGAAAATCTGTATGAACAAATCCTTGATCCTTGAGAATAAACTGTCACAAATGCGACAGGAGCCTGCTTCGGTATCTGGTTGTGCTGTGCTTTTGAATTTGGCCTGGCGTCTATACAACTGGTCATGAAGGGGTTGAATCCAACAAGCATGAAAAGCTTTCCAGACCGGGGCGTTTGTTATTGAAGGCTTGGTTTTAGCTGGACATTCTCTGTTAATTCCTTCATTATCTGACCAGACATTTGGACTCTAAAACCTTCCATCTTCTCAAGTTGTTTACTGCAGCCCATAAAGCAAATACTAATTGCGACCTACTTTCTCCGAAGCGGTTGTTTCCTTGTGAACCTTACTTTACCCCGTCACGCTATGAAGCACAGGCATGAATACTTGTTTTATGGCCTGCAAAACCCCTACAAGCCCATTCAGAGAAATCCTCATAAGTACTTTTATAATAGAGTAAATAAATTTGAGGCCGCGGGATTTAGGCTCTTGTCGGAGCAAAGAGGATCCCACAGAACGTGTTTTTAATAATTCTCAAGTTTTACACTAATTTGAGTGCTAATAAATCCATGACATAAAATGAGACCAGTAATTTGCTGGCACGAAGGATGACATTTATAGAGATTGTAAAATGTTTTGTAAGAATGAAAACATCAGCGATGTACACTTTATCTTGTCATTAGGATTTTGCAATTTGCTCTTTAATTGATAGTAAAAATTACAAAAAATTATGACAGCTTTGCAGAAATGGGGAGAGACAAAATTTACATAAACTCAAAGCGTCAACTTGAATTTCAATTTTCCAACTCGCTGGTCAGCATAGTCACTGGTTTAAAGAAAACCCGGGCTCCATATTAAAGTGCAACAAAAAATTAAACAGACATCCCGACCCTTCTGCATTAAAGAATTCTTACCTGCTTGTTTGCAATGCACACTGAGCAGCACATGCACTGGCCCTAATTCCACTATATAGATGTTTATATCACTAGAGGGGTCACCAGAAGGAGGAAGGAAGTCCTGATTCCTCTATATAGATCTTTATATCACTAGAGGGGTCACCAGCAAGAGGAAGGAGGTCCTGATTCCTCTATATAGATCTTTATATCACTATAGGGACACCAGCAATAGGAAGGAGGTCCTGATTCCTCTATATAGATCTTTATATCACTAGAGGGATCACCAGCAGGAGGAAGAAGTCCTGATTCCTGTATGTAGATCTTTATATCACTAGGGGGGTCACCAGCAGGAGGAAGGAGGTCTTGATTCTTCTATATAGATCTTTATATCACTAGTGGGGTCACCAGCAGGAGGAAGGAGGTCTTGATTCTTCTATATAGATCTTCTTATCACTAGAGGGGTCACCAGCAGGAGGAAGGAGGTCCTGATTCCTCTATATAGATCTTTATATCACTAGAGGGGTCACCAGCAGGAGGAAGGAGGTCCTGATTCTTCTATATAGATCTTTATATCACTAGAGGGGTCACTAGGTGGAGGAAGAAGGTCCCGAATCTTCTATATAGATCCTTATATCACTAGAGGGGTCACCAGCAGGAGGAAGAAGGTCCTGATTCTTCTATATAGATCATTATATCACTAGAGGGATCACCAGCAAGAGGAAGGAGGTCCTGATTCCTCTGTATAGATCTTCTTATCACTAGAGGGTCACCAGCAGGAGGAAGAAGGTCCTGATTCTTCTATATAGATTTTTATATCACTAGAGGGGTCACCAGCAGGAGGAAGGAGGTCCTGATTCTTCTATATAGATCATTATATCACTAGAGGGTCACCAGCAGGAGGAAGAAGGTCCTGATTCTTCTATATAGATTTTTATATCACTAGAGGGATCACCAGCAGGAGGAAGGAGGTCCTGATTCTTCTATATAGATCATTATATCACTAAAGGGATCACCAGCAGGAGGAAGCAGGTCCCGATTCTTCTATATAGTTTTTTAGTCCCTCCTTCACCCAGGAGGAAGGAGGTCCTGATTTCCCTACACAGACCTCATTTAGAATATTGTCCAGTTCTGATGACCTCAATCACAAGAAGATATTGATAGATGGAACAAGTCTAGAGACGGGCAGCAAAAATGGTGAAAGGCCTGAGGGATAAAGCATATCAGGAGACACTTCGGGAACTTAATATATACAGTCTGGAGAAAAGAAAGGAAAACAGAGACAGGATGGTAACCTTGAAACACATGAGGGTTGTAAATAATGTTCGGGAGGGCAGTATTTTCAAAATGGAGCGAAGGTCAAGAAGATGGGGACATGACCTCTAAAAGGAAGAGAGTTCAAAAATACAATTAAGAAGATATTATTTTACCGAAAAAGTAGAGTCAGTCAACAGTAAGTGAATTTTAACATGCTTAGGGCAAACATAGATCTATACTCAAAACATGATTACAAAAAAATGATAAACAAAAACAAAAGGAATTGAAAACAATGAGTAGACTCCATGGATTACTTGGTCTTTTTCTGCTGTCAGCTTGGTGGGTTTCAGAGCACTGCACACTAGGCATAGTAAGCAATGAATCTACTAACCTAGCATAAGCCTCTAACAGCAGGTAAATTTTTACTGCTATGTAAGGAGAAAAACAATGTCTTGTTTAGTCCCCAGCTGATACCCACCATATGTGTCACTTTAAATTGAGTCTCTCGCTACTTAATGATACATATGTATTTGTGTGCTCATTTTTATTTTGTCGTGTTTTGTTCTGAGGATTTTCCTCCTCCATGTACCTCAGGACATCCTCTCCCCCTCCCGTTCCTCTGCTTTCTCGATAGGTGAACATGGCGCACATCTGACTAGCTGCAGGCCTTCCCATGGCAGCATCCGAGACATATTGCCGCTTAATATCCGTAGCTGTGTTTTCCTCGGGAAGAACTTGTAGGGGCTGTTTCTGCTCTTTCCTCGACATTAATTTGTAAATGTTTTCTTCACCACGAGCACATGAGCCTACGCTGTGTTCTTCTCGCCAGTTTACCAAATAATGGCTTCCACCTGTAGCTAGGCTCTCTGTGTGAGATGTTTTCGTCCCCGCGTCTCCCATGGTTCCTCTGTCTTCTTATTGTGAGGAGTTTGTATGCCCTAAGAAAACTGGCAGAATGGATTCTGCAAGGTCTGGCAACTAACAGATGAGTTCATGCCAGGCTGAGTAAGGCATTAGTTTAAAGTGGACCTTCACCTCCATTTACATGTTTACCTACTTCTGCTCCTTCACCCAAAACCTTCTGGAAGCATCTGAAGCTGCAGCAACCCTCCACAGCCTGTTTCCTTCACAACTCCAAAAAACCCTACATGGATGGACGGATCAAAGAAAAAGACTCACATCATGTAATACAGTCACCACATTCTTTATTAAACATAAATATTCACATCCTAAAATAAAAACAGACTTGGCTCTTAGTGAAATCCCTAAGACACTGCAAGGGCTCAAACCGGCAATAGACAGTGTAGCAAAGTCCCGGGCCTCTCTAGACCTCCAGAGTTAGGGACAGCTGACATCCTTCTGTGTAGAGTAGGTTACAAGGCATGGGGGGTGTAATGTAAGGTGGATTGATGGGTGCCAGACACTTCTTGATTTATTATCTCTTAAACAAAACTGTGGGGGAGAGGGTTGGGGCGAGGACACCCTTAAGTAGATGTAATGTTAATTGATAGACTCCGAGACTTCTATAGACAGACAGCCATGCAGGGAAAGGTATCCAGCCGGACACCACATCTGCATGAGAAGGAACATTGTCTCCTATGGCAACAGTCTTGTAACAGTTTCTAGCAAAGGTTGCAATGAACTCTTTCACTTCTTCTTCTACAATCTCCTATTGTAGAACTTCACTCCACGAAGCTCTCAGTCTTTCACTAGACTTACTGATCCACTGCCACTGAATACCCTGAGCTCTTCCAATCTAGCACTCAATATATTCCTTTGGCGTTTCACTGCTGGGTCCCTGGCTTGGTACTCACAGATACTCCTCAAGCTTCGCCCTTGCTGACCCGTTAGGTCCCTGGCTTGGCACTCCATAAGCGTCACCTCTGCTGTCCCGCTGGATCCCTGACTTGGCACTTGCTGATGCTTTCCCACTTCCTCATCGTCCCCGGTTAGCGCAAAGTCTGCTCTGGTACTGGCCTCAGCTTACTCACAGTGGTCTCCGGTAACAAGGTGGATTGTCCCTTAGTGTCGACAGCTTCCCCTTTACCTCTGACCACGACAGGTTCCTCGGCCGGTGGAACCGTTACTTCTGGTTGGACTACAAGCCTGCTGTCCCAACCCTGAACTACTCCTGGATAGGCTCTCGGATAGCCTAGCAGCCAGATGTCCCCAGGATAGGCCTAGGTTTCTGGCCTAGCAGCCCGGGGCAGTACGACACACGTCCACCCAAACAGCCTTCCAGGTGGCACAGAAACCCAATCACCTGACTCCACCCAAATAAATAGGCTCTCCTAGCAGGCCAAGGGACCTAAGAAAATCCTTGTCCATTGGCTGAGACACCCCATTCATTCCTAATCTGTCCTTGCAATGCCCTTGTCTTATCTAATCTAATGTCACCAGATACCCGGCCATCTAGTGACCGAAGAGAGAAGTGCAGCAATTCCCGAATTAGGGTGAAATCAATTGACCTCCTATCAATTGGCCAAAGCAACTACCACTTGGCAAATAAATTTATTGGCAGCCCTGCCTAAACATCAGGATGCTACATCAGGAACAGACACAAACCAGGATGCATCCCCTCAGGACAAAGTCTACACAGGATGAAACAGACAGGGGTGGAGCCGTCTTACTTGAGCCAAGTGGGTAGGAGTTTAATGTGAGCCTCATTAACTACTCTGTTCCTGATCAGCTCAGCCAGGCTCACATTGAACTCCTTCCAGCTCTGCTCAAGGCAAGTAGGCTCCACCCCTGCACGTTTCGTCCTTGTGGGCTTTGTCAAGGGGATGCATCCTGGTTTTGTGTCTGTTCCTGTCTAAGCCAGTTTGAACCCTTGAAGTGTCTCTTTGTCTATGATCCCATCCATCCATCCATGTGGGGTCTTCTTGGAGCCATGAAGAGGATTGCTGCGGCTTCAGATGCTGTGTTGGTGGATCATCTCAATCAGCAAAAGGCGATACAAGCCCGATAAGCCTAATCTGTAATAGGATAGGCAAATATTTCTGGTGAGTGATATTCCAAATAAAGGGTGAAGGGATTGAAACCACCATCATTTGAAGATTCAACTAGTGTTTTTTTGGCACAAGGTTTTTGGGTTTTTTTTTGGAACTTTAGACTTTTTCACTACTTTTTCAAACGTTTGACCACACAAGCAGGGTCTTGGTGTGTTTCTTTGTATGAATACCTGATGTTAAAGTGGTTCTCAAAGGAGAAGGCTTTTTACCTTAATGCGTTCTCTGCATTAAAGTGATATCAAAGATTTTTTTTTTTTTTTTTTATAACATGTCATACTTGCTTGTAATGGTTTTGCACAGAGCAGCCCCCGATCCTCCTTTTTCTCGGGTCCCCCGTCATCACTCCTTGTCCCTCCCTCCTGACAAGGGGGCACCCAAGCAGGTTCACTCCCGAGCTGCAGCTCTGTGTGTCCATTCATACACACGGAGCATGACTCAGTCCCTCCCCCACCCTCCCTCATTGGCTCACTGGCTGTGATTGACAGTAGTGAGAGCCAATGGCTCCCACTGCTGTCTCAGCCAATGAGGAGGGAGTGACCAGGGAGAGCCGCTGCTCTTGTGCACATTGCTGGATCGATATTGAGCTCAGGTAAGTATTGGGGGGGGGGGCACTGCACACAGGTTTTTTTACCTTCATGCATACAATGAAGGTAAAAAACCTTAAGCTTTTACAACCGCTTTAAGGTAAAAAACCTTCTGTGTGCAGCTCCTCCCCGCTAAGTTTCCCTTCTCTAAGACCCCTTTCACACTGGGGCGGTTTGCAGTCGCTATTGCACTAAAAATATCGCCTGCAAACTGACCCAAAACAGTCGCTGCTGTCTCTCCAGTGTGAAAGCCCCAAGGGCCCTCACACTGGAGTGGTGCACTGGCAGGACGGGAAAAAAAGTCCTGCTAGCAGCATCTTTGGAGCGGTGAAGGAGCAGTGTATACACCGCTCCTTCACCGCTCCTGCCCATTGAAATCAATGGGGCAGCGCGGCTATACCGCCGGCAAATTGCCTCTGCAGAGGCGCTTTGGGGTGGTTTTTAACCCTTTCTCGGCCGCTAGCGGTGGGTAAAACCACCCCGCTATAAGCCGAATACCGCCACTAAAACGACGGTAAAGCGCCGCTAATAATAGCGGCGCTTTACCGCCGACGCACCTCCCGCCCCAGTGTGAAAGGAGCCTTGTACTTACCTGAGCCTGGTCTTGTTCCAGTACTGTGCCCCAGAGCGGTGACTCTCTCCCTCCTCACAGGGCAGATTGATAGCAGCAGGAGCCATTGGCTTCTGCTGCTATCAATCAAATCCTGTAACTAGGGAGCAGAGGGCGGGGCCAAGTCATGCTGTCTGCTTCTATGGACACAGGCAGCATGGCTCTGGATTGAGCCTGCAGGTGCGCCACAATAGGAAGTGGCTCCCTATGGCTCCCCATTTCATATGGGTACAGTGTTGCATGACCGTGCAATTGTCATTCAAAGTGTGACGGCGCTGAAAGCTGAAAATTGGTCTGGGCACGAAGGGGGTGAAAGTGCCCGGTAATAAAGTGGTTAAAGTGGTTGTAAACCCATGAACAAAAAAAAACGGAAAAAATAAGGCATAATGAGCTAGTATGCATAGCATACTAGCTCATTATGAATTACTTACCTTAGATTGAAGCCCCCGCAGCGGTCCTCGTACCCCGCTCTGGCCGGCGACATCGCTCCCGGAGTTACTTCCAGGTATCGCAGGCTCCGGTGCTGTGATTGGCCGGAGCCGCGATGGCGTCACTCAAGCACATGCGCGCGGGAGCCGCCGGTAATGGCACACTCACTGAAGTAACGGCACGTACGGGCCGTTGCTTCAGTGCGCATGTGCCAATGACGTCGGCACAGGCTGATACAGGGGATGCCTCCTAAACCGTGCAGGTTCAGGAGATATCCGGGGTAACTACAGGTGAGCCTTATTGTAGTCTTATCTGCAGCAAAATGTGGTTGTAAAGGGTTTACCACCATTTAAAGAAACAATGGCATCGCAAACCTGTCCCGCAAGAATCGCAGCGATTCCACCTGCGATTCAAAGCGCTCAGGTGATGAACGAGCCTAAATGGAAGGCCATAGTTCTTCTTTACCTCTCAGGGCCGAGAACAGAAAGATTGGCGCTCCGGCTGCCCAGCAACATGCAGGAGAAATGTTAAGAACGCGAAGCGAGCCGGTTATTTACTTTTCACTTCTTTTTTTTTTTTTATATGGTTACATTATACATTTGTTTACAAAATAGAAAATGCCTTTAAGGATCCATTTTAAATGCAAATAACTGTTAACCGGGTTCTTCTGTGTCTCAAGGCCATTTACAGAACACTATCTGTAGCTTTCATTCGAGGCCGAAGCTTCACAATTAGCCTGTTTTCCAGAAATATGCCGCTAATATTACAAGGGGGGGGGGGGGCGGCTTTTATACATTTTTTGTTACAGAAGAATCCATTTTCAAATCCATCGCAGAAGACAAGCCTCTATCTCCCCAACTGCCGACTTTCCACTAGAATACGCAGTAAAACGCTGGATAATATTCTCCAACTGTCATTTTTTGACAGCAACCGTGAAGACGGCTCTTAGCTGGCTGGTCCCATAGGAGGAATCAGCTGTGGGAACAGCCGGGAGGAGCTGATGGAGGGGCTGGAGACACGATGTACGAGGGGACAATCCGCCACTCATACAACCAGTCTACAGCTCAATGCTGGTATTTACAACACCCCAAAATCTGCACTTTTATTTAAATACATTATAGAACGAATTTAAATGCAGCTAATATACAGTGCATCCGGAAAGTATTGACAGAGCTTCACTTTTTCCACATTTTGTTATGTTACAGCCCTTATTCCAAAATGGATTAAATTCATTATTTTCTTCAAAATTCTACAAACAATCCCCCATAATGACAACTTGAGAGAAGTTTGAAATCTTTGCAAATTTATATAAAAAAAAAATCCCATGTACATAAGTATCACAGGCTCCTCCCATGTACATAAGTATCACAGGCTCCTCCCATGTACATAAGTATCGCAGGCTCCTCCCATGTACATAAGTATCACAGGCTCCTCCCATGTACATAATTATGACAGGCTCCTCCCATGTACATAAGTATCACAGGCTCCTCCCATGTACATAAGTATCACAGGCTCCTCCCATGTACATAAGTATCACAGGCTCCTCCCATATACATAAGTATCTCAGGCTCCTCCCATCACAGGCTCCTCCCATGTACATAAGTATCCCAGTCTCCTCCCATATACATAAGTATCTCAGGCTCCTCCCATAACAGGCTCCTCCCATGTACATAAGTATCACAGACTCCTCCCATGTACATAAGTATCACAGGCTCCTCCCATGTACATAAGTATCTTAGGCTCCTCCCATGTACATAAGTATCACAGGCTCCTCCCATGTACATAAGTATCACAGGCTCCTCCCATGTACATAAGTATCACAGGCTCCTCCCATGTACATAAGTATCACAGGCTCCTCCCATGTACATAAGTATCACAGGCTCCTCCCATGTACATAAGTATCACAGGCTCCTCCCATGTACATAAGTATCACAGACTCCTCCCATGTACATAAGTATCACAGGCTCCTCCCATGTACATAAGTATCACAGGCTCCTCCCATGTACATAAGTATCACAGACTCCTCCCATGTACATAAGTATCACAGGCTCCTCCCATGTACATAAGTATCACAGGCTCCTCCCACGTACATAAGTATCACAGGCTCCTCCCATGTACATAAGTATCACAGGCTCCTCCCATGTACATAAGTGTCACAAGCTCCTCCCATGTATATAAGTATCACAGGCTCCTCCCATGTACATAAGTATCACAGGCTCCTCCCATGTACATAAGTATCACAGGCTCCTCCCATGTACATAAGTATCACAGACTCCTCCCATGTACATAAGTATCACAGCCTTTGCTCAATACTTTGGTGAAGCTCCTTTGGCACCAATTACATCCTCCAGTCTTTTTGCGTATGAGGCTACAAGCTTGGCACACCGATTTTGGGGCAGTTTCTCCCATTCTTCTTCTTTGTAGGACCTCTCAAGCTCCATCAGGTTGGATGGGGAGTGTCGGTGCACAGCCATTTTCAGATCTCTCCAGAGATGTTCAATCGGGTTCAAGTCTGGGCTCTGGCTGGGCCACTCCTTTGTTATCTTGGCTGTGTGCTTAGGGTCGTTGTCCTGTTGGAAGATGAACCTTCGTCCCAGTCTGAGGTCCAGAGCGCTCTGGAGCAGGTTTTCATCAAGGATGTCTCTGTACATTGCTGCATTCATCTTTCCCTCAATCCTGACTAGTCTCCTAGTGCATGAATGTATGTATGGCGGCTGCTGCCACCCCCTATTCAGGCACCTGGCCCCTTGCCGGCAAGGGGTGTTTTTGAAGCACCTGATTAGAGCCATAGGCTCTAATAGGCATCAAAAAAGGTGACCTGAGAGCTCCATGCTGGGCGCTCACCAGTCACTCAGCTGTGTTAGAGAAGTGAATGAATATTCGCTTTCCTAACACTAAACCGCCTCTCCACCAGTCAGGTGCTCGGATCTGTTACCCGTCACCTGATTGTCTGAAATGACAGGCGCTGTGATTGGACGAATAGGCGTCCAATCATAGGAGAGGACGGGAAAAGAGGACGGGAGAAGACGTTGAGGGGCTGTCCCACCACCACCGAGACAGGGTAAGTACAGACAGCAGGCGGCACACTGGCAGCATTTGATGGGCACAGTGGCAGCATTTGATGGGGCACAGCGAAGCTGCGTTTGACGGGTCACAGTGGCTGCGTTCGATGGGCATAGTGGCTGCATTTGATGGGCACAGTGGCTGCATAAGATGGGCACAGAGGCTGCATATGATATGCACAGTAGCTGCTGTATTTGATGGGGCACAGTGGCAGCATTTGATATGGCACAGTGGCGGCAATTGATGGGCACAGTGGCGGCAATTGATGGGCACAGTGGCTGCATTTGATGGGCATAGTGGCTACATAATATGGGCACAGTGGCTGTATTTGATGGGCATAGTGGCTGCATAAGATGGGCACAGTGGCTGTATTTGATGGGCATAGTGGCTGCATAAGATGGGCACAGTGGCTGTATTTGATGGGGCACAGTGGCTGCATTTGATGGGCACAGTGGCGGCAATTGATGGGCACAGTGGCGGCAATTGATGGGCACAGTGGCGGCAATTGATGGGCACAGTGGCTGCAATTGATGGGCACAGTGGCGGCAATTGATGGGCACAGTGGCTGCAATTGATGGCACAGTGGCTGCAATTGATGGGCACAGTGGCTGCAATTGATGGGCACAGTGGCTGCAATTGATGGCACAGTGGCTGCAATTGATGGGCACAGTGGCGGCAATTGATGGGCACAGTGGCTGCATTTGATGGGCACAGTGGCAGCAATTGATGGGCACAGTGGCGGCAATTGATGGGCACAGTGGCTGCATAAGATGGGCACAGTGGCTGTATTTGATGGGGCACAGTGGCTGCATTTGATGGTACAGTGGTGGCAATTGATGGGCACAGTGAGGCTGCGATTGATGTTTATTTTTGTCAGAATTTTTCAGTTTGTTTGCGCCCCCCCCCAAAAAAATTTTGAGCACCGGCCGCCACTGGACCCCATCAGTTTATTTCTGCTCCTTCACTGTTTAACCACAAGCTGGGATTCGGCAGCTGGCGGGTTGGTTGTGCAGGCTGTCACAGCTCTGTAAATCTCGGGCGGATGGACAGACATACAGGAGGTAATTGGTAGGTAAAACCAATTTCCATATAAGCCTATTCAATATGTAAATTGGCTTATTGCCCGAAGTTTGGCTTTAAGGAGGCATTTATTAGAATAATCTCTCTTAAAGGTACATTTTAGTTACGCTTAAAATTTCGGGATCGTACGCTCCTTGCCGCAGGATATTGTTTTTCATTCTCTGGAATTGTTTATGTGCGCCGGGCCAGAATTCCAATATGTAAATCTTCTATTTTGTTTATGACAGCCCGGCGTTCCGGCAATGTACTGAAGTAGGCGGGTTCCGCATGGGTGGTTGCAATAATTTAGCTTTACAGAGCGATAGAGGTACACAATAATCAGAGCCCAGGCCGTGCTGAGTGTGCCAGCCCTCTACAGTTGTCCCAGATTAGCGGAGAATTAACATTTTTATGATCTTAAATTGTCTTCTGATTTAGATGAAGCTTTTAACAGTTGACAGGCTTGGTCTTCTTCTCCATCGCCCTTCTGGATTTTGGGTACGCCGGTTGGGATTTTTCATGGGGAGAGCCCTAGCAATAAGTTTGGTCACTTTAACGGCAGGCTGGGAGGTCCTCAGGTTCAAAGTGCAATGAAAGTTTTGGGTATGAAGACCTGTAAACATGTCTGAGAGGACTTGAGGTGTCCACCTCCTGCATCTGGTGCAAAACCCAACCGTGAGAGGTTGGGTTTTGGTCAATATCCACTCCTAAAAATTGTGAGAATGTGGCCGCAGTTCACATGGATCGAGCCGGGTGAGCGGCATCTCAAGCTTCATTTGTCGGCACTTCTGGATGAGTGATTTCCGACACTGCTGGGCCCTAACAGGGAGGTACATCTCATTCTTGCTTGGGGTGGCACTGCAAGGGCTAAAAGGTCACTGTAGAAGACAGGTTAGCAGGTTTGTGATACCCAACAGCATCTGACAAAGGTGACTGGTAGATAGCGTTGCCACCTTTTCTTCAAGCCAAACCCCAACACCTTTTGGGTGCCCCAAGGAGAGTAGTAATGCAGTGCGCATACCGTGCCGTGGAAAAATGTGGGCATGCCCAAATTGCTCTTGCACCTTAGTGATGCCGAACCCCCCCCAGGCAGCCGCCCACAGCTCCCAGACGGCAACAGATGTGTGTGTGGCTATCTTGGTTACTTGGGGAGCCACAGCCCGCCTGAAACCCGGATACATGATTCAAAATCCAGTCCGGGTGAATCCTAGACAGGTGGCAACCCTAGCCCAGGTTGGAAAAAAACATTTTTTTAAGCGAAAGATCAAAAAAAATATATATTTTTTTTATTATTGGCTTTTAAAAGGTAAAGAGGATATTTAGGGTCTTTTTGACCCCAGATCTCTTCATAAAGAGGACCTGTCATCCTTATGACTATCTTGGTTACTTGAGGAGCCACAGCCCAATCTGAATAATGTGTCCGGGTTTCAGCCTGCCTGAAACCCGGACACATGATTCAAAACCTGGACTGTCCAGGTGAATCCCGGACAGTTTGCATTGCAGCAAAGACATCGAGAGGCAGAAGAAAGGAGGTCCAAGGTGGCAGCTCAGGCGTAAGGTCCCTACACTGTCCCTCCTCCACCAGAACCTTTCCCTGTGCTAGATGCACTGTCCCTCACCGGTGGGTTCCAGTCCCTGACCTAACCACTACGTAAATGTGCCCCAACTGCAGTGGGACAGTGCTAATTATTAGCACTGCCCTCACTAAAGATGGCTTTCAAGGACATCTAGCGCAACATGGTCCAATTAGATGCAGTGGCGGCTGGTGGTATGTTTTTTTTGGGGGGAGGATATGGCAATCCCTCTGCCACCACCCCTAGGTCACGGGCTTCCTCCTGATGGCGGCTGCACCTTGCATCTCCTCCTTCCTCTGCTTCCTGGAGGCGCGGCTTCCCCTGCGTCTCCTTCTGCTCGGCAGCCGATAAGATCGCTTCTCCTCTTGGCCAATCGAGTCTCAACACTGCTGAGCTGAGATTGGCTGGAAGGAGAATCAGGAAGACAATAGCAAATATTGATTCGCTATTGTCACACAACTGGGTGAGCCCGGGGGGGCGCTTTGCTCTGCGCCCCGAACCCACGTGCGCCCCGAGCCCACGTGCGCCCCAAGCCCACGCTTTTTTTAAGGCCAATTAGAGCCTCTGTCTCTAATCACGTGCTTCTAAAAAAAAAAAAAACTCAATTGGAATCCATGTGTCCGGTGCCCTGCATGTAAATTAGGGGCTGGGCGCATGGATTAGGGGGGGCGGTGCCCCTTTCCCCCCTATATGGACCGGCCGCCGCTGATCAGATGGCTGCTCCACTGATGATGCCTATGGAGGCCTCAGAGAAACAAGAGTTCCTCTCCTCCTCTATTAAGGTGACCAGATTTTCAAAATGAAATCCGGGGACATTTTTTTTTGGCAAATGCTAAACGATTTTATAAGCATATATTCCTCAAATTATATATTCAGTGTATGTGGTATATGTTTATGGAAGGAATATATGATATATACGTTATTTCTCACTAGCCCCCCCCATTAGTATAGAATCCACCCAGTGCAGAGCCCCCATTAGTACAGAATCCCCCCAGCGCAGAGCCCCCCATTAGTATAGAATCCCCCCAGTGCAGAGCCCCCATTAGTACAGAATCCCCCCAGCGCAGAGCCCCCCATTAGTATAGAATCCCCCCAGTGCAGAGCCCCCCCCCATTAGTATAGAATCCCCCCAGTGCAGAGCCCCCATTAGTATAGAATCCCCCCAGTGCAGAGCCCCCATTAGTACAGAATCCCCCCAGTGCAGAGCCCCCCATTAGTATAGAATCCCCCCAGTGCAGAGCTCCCCCATTAGTATAGAATCCCCCCAGTGCAGAGCCCCCCCCCCATTAGTATAGAATCCCCCCAGTGCAGAGCCCCCCCCCCATTAGTATAGAATCCCCCCAGTGCAGAGCCCCCCCATTAG
Source organism: Lithobates clamitans (assembly GCA_037952925.1). Lineage (NCBI taxonomy): Eukaryota > Metazoa > Chordata > Amphibia > Anura > Ranidae > Lithobates > Lithobates clamitans. The sequence goes on from JBBGZY010002329.1 coordinate 107,743, forward strand.
TATAGAATCCCCCCAGTGCAGAGCCCCCCCCCATTAGTATAGAATCTCCCCAGTGCAGAGCCCCCATTAGTATAGAATCCCCCCAGTGCAGAGCCCCCATTAGTATAGAATCCCCCAGTGCAGAGCCCCCCCATTAGTATAGAATCCCCCCAGTGCAGAGCCCCCATTAGTATAGAATCCCCCCCATTAGTATAGAATCCCCCCAGTGCAGAGCCCCCATTAGTATAGAATCCCCCCAGTGCAGAGCCCCCATTAGTATAGAATCCCCCCAGTGCAGAGCCCCCCCATTAGTATAGAATCCCCCCAGTGCAGAGCCCCCCCATTAGTATAGAATCCCCCAGTGCAGAGCCCCCATTAGTATAGAATCCCCCCAGTGCAGAGCCCCCCCCATTAGTATAGAATCCCCCAGTGCAGAGCCCCCATTAGTATAGAATCCCCCCAGTGCAGAGCCCCCATTAGTATAGAATCCCCCCCAGTGCAGAGCCCCCCCCCCCCATTAGTATAGAATCCCCCCAGTGCAGAGCCCCCCCCCCATTAGTTATAGAATCCCCCCAGTGCAGAGCCCCCCCCCATTAGTATAGAATCCCCCAGTGCAGAGCCCCCATTAGTATAGAATCCCCCCAGTGCAGAGCCCCCATTAGTATAGAATCCCCCCAGTGCAGAGCCCCCCCCATTAGTATAGAATCCCCCAGTGCAGAGCCCCCCCCATTAGTATAGAATCCCCCAGTGCAGAGCCCCCCCCCATTAGTATAGAATCCCCCAGTGCAGAGCCCCCCCCATTAGTATAGAATCCCCCCAGTGCAGAGCCCCCCCCCCATTAGTATAGAATCCCCCAGTGCAGAGCCCCCCCCATTAGTATAGAATCCCCCCAGTGCAGAGCCCCCCCCCCCCATTAGTATAGAATCCCCCCAGTGCAGAGCCCCCCCCCATTAGTATAGAATCCCCCAGTGCAGAGCCCCCATTAGTATAGAATCCCCCCAGTGCAGAGCCCCCATTAGTATAGAATCCCCCCAGTGCAGAGCCCCCCCCATTAGTATAGAATCCCCCCAGTGCAGAGCCCCCCCCCATTAGTATAGAATCCCCCAGTGCAGAGCCCCCCCCCATTAGTATAGAATCCCCCCAGTGCAGAGCCCCCCCCATTAGTATAGAATCCCCCAGTGCAGAGCCCCCCCCCATTAGTATAGAATCCCCCCAGTGCAGAGCCCCCCCATTAGTATAGAATCCCCCAGTGCAGAGCCCCCATTAGTATAGAATCCCCCCAGTGCAGAGCCCCCCCCATTAGTATAGAATCCCCCCAGTGCAGAGCCCCCCCCATTAGTATAGAATCCCCCCAGTGCAGAGCCCCCCCATTAGTATAGAATCCCCCAGTGCAGAGCCCCCCCCCATTAGTATAGAATCCCCCAGTGCAGAGCCCCCCATTAGTATAGAATCCCCCAGTGCAGAGCCCCCCCCCATTAGTATAGAATCCCCCCAGTGCAGAGCCCCCCCATTAGTATAGAATCCCCCCAGTGCAGAGCCCCCATTAGTATAGAATCCCCCCAGTGCAGAGCCCCCCCCATTAGTATAGAATCCCCCCAGTGCAGAGCCCCCCCCATTAGTATAGAATCCCCCCAGTGCAGAGCCCCCATTAGTATAGAATCCCCCCAGTGCAGAGCCCCCCCCATTAGTATAGAATCCCCCCAGTGCAGAGCCCCCCCATTAGTATGGAATCCCCCCAGTGCAGAGCCCCCCCATTAGTATAGAATCCCCCCAGTGCAGAGCCCCCCCATTAGTATGGAATCCCCTGCACATGTCCACCACATACTGTAAATAAATGAAGTTTACAGACCTCAGAACAGCGCGGATGATACACACAGCCGTGTGTGTCCCTCGGGCTCCTCCTCCTCCTGTGTGAATGTAAACAGAGAGGAGGGGGAGGCGGCTTCAGTCCGCTGTGCTGCGGGACACAGTGCAAGTCCCGTGGCACAGATCAGGGCAACGGCCAGAGTTAGCGGTGCGTTCCGCTACGTTCCTGAGTGCCGCCCCTGCAATCCGGGGACAAATCCGGGGACAGACGGGCTCCGGGGAGAGTGTCCTCAATCCGGGGACTGTCCCCGGAAAACGGGGACGTCTGGTCACCCTATCCTCTATCCTCTCTGCATAGTGGCGGCTGTAATAGCACCCCCTGTGCAGGGAGGTTGAACTACACCTCCCTACAACCCCACCTAGTGCTCCAGCAAGAGGAAGAAGCTGGGAGATCACATTGACTGCGGAGAAGGTAGAGAGTGTTCAACTAGGTTAACCACTTCTGGACTGCCGAACGCCGTTATACGATCCTTACTTTGAGGGCGGATATCGTTGTTATGGCAGCAGCTAGCTGCCATAACCCCGGTATCCTCGTGTTCGGCTGGCGGTCCGCTACAAGATAAAAGTGGTCTCTACGGTGGATTCGCCGCAAGATCACTTTTATCGGTGGTGGGAGGGGGGCCCCCTCCTGGTGCCCTCCGCCACTTACCGGATCCGTCGGCAGCGTCAGAGGCGATCCAGTCCTCTCTGTGGCTTGGCATGGAGACGAGTGAGGGGAAGATGGCCACCACCCGTCTCCATGACATTGCAGGGCAGAAGCGACGTCAAAACGTCACTTCCACCCATAGCTCTTAAAGGGCCATTTTTTTTAAATCATTTTTTTAAATGACAATTTTTTTTATTTTTTTTATTGCATTTTAGTGTAAATATGAGATCTGAGGTCTTTCTGACCCCCCAGATCTCATATTTAAGAGGTCCTGTCATGCTTTTTTTTTTTCTATTACAAGGGATGTTTCCTTATAAAGTGTAAAAATAAAAAATAAAAGGAAAAATTAATAATAAAAATTTTTTTTAAACGCGTCCCGCCCTGCCGCGCTCGCATGCAGAAGCGAACGCATACGTGAGTAGCGCCCGCGTATGAAAACGGTGTTCAAACCACACATGTTGAGGTATCTCCGCAATCGGTAGAGCGAGAGCAATAATTCTAGCCCTAGATCTCCTCTCTAACTCAAAAAATGCAACCTGTAGAATTTTCTTTGAACGTCGCCTATGAAAATTTTTAAGGGTAAAAGTTTGTCGCCATTCCACGAGCGAGGCGCAATTTTGAAGCGTGACATGTTGGATATCAATTTACTCGGCGTAACATTATCTTTCACAATATAAAAAAAAAATTTGGCTAACTTTACTGTTTTCTTATTTTTTAATTCAAAAAAGTGTATTTTTTCCCCAAAAAAAGTGCGCTTGTAAGACCGCTGCGCAAATACGGTGTGACAGAAAGTATTGCAACGACCGCCATTTTATTATCTAGGGTGTTAGAAAAATAAATGTATAATGTTTGGGGGTTCTAAGTAATTTTCTACCAAAAAAAAAACAGTTTTTAACTTGTAAACAACACATCTATAAAAGAGGCTCGGTCCTTAAGTGGTAAATAAAAAAAATATAACGATATAGCATAGCTTAAGCATGACCTCCAACGATGAAAGGGTGCAGCTGCCCTCGAACACCGGAGAACGAGAGCCACAAATGTCCCCGTTATTCTTACTTGTTTGCCAACCTTCACTTCACTTTCCATACATAATAATGCCGCATTTTCTTCCATTTTTCAGTTCTGTTATCAGCAGTTTCAGCCTCCGGTGGGTTTATTATGGAAATTTGCTTTAAGTAGATAATATGAAAATTGTGGACATTAACATTCATTTGTAGGTTTTTACACGTTGGAGAGATGAAAATACCTTTTAGCTGTTATTTGGAAGAAAATTGTGGAGAAAATATCAATACATTGAGAAGGGCCATCAAAGGATTTGCGAGGTTTATGGTTTACCGTAGCACAGCATTCTATGGCATATAACAAACTTTCTCCAAACTTTCTAAAACAAAGGGCCAGTTTATTGTCCTTCAAGCTTTAGGAGGGCCGGACTGTGGCCAGCGGGGGTGGAAAATGTCCTGGCATCAGTGAGAGTAAACATCACCACATCTATTATCAGTGGGAGGAACAGTGCCCCATGATTGGTGTCAGTTGGAGGAATAGTGCCCCTTTGTTGATGTCAGTGGAAGGAATAGTGCCCCATCATTGGTGTCAGTGGGAGGAATAGTACCCCATGATTGTTGTCAGTGGGAGGAATAGTGCCCCATCATTGGTACCGTGTTTCCCCGAAAGTAAGACAGTGTCTTACTTTCTTTTTATCCCTAAAAGCCCCACTATGTCTTACTTTCGGGGTATGTCTTATATTGGGAAAAAAAAAAAATTTTTATTTTTTATTGCAATATTTTTTTTTTTTTTTTTTTAATCAGCCCTGTTGGGGGGCTTTGGTGAGATATCAGGGGTCTTAACAGACCTCTGATATCTCCCCCTTGAGACAGAGAAAGAGACAGAGGATAGAGATTCCCCAGTCCCTTTCTCTGCAGCGTCAGCTGCTCTGAGAATGAAAGGAGAGAAGACAGCGGCTTCTCTCCATTCATAAACTGACACATTGTAATCACAGGAGATTACAATGTTTCAGTTATGTGAATGGACAGAGTCAGCTGACTCTGTCTATTCACAAGGGAAGGAGGGGGAGGACGGAGGAACGGAGGGGGAGAACGGAGGGGACAGAGAAGGAGGGGGAGAACGGAGGGGACAGCGGGGAGGCACAGAGGAGGAAAGCGGAACGGAGGGGGAGAACGGAGGGGACAGAGAAGGAGGGGGAGAACGGAGGGGACAGAGAAGGAGGGGAGAACGGAGGGGACAGCTGGGAGGCACAGAGGAGGAAAGCGGAACGGAGGGGGAGAACGGAGGGGGACAGAGAAGGAGGGGGGAACGGAGGGGACAGCGGGGAGGCACAGAGGAGAAAAGCGGAACGGAGGGGGAGAACGGAGGGGACAGAGAAGGAGGGGGGAACGGAGGGGACAGCGGGGAGGCACAGAGGAGAAAAGCGGAACGGAGGGGGAGAACGGAGGGGACAGAGAAGGAGGGGGGAACGGAGGGGACAGCGGGGAGGCACAGAGGAGGAAAGCGGAACGGAGGGGGAGAACGGAGGGGGACAGAGAAGGAGGGGTACCGCACTTCACTGCAGGCAAATCCCCCCGTGTTTCCCCGAAAGTAAGACATATGTCTTACTTTCGGGGTATGGCTTATATTAGCTGACCCCTCTGAAACTCCCGATACGTCTTACAATCGGGGGTGTCTTACTATCGGGGAAACACGGTATCAGTGGGATGAATAGTGCCCCATCATTGGTGTCAGTAGAAGGAATAGTGCCCAATCAGTGGTGTCAGTGGGAGGAATAGTGCCCCTTTGTTGATGTCAATGGAAGGAATAGTGACCCATCATTGGTGTCAGTAGGAGGAATAGTGTCCCATCATTGGTGTCAGTGGGAGGAATAGTGCCCCAATCATTGGTGTCAGTGGGAGGAATAGTGACCCATCATTGGTGTCAGTAGGAGATATAGTGCCCCATAATTGGAGTCAGTAGGAGGAATAGTGCCCCTTTGTTGATGTCAATGGAAGGAATAGTGACCCATCATTGGTATCAGTGGAAGGAATAGTGCCCCATCATTGGTGTCAGTGGGAGGAATAGTGCCCCATCATTGGTGTCAGTAGGAGATATAGTGCCCCATAATTGGAGTCTGTAGGAGGAATAGTGCCCCTTTGTTGATGTCAGTTGAAGGAATAGTGCCCCATCATTGGTGTCAGTAGGATATATAGTGCCCCATAATTGGTGTCAGTAGGAGGAATAGTGCCCCATTGTTGATGTCAGCTGGCAGAATAGTATCTTGTATCCGTGGGAGGAATATCGCCCCCGGAGCCAAATAAAGGCAAGCAAAAGGTCACATCCACCCCCTCCCCAGGGAGCAGTTTGGAGACCTCTTGCTTATAGTCATGCCTCTTTTGCCCTGGTGGGTGGAAAAGTGTTGTAATAAATATTACTGTTGTAACTGGTGCTGGACATAGGACAGTTTTGTCCCATCTATCAAAAGGTCCCTGGTGTTACAACCTAAAAAGTTATAGTCCTCTTATATGAAATTTCTCTTCGGCGTTGGTCACACCACAGGGTTTTGAGGGAAAGAAGGTTAGGCAGAACTGGCCAACCAATAGTCTCTTGATGTCAGCTTCTTATGGATTGGCAGGAACCATGTCCACCATGCCTTGGAGGTGGTCATGTGACTGGGTGTTTGTGAGAGCCCCATACCCCTTCATTGCAGAATTCTCAAACGTCTTTGTATTCATTTCAGTTAAGAGTTCACAGCTGTGTGTGATGGTGGGCTGAAATGCCGGTGCATTGAGTTGAAATTGCAAGGTGTGCCGGAATGCCATGTGCGCCTCAGAGGTTTGTACCCTAAGGTAAGGTGCTGTAAAATGCATAGATGTGAATGTGCCCAAACATCTTATGGAATCCGTCCTGGCAATAAAGAGGCCAGACCCTTGACCGTTTGTGAAACACTAGAAAAATTCCTTAATGTCCAAAACCATGTCCTTAATTGTGAAAAACAAAGTCCCAAAAAATAAAATAAATAAGATAGTCCAATGAAATAGCTTTCTCCGACATGGATCACACGATAAATAAGTGTAGATGTACACTCACCAGATGTTGTAGATTCCCCTGCCTTATGACAGGAAGGATCAAACCTCTTTGAGTCTTCAGAAAAAATCATTATCCTCCTCCTCAAAGTAGGACGAAACATCAAGCGGGATGTCACCAACGGTATGAGTAAAAGAAAAGAGAGGACAGACTCCTCATAGTGTAAAACCGTAGAGGTAGTTTATTAAAAGTCTTGATGGGCTACAGCAAATGACAAATAAAATGAGATTGATAAGATTTAAAGACCTCCTATGTGAACAACCGCAATAACCAATGGAGGCTGTGGGAAACCACAACACCCACACTAGAGTTAGCATGCGTTCCACCAAGACGTGACGTAGCGCAAAGTGCGTTCCAGCCTTGCGCGTTTTGTCATCAAGCGTGACGTTATCAGAAGCTGAGCCACTGGTTATTGCAGTTGTTCGCATAGGAGGTCTATAAATCTTATCAATCTCATTTTATTTGCTGTAGCCCATCGAGGCTTTTAATAAAACGACCTCTACGGTTTTACACTATGAGGAGTCCGTCCTCCCTTTTCTTTTACTCATACCGCTGGTGACATCCTGCTTGAAGTTTCATCCTACTTTGAGGAGGGGGGACATCGAAGGATTTGTTCCAAAGACCCAAGGAGGTCGGGGAGACCCCATAAGCTTATTTGATCCTTCCTGTCATAAGGCAGGGGGATCTACAACATCTGGTGAGTGCACATGTACAGTTAGCTTTCTCCGACATGGATCATATGATAAATAAGTGTAGCTGTACACTCACCAGATGTTGTAGATCCCCCTGCCTTATGACAGGAAGGATCAAATAAGCTTATGGGGTCTCCCCGACCTCTTTGGGTCTTTGGAACAAATCCTCCGATATCCTCCTCCTCCTCAAAGTAGGACGAAACTTCAAGCGGGATGTCACCAGCGGTATGAGTAAAAGAAAAAGAGAGGACGGACTCCTCATAGTGTAAAACCGTAGAGGTAGTTTATTAAAAGTATCGTTGGGCTACACCAATTAACAAATAAAATGAGATTTATAATATTTATAGACCTCCTATGCGAACAACCACAATAACCAGTGGAGGCTGTGGAAAACCACAAGACGCACACCAGAGTCAGCATGCGTTCCACCGGGATGTGATGTAGCGCAACGTGCGTTCCAGGCTTACGTGTTTCGTCACCAAGCGTGGCGTTATCAGAAGCTGAGCCACTGGTTATTGTGGTTGTTCGCATAGGAGGTTTATAAATCTCATTTTATTCGTTATTTGCTGTAGCCCATCGAGGCTTTTAATAAAACGACCTCTACGGTTTTACACTATGAGGAGTCTGTCCTCCCTTTTCTTTTACTTATACCGCTGGTGACATCCCGCTTGAAGTTTCGTCCTACTTTGAGGAAGGGGGACATCGAAGGATTTGTTTCAAGACCCAAGGAGGTCGGGGAGACCCCATAAGCTTATTTGATCCTCCCTGTCATAAGGCAGGGGATCTACAACATCTGGTGAGTGTACAGCTACACTTATTTATCGTATGATCCATGTCAGAGAAAGCTATTTCATTGGATTATCTATTTCTTTTATTTTTTGGGACTTTTTCACAATTAAGCACATGGTTTTGGACATTAAGGAATTTTTCTAGTGTTTCACAAACGGTCAAGGGTCTGGCCTCTTTATTGTCAGGACGGATTCCATAAGATGTTTGGGCACATTCATATCTATGCATTTTACAGCACCTTACCTTAACGCACAAACCTCTGAGGCGCACATGGCATTCCAGCATACTTTATTTTTTCACAATTAAGCACATGGTTTTGGACATTAAGGAATTTTTCTAGTGTTTCATACACGGTCAAGGGTCTGTTTGTTTAAACAGCCCCGCTTTTTTTTTTGTTTTGCACATTCATCATTGTTTGCTATTTTTCATTTGTTTGCACCAAGTTTATGTAGTTCATATCGTTATGTTTTTCACATGATTATGTGTTATTGGAAAGCGCTGTTTGCACATTAGGTTTTGTGCACGTTTTTAGCAGTTCACATTCAGGTTGGAACCGCAGCTGCTATTGATTTTATTTGAATAGTTTATTTGGCATGGGTGTATAGATTCCCAAATAAAGAGGCTTGCTGTTCAAGCCATTGCAGTTCACAGAATGCTCAAGGGCTGTGTAAGGTCGTTGACATTATCGGAGACCAACAGCAATGTGTCCCTTTGGGAACACTTTCCTTCACTCCTGTTCCTGAAAATACAACTGGAAATTAAAGGAAAACCTCACCAGGAACAGGCGTACCCTTTGGAAGACCCTGTTTCGAGAGCGGTAACAGTTTATATTTCCTACCAATGCCAGTGGTCACCAGAACAAATAGAGAAACCTAAACTGTTGTGCTACCCACTCAGAAGCCGCTGGTTAAGACGGATCCTCTGTTCTCTGCCATGACCCTTCCAGGCCTCCTCAGCCCTAACACCAGGTTCATGGAAGAAAGCACAAGCAATACAAAAAGAATTCCTTAACACTCAGTAATAATACAATCTTGAATGGGGCAGCCAATACGGATTTTGTATTTTCTTATTTAGAAAGAAAAATGGAGCAACTCTCTAAGTAGTAAACAGAAGAAAAAAGATGGGGCGTAAATGGATTATTTGGCTCTAGTCAGCATAAATAGCATAAATTGCAGCATTACTTAAAAAAAAGATCGCCACTCAACCCTATCCCGTCTATGTGGTTAACATGTATAAGTGTCAGAAACCATGAAATCAGAAAGAGACAGAAGGAGAGTCAAATCATTATTGTTTAATAATAATAGTAAATAGAACAAACGTAGTCAAAACATAGCCAGAGTTCAGGAACCGGAACTGATAGTCAGAAAACGACAAACGTCAGGAAGTCGGAGATGAGCGTAGTAAAACAGCAAGCAGGATCTGGAGCCAGAAGGGATGTCAGCCAAGTAAGTCTTTTAACAGGAATGCAGGAGATAGTCTCTGTGATGTTGACCAAGGCGAAGGCAGAGATCCACTGGGCTGGACGGCTTAAGTAGGCAGCACTGATGAGCAGAATATCATCAACAGCTGAGTAACTGTGGAGAGATAGGAGCTGGCAATTAGCCGACAGCTGAGGGGCTAGCCCAGAGAAGGAAGGGCTGAGCCCATCCCTGGCAATAAGCTGGCCTCAGCCTTGTTTTGCCCCACTTACCGGGGGCTTATTCATTGACCTCTATGACTAAGCCCCGGTGGGTAGGGCGAAACATGTCAGAGGACATGGCGTGTGGAATGGTGAAAGGTTGAGGCCAGCTTTTATATGATAACCACATCGACTGGGTAGGGTTTAGCGGCAATCTTTTCAAGTATGTACTGGATGGTGATATTTTCACTTTAGTGACTTCCTTTTTTGCTTAGAGCGGCACTACAAGTGTTAGCACATAAATAGCACCAATGTCACCGAAAATATCAGACGTGCAGTGAGCAGATCATATTTAACAATTCCAGAGTTATACTGTCTGTGTGTCCTAATGATGGCAATGTTAGGCATGGACTGCTTGGGTGACCACCATCGTTGATGAACACCATGAACGACGTAAAAGAGTGAAATGAGGGAAAGGTAAAAAAAGGAATGGAACGGTTAGCTTTAGTAATAGGGGGCTTCTGCCGGCAAGCGTTGGGGCCCTTTAGATGACTATTGGTGCACTAGAGGTAGTCTTTAACTCCTGCAAACAGTAAAAGATGCAGCTTAGACAGGTAAACAGAACACTTGTGAGCTTGAAGAAGGGAAAAGGGTGCATGGTGAAACTGTAGTAGGACTGCACAGATTGTGATAATGTTGGAAAATTTCCATGGCCATAAGAACAACTGGCGGCATATGAATGTGAGGGGAATGCTGACAGTATCCTGCCCTCAGTGGCCTGTCTGTTAAGTATAGTGCAGATGGGCTGGTGGCCCACTCATCGACTCCTTATTGAGGCTGTTCAGTCTCAGGGTTTGAGGGGCCCCTTTTGCACTGATTTCAATATGCCAGAGTTTCAACAGCTCAGCTGGTTTCTCAGCAGCATCTTCACTATGTGCACAGTAGGGACTCTGACCCCTGGAATTTCAGGCCTTCTCCCAGGCCCTCTCTCTGTCTTGAATCGGCTTGTTCCAAGGGGTCTGTAAAATCAGATCCCTACAGTGCCAGAAATGCTGGCTTTTCCCAGGTAAAGAATATATACCCCCTCCAGGCTCCTCCTGCTGCACACAGGCTGTTGGGATTTGTAGTTTGGTAAGTCAGTCAGTCATTGATGGTTGCCTCCTGGAACTACATCTCCCAGGATTCCATTCATTCTACATCAAAGTCTAAAGCCTTGAGGTAACTTGGCTCTCCCCTCTGTTGACCGGAGCAGAAGGTTGCCGATGCAAGGGCAGAAAGACAGATGCACTCCAGAGCAAGGTCTTATGCCCCGTACACACGGTCGGACTTTGTTCGGACATTCCGACAACAAAATCCTAGGATTTTTTCCGTCGAATGTTGGCTCAAACTTGTCTTGCATACACACGGTCACACAAAGTTGTCGGAAAATCCGATCGTTCTAAACGCGGTGACGTAAAACACGTACGTCGGGACTATAAACGGGGCAGTGGCCAATAGCTTTCATCTCTTTATTTATTCTGAGCATGCGTGGCACTTTGTCCGTCGGATTTGTGTACACACGATCGGAATTTCCGACAACGGATTTTGTTGTCGGAAAATTTTATCTCCTGCTGTCCAACTTTGTGTGTCGGAAAATCCGATGGAAAATGTCCGATGGAGCCCACACACGGTCGGAATTTCCGACAACACGCTCCGATCAGACATTTTCCATCGGAAAATCCGACCGTGTGTACGGGGCATTAGTCTCTTACCACTGTGGTCCAGTAGCTGGCTACATAACTTCGCCCCACTCTTTCCAAAAACCCAAAAAGTTTTGGCTAAAGATATACTTTACCTCCCTCCTGAAAAATGTCCTTAATCTCCTAAATAAAAATCTTAACGTTGTTTCCACTAACACGATTACATTTGTACGAGGGGCACAATTATAACGTTAATCCCTTTTTTTAAAGCCTGTGCCTGGTTTATGGCTCTGTGGGTTCATTTCTTTAGAGAAGCCGTATTCATATTTCTCGTTGTGTTGGCCCATTTTCCACTCTCTGAAGAAGTCATGCCGTTACAAATAAAAGGCACATTAGGGAGCATGTTATTATTATTATTATTTTTTTTTTTTTTTTAAGCTACAAACTAAAAACCTTATTCAGTTTATAGAATTAGGCTTCTTTCATTACACGGGACAATAAACCAATGCAATAATACTAAACTGTTCCATCTTAAATGCATTGCCTGAAATTTGCTGCCTGATTCCAGAGCTCCTGTTCTGATCTGGAGCAGAGTTGAGACCTTCCTTGTAGGTTGCTGATGACTGCCGACCTGAGCGGCAGAGCGGCCATCTTGTGCTGGTGCTGTTTAAAGAGATAGGTACGTCTCCTTCCAGCTCGGACCCTTCTCCCACCCATCCCCCTCCCCCCCTCTCCCCCTAACTTCTTCTTCACCCTTCACTATACCATGATCCCTAGGGGTGGAGGGCTCTTCTGTTGACGCTTGATAAACCAGGTGAGGTACTGGCACCTCTCTGATTCCGACAAGGCCTCCTTCTCTCTCTCTCTTAGGTTAGATTCCTCCTCCAGAAGGTACCGTCTATTTCAGAATTGGAACTTGCTCCACCCTAATGATACATTGTAGACCTTTATATGTTCAGTATTTCACCATTATATGTATATGTTTATATTATCTTTCGATTTTACCTGCCTTGTTGAACTCTTAAGCTGTCCTGCTGTTTCTTTTTTTTATAAATAAAAACTTTTCTGTTAAAAAAAAAAAAAAAAAAGAGATGGGTATGAATTTGTTGCAAAATAATATGGGGTATAAAAATGGGGTTGGGGGTGGGCTGGCCTATGGGAATTGGTGGGCAGCAAAATGGTTAAGTGTATTAGCACTTCCACCTAGCAGCACTGGGGTCATTGGTTCAAATCTCAACCACGGCACTACATGGAGTTCGTATATTCTCCCTGTGCCTTTTGGGGATGCATTAGAGAGGAGCCAGGCCTTCTTGTCCAACATCAGTGCCTGACCTCACAAATGCGCCTCTGGAAGAATGGTCAAATATTCCCATAGACACACTACTAAACCTTGTGGACGGCCTTCCCAGAAGAGTTGAAGCTGTTATAGCTGCAAAGGGTGGGCCAACTCAATATTGAACCCTACGGACTAAGACTGGGATGCCATTAAAGTTCATGTGTGCGTATTAATGTAATATATATATATATATATATATATATATATATATATATATATATATCAATGACTTGTATAGCGCTGCACATGCGAACTGAATCGCCTCAAGGTGCTTGGTCCATTCCGTGGGTCCAGCTTGTTAGAAGAGGTAGGTCTTGAGTTTCTTCCTGAAGGCCTGATGGTTTTCTTCCATACGGATGTTGGTCGGTAGAGTGTTCCATAGCCGTGGTCCTTGGACTGCGAATCTTCGTTCTCCCTTTGATTTGTAGCGGGATTTGGGAACGTGGAGTAGGTTTTGGTGGGTTGATCGAAGACTGCGATTAGGTACGTAGCATTTTATTTGCTCACATAGGTTTATTGAGGTACATTGTACATTGTACATAGGTACATTGAGGCGCGTTTCCATGTAGGCATTTGTGGGTGAAGCAGAGGGTCTTGAATGTGATCCGATCCTTTATGGTTAGCCAATGTAGGCTCCTCAGGGATGGAAAAATGGGTTCCCAGGGTTTTTTCCTGTTATCAGTCCTGCTGATATCAGTTATATATAATGTAACTTTTCATCAACATGGAACATCTCTTTATGGGCTCCACCTTTATAAAGTCTATCTATGTATCTATATATATATATATATCTATATCTATATCTATATAGATATAGATAGATATAGATATATATATATATATATATATATATATATATATATATATATATATATATATATATATAAAAATCAGCTATAGTGAAGTGCAGTACAGTAACGCACACCCCTAAGGTGTTAAGGTTGAGGGGTTAATTAAGAAAAGAGAAAATGTTGGCTAGATTTAGTTAGATTTCTAAGGTGTTCTGCACTTGGACTACTGTTGCCATGGTCGCAAGGAAATTCAATTTTAATTTATTTTGCCAATTTAACAAATTATCTTGTTGGACTGATGAAATGAAAAGGTTTGCGTGCTTTTCATAATATTAAATGAAAAAACAGCTTGTATAGTAATTATCTGTTTTATCGCATTTTTTGTGATTTTTTTTTCTTTCCTTTAATATAAAAGACCTTTAGGTGTGTGTGTGATTATTATACATATATATATATAATCGGCTTTATAGCTAAGTGCAGTACAGTAACTCACTACCTTGAGGTGTTAGTATTGAGGGGTTACTTATTAAGAAAAGGGTACTTTACGCCTGTGATAGAAAGGAACATTTGCCATGTTTATCTAGATTATTATTGATATGTTCTGTACTCCGACTACTGTTGCCATGGCTGCAAGGATTTGAAATTGTAATTTTTTTGCCAAGTTAAAAAATTATCTTAGTCCATACTGGACTGATGAAGTTAAAAAAGGTGCGTGCTTTTAATAACATTAAATGAAAAATTTGCTTCTATACTAATTATCTGTTGTATCATATATTTTTTTTCTTGAGTATTTCCATTCAAAAAGCAAGACCTTTTTGTGTGTCATTCTGTATGGGACAATGTAATTCAAATCATTTTGATAAATCTTTTTCTTCTTTTCTTTTTTTTTTTTTTTTTTTTAGTATTGTGTTTTCACAATTTCTGAAGTCTAGCTGAAACTAGTGGTGGTATTTCTATTCTTTTCATATCTCATGCAAAATATAAAAGTATGCAAGCCAGTTGAGAAGAACATTAAAAAAAAAAAAAAGAAAAAAAGTATATCTAAAATAAAACAGTTTGACTGCGGCAGCTTGGACACATCTCTCAGTTGACAATAACATGTATGCGTCTAGTTACAGAGTACCGAGTAATTAGGGATGAGCCGAACACCCCCACCCCCCCACCCCCTGGTTCGGTTCGCACCAGAACTTGTGAACAGACAAAAAATGAACGCTTACACCTTTAAAGTCTATGGGACACGAATGTGAAAAAACAAAAACGCTCATTTTAAAGGCTTATATGCAAGTTCTTGCCATAAAAAGTGTTTGGGGACCCGGGTCCTGCGCCAGTGGACATGTATCAATGCAAAAAAAAAGGTTTTAAAACTGAAGTTTTTTTCGGTAGCAGTGATTTTAAGAATGCTTAAAGAAAAACAATAAAAATGAAATATCCCTTTAAATATCGTGTCTGGGGGGTCCCCTTAGTCTGCCTGTGAAGTAGTGCATTTTCCCCCATGTTTAGAAAAGTACTGCAGCAAAATGACATTTCTAAAGGAAAAAAATGTCACTTAAAATTGCTCACGGCTGTAATGTATTGTCGGATCCCGGCAATATACATAAAAAATTTATTTAAAAAACAGCGTGGGTCCCCCCCCCAGTCCATACCAGGCCCTTCAGGTCTGGTATGGATATTAAGGTAAAATCCACACCAAACTTAAAAAAAAAAAAAAATAGTGTGGGGGCCCCACCCAAAATCCATACCAGACTCAAAGGGCCTGATATGGACGGGGGAACCCATGCCCATACTCTGAACTGCAGTATATATACTATACGGACTGCACTATATACTCTGCTGAAAAATTGGGCCTTAGGTGTTGGTGGTGGCAGAACACGGTAACCCCTCACAGTTACTCTTGTTGGGTGCAGGGAAGTCTCTGCTGTTAAGCTGTTCCCGTCCGTGCCATAGCCGAATGACAGCTACAGAGTGGACCTACATTGCCGGGAGGTCGTCAATAGACATCCTCCCCATTGCACGCTCCCCGCGCTCCCCCTGCAGGGCGCACGTGGCACGCGCTGTGATCACCGAGTCAATGAGACTTGGGTGATCACAGATCGCAGTAAGGGGGCGATCCCGGCCCCTTACCACGTGATCAGCTGTCAACCAATGACAGCTGACCAGGTGGTATAAACAGAAGATCGGTAATCATTTTTTTTTCTCCTCACGCTGACAGTGTGAAGAGAAAAAAAAAGCCGATCAGCGGCTTCTGTGTAAGGGACACCGGTCCCGAAGAGGAACAGCCGCCTCATCTGTGCCCACTAGTGCCGCCTGCCAGTGCCCACACAGTGCATATCAGTGCCCAGCAGTGTATATCAGTGCCACCAATCAGTGCCAACTATCAATGCCCACGAGCGCCACCTATCAATGCCCACCAGTGGTGACAATTAATGTCTCATCAGTGCCACCTAGCAGTGCTGCCTATCAGTGTCACCTACCTGTGCCCATCACTGCCTCCCATCAGTGCTACCTATTAGTGCCCACCAGTGCCACCTCATTAGTGCCCACCAGTGCCGCCTCATCAGTGCCCACCAGTGCCACCTCATCAGTGCCCACCAGTGCCGCCTTATCAGTGCCCACCAGTGCTGCCTATCAGTGCCCACAAGTGCTGCCTTATCAGTGCCCATTAGTGCAGCCTATCAGTGCCCATCAGTGCAGCCCCATCAGCGTACAACAATGAAGGAGAAAAATGACCTGTTTGCATATATATATACTAGTCTGACTGTGTGTATGTATATATATATCAAATACACTGCCACTAACGAACTAACCTGCCAGCCTATTGTAGCTCAATCTCTCTATCTCCATCCACTATAACACACAATACGGGTGCTGTGTAAGCAGCCTTATATAGTGTGGAGCACGGACTTGGTCCCCCTGAGCCATGACTGGCCAAAGGCACCCTGCCTTTGGCCAATTATGGCTCTCGCTGAGAAGTGTGCTGTGATTGGCCAAAGCATGCAGGTCAGGTGTATGCTTTGGCCAATCATCATCCAGCAATGCACTGCGGTCTTGCAGTGCATTATGGGGCACTCGAATTTGCCACAAACGCCCCGGGCGAACGTCCGATGTTTGAGTGGAACTTGTGTTTGACTCGAACTCGAAGCTCATCCCTACAAGTGATTCAGTTTCTGTTACATTTTCTGTTACATTTTCTGTTACATTTTATAATAGTCTAATACATATTTCACAAGGACAAGACACTTTGTTCTGCATTTTTATTTTTATTTGTTCGTTCACCGAATAAAAGCCCAAGGCTATTGCTTTAGAAAAGTGAGGTGAGAACTTAGTATCAGTTTCCAAGGAGAGACAAAGACAGTTTTCTGTTTTTCCCCCTTTGGCTCTCACCTGCCCTATGTTTACCTGGTACTGGCAGAATCCTAATTACCTGTCATTCTTCATCATCCGTCCATTTCCATCTTTCTTTTCCTTAAATATCCTACAGGACATTGTTGGAGCAGCTTGGTCCAGTTTTCATTACCATGGAACTCCATCTAATACGTTTAATTTTTCTCCACTAGGGATGAGCAAAATTGAGAGTTTTCACTTCCCCGAAATTTTTTTGCAGAATAAATTTAGGCAAAATTTGACAATTTTGAGCAAAATTAATTGGCGTTAAAGTAAGGCCTGGAGGAAAAGACCACAAGACATAGACGGAGGGACAGCATGACTGGGTTAAGAGGAGACTGAAGGCACGGGAGGAGTTTTAGTAATTTTAAAGGATGCAAGGAGGTATGGGTACTGGCCTGATTGGTGAGGCCAGACAGGAACAGGTGGGGTCTTTCAAGGTGTTGTAGGCAGGATAGTTTCAGTTAGAGGACATCAGATATCATGGAATCTTCATGCCCTCCCTCCCTCTTTAGTTACTTACTTTTGTTTTGATTCTTTTTGTTGGTTTTGTGGGTTGAGGCGTCAATCATGGCGGCTGGTGGGGGTTCAAAGTCCTAAAAGGTGGGCAGTAGGTTAAAAAGTGGATTGGTAGAGGCCCATCTTTGGATACGGCTCCCCTACAGTTTTATACATTTATGGTTACTGACAACTGTCTCTGAGTTGGTGTGGTGCGGCTGGAGGCCTACTTCACAGGTTGTTGCAGGTACTAAGATAAAGTGGTTGTAAACAGTGAAGGGTTTTTTTTTACCTTTTTTAGACTGAGTGATAAATCAAGGGATGGAGACCTCCATCTCACTAAGTCATCACCCTGGGTGGAGAGCCATTAAACAGTACCCATGATGATGACCAAAATGTTAGACTGAGTGATAAATCAAAGGATGGAGACCTCCATCTCACCAAGCCTTCACCCTGGGTGGAGAGCCATTAAACAGTACCCATGATGATGACCAAAATGTTAGACTGAGAGATCAATCAAGGGATGGAGACCTCCATCTCACCAAGCCTTCAGCCTGGGAGGAGAGCCTTTAAACAGTACCCATGATGATGATGACTAAAATGTTAGACTGAGTGATAAATCAAGGGATGGAGACCTTCATCTCACCAAGCCTTCACCCTGGGAGCAGAGCCATTAAACAGTGCCCATGATAATGACTAAAATGTTAGGCTGAGTGATAAATCAAGGGATGGAGACCTAAACCTCATCATCTTGGGCGGAGAGCCATTAAACGGTACCCATTATGATGGCCAAAATGTTAGGGACTCAATATTGGTGATGGCGAAGTCCATAAGGGTCAAACCCATCTTTATAGCTAATGATAATCAGTATCCTCAATGGCATACTCAGTGCCTACACCTCTATTCCGATGGGTTCGGCTGGCTTAGGAATCATACATTGAGCATTCGAGGATAACCTGAACCATCCTAAAGTTATGCTCCTAGGTTCAATATTCTAAGGGGGGGGGGGATTGGGAGTTCCTCCTCCATAGCTACCAGGAAGGAGGAAGGTAAAATCAAGGTGGTCAAGGGTACAAGGGTCTTTAAAAAGCACCTACGTGTTAGTGAAGCTATTTTGTTCCAATATCTGTAACTGTGGCAAAAAAAAAAATATTTTACACTTTTTCTTCCCAGGTAGAAAAAAAAACTGAAAACAAATCATTTTTTATTTATTTATTTTTCGTTTCTTGATTATAATTGTTGTGTTTACAGCTATACTCATCAGTTCCTCCCAGTCCATGTGGTCAATTTTTACCAATTTTATTGTTTTTTACTGTGGGTTATGATTTTGGGGCACGATCAGGTAAATAAAGATATTTTTGGTGCATTATTGATGTTTGTGTTTGTGGGTTTTTTTTTATTAATTTTTTTTGTGGGCTATCCAAAGCTCTTGATACATTGTTGCTTGCAATTACAGTATTGTTTTAGAGTCGAGGTCGTTCTCCTGTTCTTTGTGATTTCTTTACCACTTTCCTCCCTTCTCTTATTTGGGGTTTTTTTGTTGGGTATTTGTTTTTAGCTTTTTTTGTGGTTGGAACTGGCTTTTTGTGTAGAACTGTTTATAAAAAAAATTTAAACATATAAAGTGACAGCACAGATATGATCAAATACAAATAAAAAAACATTAAACAGCACTTAATGAAAAGTAGGTCATTTTTTGCCAGGTACATTATACTTAAGCAGCTCATTGAAACTGAATTTTTACGCTTCAACAAAATTTCAATGACCGCTAAATTAGTAATTTGCCAATTAAATCAATTTAGCCAAAAACACTTCACTCGTTCCTATTTTCCTCTATCCAAACAACAAGCTTGAAAACACTTTAATGCTTAACTAAACTTCCAGTTTAAATCAGCTAAATACATTCCAGGTGCATCAAAACAAAAGGTGTGTAAAGTCCTACAGTTTGCTTTCTTTATAAAGCAGCCACAGCCTGATTGGAAAAGCCTGTCACCTGCCAGCATGCTGTAGAGAAGGGCCCTTGCTATCTGTCTGGAAGCAATGATCTCTCCGCAGAGGTCCAACATGCACCCATGCTGAGTCAGAGCTAGAGCTTTCCAATCAGTAGAGAACAGGAACTTTGCTGATTGCAGAGTTAGAGGTCTGATTCAGCACTGGGTGTGGCTGGCCACTGCAGAGAGACTGCTGCTTCCATACAGAAAGCTCCGATCCTCCTCTTCTCAGGTCCCCCGCTCCTGGCTCCTCCCCCTTGACCAGTGCCCCCAATACCAAGCCACTTGCTATGGGGGCAATGGTGTGTGTTCACTCCCAAGCCCCACTCTATTCATCCATAAGACCCACAGAGCTGTTGCTTGGCCCCGCCTCCGCTGTCTTCTCATTGGATCACTGGCTGTGATTGATGCTCACCTTCGGGACTTCTCCAGAGCCTCTCCCATCCTCTGGAATTCCCTGCCCCAGTATGTCCGATCAGCCCCTACCCTGTCCACCTTTAGGAGATCCCTGAAAACTCATTTATTGTGGGAAGCCTATCCCACACCCACATAACTGTCCCTGAGCCACCCCCATCAAATCATTCTTTGCAGCTATTACCTTTTGTACCACCACCCCCTCCCTTTAGAATGTAAGCTCTATGAGCCGGGCCCTCCTGTACCTTTTGTATTGAACTGTACTGTAATTGTGTTGTCCTCCTTATACATTGTAAAGCGCTGCGTAAACTGTTGCCGCTATATAAATCTCGTATAACAATAATAATAATTATTCACAGAAATGGGAGCCAATGGCTCCCACTGCTGTGTCTCAGCCAATGAGAAGAGAGAGATCTGGGACAGCTTAGGCTCCCATGTACATTGTAGAATAGAGAGGAGGCTCAGGGGGGTATTAGAGGGGTCTTGATGACATCAGGACCCTTAACTACTAGAGATCGGGGGGTTCAGACGCTATGGGGACCAGTCCAGCTGCAGGAAGGAGTGGAGTATTGGGTAAGTATATCTCTTTCGTTCCCCGGGGCCTAAACAAGCAATTAACCCTCTGCAGTTCAAACACAGCTCCACTGCAAGTTATAATGTTTTAGTTGCCCGGAGTTGGGCTTTAACATAACCAAGACTTGCTATCCCAGCCATTCTCAACCAGGATTCCATGGAACTCTAAGGTTCTTCAAGAGGTTATCGGGTTCCCTGTGTTGTGACTCATTGGCCTCCCATTTGATGGTTCCTTCATAGTTTTAGGACCAACACCATGTGGCAAAACCAGCAGCATGACACAAATGATCTCTTTTAGCCATCTGTAAGGGGTAACATTCTTCCCACTGACCTCTAGTGTAAGGAACATTCTTCTCACTGATCACCAATGTAAGGAACATTCTTCTCACTGATCACCAATGTAAGGAACATTCTTCTCACTGATCACCAATGTAAGGAACATTCTTCTCACTGATCACCAATGTAAGGAACATTCTTCCCACTGACCACCAATGTAAGGAACATTCTTCTCACTGATCACCAATGTAAGGAACATTCTTCTCACTGATCACCAATGTAAGGAACATTCTTCCCATTGATCACCAATGTAAGGAACATTCTTCTCACTGATCACCAATGTAAGGGACGTTCTTCCCACTGACCACCAATGTAAGGAACATTCTTCTCACTGATCACCAATGTAAGGAACATTCTTCTCACTGATCACCAATGTAAGGAACATTCTTCTCACTGATCACCAATGTAAGGAACATTCTTCCCACTGATCACCAATGTAAGGAACATTCTTCTCACTGACCACCAATGTAAGGAACATTCTTCTCACTGACCACCAATGTAAGGAACATTCTTCTCACTGATCACCAATGTAAGGAACATTCTTCTCACTGATCACCAATGTAAGGAACATTCTTCCCACTGATCACCAATGTAAGGAGCATTCTTCCCACTGACCACCTGTGGTCAGTGGGATTCTGAGCATGCGTGGAACTTTGTACGTTGGAATTGACTACACACGCTCGGAATTTACGAGAACAGATTTTGTTGTCGGAAAATTTGAGAACCAGCCCACAAATTTTTGTTGTCGGAAATTCGGACAACAAATGTCCAATGGAGCCTACACACGGTCGGAATTTCCAACAACAAGCTCCCATCCAACATTTGTGGTCGGAAATCCTGAGCGTGTGTACGCGGCATAAGACTAGGATAAGGGAAGAAATTGGCTGCACACCGACGTTCTTGAAGTCCATTTATTGAATGTTTCATACAAACAATGGCCTACACCATGGTTGCAGTAGGCGGAACGGAGGCTACTGTTCCGGCTACTGCAACCGTGGTGTAGGTCATTGTTTGTATGGAACATTCAATGAATGGACTTCAAGAACGTCGGTGTGCATCCAGTTTCTATGCTTATTCGGTCTTCTATGGCAGGCGAGCCGGGGCTTGCATCCGTGTGAGGAGTCTCGCACTATCCATTGTGCTTGGACTTTCCCACCTGGAGCGGCGATTTTTCCTTTGCCGTCTACCTTGTGAACGGCCTTCCCAGAAGAGTTGAAGCTGTTATAGCTGCAAAGGGCGGGCCAACTCAATATTGAACCCTACGGACTAAGACTGGAATGCCATTAAAGTTCATGACTTTTGACCATATAGTGTATTACTTATTAAACCACAATTCATTTGGCTTTAGCAGGGGTTCCTTGAGGGTTCCAAAATTATTTTAGGGGTATTTTAGGAGTGTGGTAAAAAAGGCTGAGAGAGCCTGTGCTAACCCCAACCATAGCGCCTTCCACAAATGAAGTGTGGCTTCAGCCTTGACTTCTGGATGGGAATTATAAAGCTCTCGCCTCCGTGTGGAACCAGCTTGTTTTATTGGAGCTCCATTAGTATTCTCGGAGTCTAGGCTCTTCAAATCGCTACAATATGTTTTTACCGCACACTGGCATATTTATTCCTATGTTGTGTTTATTTGTAATGCACTCACTCCAAATAACGTAAAAAAAAAAAAAAGAAGAAAATAAGATAAGTTGGAATTTTTTTTATCTGGCAATGCATTTCGAGGAAAACTAATTGTATTTTCATTAACCTGCATAAACAACGAGGAAAGATCAAAGACAACAAATTAGCTTTTGTGCTTTCCTAAACAAATACATTTGCACATGGTGAGAAATGAATTTCTTTGTTGTCTTCTCCGCCGCCGACGGCCCAGGGCTTTACCGCCGAACGCAAGCACGCCGAGATAGCATCGCAATTTCCCTGCCACTTCAAGGAATGTAAATGGCAGACGGCAGCTTAACGCACCTCTGACAAAGTCCCCCCCCCTACTTTACTTGCAAATCGGAGTCAGCTTTTAGGGAAAATGGAATGCGGCGGAGATTATACTTAACAGACATTGCAAGAGATAATGAGGTCTGCTTTGCAAAACAGATGTACACTGCATCTCTTATCGGCCTCGAATCTATCACCGGGAAAACAAACAGCACGGGGGGGGGGGGGCTTTACACTTCTGCATTCCACGTCACACTGTACTAAAAGGAAGCGCCGACCGCAGAGGATCACACAACGCACTTCTGTTTGATGCTCCTTAATATGGAATTTGCCTAGCTAATGCGGAGCAACCAAGGACACGCAGACGTTGTAGGGAGTATTGAAGATCACAGGAGACTTGTTTAAGGGAATGAATACATTATTGTGCGCATCCGTGCCAACACGTTTCGGAAGAATAATCTTCCTTCATCAGGGCTGCAAACAAATAGCCAGAAATATTCTTCTGCCTATTTGATTACTGCCAGGATTAAGGAAGACTTTCCCCCCTGAAAGATCAAAGAAAGATTGAAGTTAAATTAACAAGATGGGCAGCACAGTGGATAAGTGGTTAGCATTTCCACCTGGCAACACTGGGGGTCACCGGTTTGAATCCCAACCACGGCACCACCTACCTGGAGTTTGCATGTTGCCTGCTTGGGTTTCCTCCGGGTACTTTGGTTTCCTCCCACACTCCAAAGACATGCTGGTAGGTTAATTGGCCTTAGTATGTGTATGTATGAATGTAAGTTAGGGACCTTAGATGGTAAGCCCCTTGTGGGCGGGGACTGATGTGAAAGTCACACCTAAGTTGCTATCTCCCAGGGGCACGTTCTCTATAGGGATCTTGGATATACAGCGGGTTGCTGTCAGGCTTCATTAGCCACTAGCACTGCTGGAGCCTCATTAAGGATCTGTCTCTCATACATATGGTGGACGTTATTTTGGCCCCGCTGGCCTCTTACAGACCAGGAATACAAGCCTTCATTTGCCCCTGCTCAAAGACTTAGCTAAAGAATTGTGATTTATTCATACTTTCAAAACTCACCGTTCACCTGATCGTGGGTATATATGATAGTGTCATCCAAATTGAGATAGAGAAATCTGTTCTCTTATCTGTTTCGTCTCTGAACATTGGCCCTGTCCTGAAGAAGCCTAGCGGCGAAACGTGTAGACGCACAAGGGCTCACTGCACAAAAACACAGATGCAAATATGCTACATTTTTTACCCTTTTTGACTATTTTGTGGAATGTATTTTTTCAATAAATTTGATTGTTTATACTATTTTTCTTCTCCATTGTTTCTTAGCCTAAAAAGTCCGCCCTTTTGGTAACACTCAGTATAACCCCTTACCGTCTCCTATAAAATACATAAAACAGCCAATAGGAAGAGGGGGAATCCCTCGTAATAACCACAGCAGGTGTGCAAACCTGGGAGCTCAGTCTATGAGCCCTTGATGTATGAAACTGCCAGCTGGTTTAACTCTCCTAAATTTACCAAAAAAAAATAAACCCAAAATGTAAGTTTCGGGTGGGCTGACGGGGCAGAGCTGCTCCAGGCTCTGGAAGGATCCTGACAATACTGTCTGTGCAAGCTCTGGAACTCAGTGGGTGAGCCCTTGATGTAAGAAGCTGCCAGCTGGTTTAACTTTCCTACATTTACGACTGTAACAGCTTAAAGAATCCCAGGAGACAATAATTCTAAAAAGAGTGAAACATTGGGGGGAAGTAACCGGCAGGCGTAGATGAGACTTACAAGCCGCCTTCACCCGGCATCATGTTCACAATGTAGCTCGGCTCCGGTGCTGATCCCCCCCCCCACATCCAGACACTGGCGGGATATATATATATATATATATATATATCGCGTGTTTATTTCAGGGGGGCCGCTGAATCTCTGCCAGGTCTGAATTAAAATGACAACACATATTTTAAATGTCAGGGGATGCTCGGCGCTGATGAGAGAGCCGCGCCGTGCCGCCTGGTATCTCCTGGACAGGAAATTGTATTAGCCGTTGCCGGAGTCGGGGGGTTTTGTTGGCTGTAAATTCTATTACACAGAACACTCCCGGTGATATATAAAAATAAATTGGTGAAAAAAAAAAATGTGATTTTTTTTTTTGCAGTGTGTAACTTGTTCTTGTACTGGAGGGTCAGCTGGAGCATGAACCAAATAGATCAAGTCATAGATAGAAGTCATTTTATCTCCCAGATATAAAGGGTCAGATAGAAAAATTTAGGAGAGTTAAACCAGCTGGCAGCTTCTTACATCAAGGGCTCACCCATTGAGTTCCCGAGTTTGCACAGACAGTATTGTCGGGATCCTTCCAGGGCCTGAAGCAGCTCTGCCCCGTCAGTCCACCTAAAACTTACATTTTGGGTTTTTTTTTTGTTTTTTTGGTAAATGCAGGAGAGTTAAACCAGCTGGCAGCTTCTTACATCAAGGGCTCACCCACTGAGTTCCAGAGCTTGCACAGACAATATTGTCGGGATCCTTCCAGGGCCTGAAGCAGCTCTGCCCCGTCAGCCCACCCAAAAAACTTACATTTTATTTATTTTTTTTGTTTTTTGGTAAATTTAGGAGAGGTAAACCAGCTGGCAGCTTCTTACATCAAGGACTCACCCACTGAGTTTCCAAGCTTGCACAGACAGTATTGTCAGGATCCTTCCAGAGCCTGAAGCAGCTCTGCCCCGTCAGCCCACCCGAAACTTACATTTTGGGGGGTTTTTTTGGTAAATTTAGGAGAGTTAAACCAACTGGCAGTTTCTTACATCAAGGGCTCATGCACTGAGCTCCCAGGTTTGCACACCTGCTGTGGTTGTTACGAGGGGTTCCTGCTCTTTCTTTTGGCTGTTTTTATGTATTTTATAGGAGACGGTAAGGGGTTATACTGAGTGTTACCAAAAGGGCGGACTTGTTAGGCTAAGAAACAACGGAGAAGAAAAATAGTTAAAAAAAAATGTAGCATATATGCATCTGTGTTTTTGTGCAGTGAGCCCTTGTGCGTCTACGCGTTTCGCCGTTAGGCTTCTTCAGGACACGGTCAAGGTTCAGAGACGAAACAGGTAGGAGAACAGATTTCTCTATCTTAATTTGGATGACACTATCATATATACCCACGATCAGGTGAACGGTGAGTTTTGAAAGTATGAATAAATCGCAATTCTTTAGCTAAGTCTGTGAGCAGGGGCAAATGAAGGCTTGTATTCCTGGTCAGTAAGAGGCCAGCGGGGCCAAAATAACGTCCACCATATGTATGAGAGACAGATCCTTAATGAGGCTCCAGCAGTGCTAGTGGCTAATGAAGCCTGACAGCAACCCGCTGTATATCCAAGATTCCTATAGAGAACGTGCCCCTGGGAGACAGCAACTTAGGTGTGACTTTCACATCAGTCCCCGCCCACAAGGGGCTTACCATCTAAGGTCCCTAACTCACATTCATACATACACATACTAAGGCCAACCTACCAGCATGTCTTTGGAGTGTGTGAGGAAACCAAAGTACCCGGAGGAAACCCAAGCAGGCAACATGCAAACTCTCAGTGGTGTGGACCTCTTCCCCCAAATATGGATACCCAAGAAAATTTAGGAACTTGTCCGCAACCACCTTACATGGTCCACTCTCATGATATGGGACTCCATCTAATGACCTCCAGCCTTTAGAACAGGGGGGTCTCAAACTGGTGGCCCTCCAGCTGTTGCGGAACTTCAAGTCCCATCATGCCTCTGCCTATGGAAGTCAGGCTTGTAACCATCAGCCCTGCAATGCCTCATGGGAATTGTAGTTCTGCAACAGCTCGGGGGCCGCCAGTTTGAGACCCCCTGCGTTTAGAACCACTTAACCAAACCAGCTTTTACTTCAATACCCACTAGAGATTTCCCTCGTAGTACTTTTTTTCTGCCACTAGATGGCCAACATCACTTCCTCTTCCTGGGCCGCCCCCCCAAATCTGTGACTGGGTGGTGAAAGGAGAAGTAGCGCAGTCATGAGCTCATCTCTCTGTCACTCTGCTCTCTCCTCCTGTCAGCACACGTCTTGTCTGTTGTCTGGCTTTTCTTGCGCTGTGTTTTCTTCTCACACTGCAGCTCTCTTGTACAGGGATCGCACAAGGCTGATATCCGTTCAAGTTCGGGGAGTCACTCTGCTTGCTATTAAATAAAATGCATTTATTAATTAAAATTTTAAACATGTGTTGAATAAAACATAAAATAAATTACATTTGCGTTTAATCAAATGCATTAATGATTGAAGAGCTGCATTCATTTGTGGCTTTTATATCTGCCTGGAGTTCAGTCGTAAAAATATGACAGTCAAGGTTCTCCTTTATCCAGGTCGGGGTATAATTCGTAGCGGGGCTTTTTTTTTCTCAGAGAATAAAGTGCAGGTACTCCCCCCACTTCTGAGTTAGCCCCTTGTCTCCGCCCCCTACCCACCTCCGAGCACCGCCCCTTGGTTGTGGCCCCTCCGCACCTCCCAGTATCCCCCTTTTATAGAATACGAAGCCAAGTATCATTTTGTGTCATTTGTATGGAGTTTGTTAATAACAAGAAAGTCAGTAAGATGGATCCCCTGCAGCCAACAGCAATAGAATACCCCCCAGCAACAATAGACCCCCCAGCAACAATAGACCCCCCAGCAACTATAGATCCCCAGCAACTATAGATCCCCAGCAACAATAGACCCCCCCCCAGCAACTATAGATCCCCAGCAACTATAGATCCCCAACAACAATAGACCTCCCCCAGCAACAATAGACCCCCTAGCAACTCTAGATCCCCAGCAACAATAGACCCCCCCCAGCATCTACACTATATTGTCAAAAGCCTTTACACGCACATGAACATTAATGGCCTCCCAGTCTTAGTCCGTAGGGTTCAATATTGAGTTGGCTCCGCCCTTTGCAGCTATAACAGCTTCACCTCTTCTGGGAAGGCCGTCCACAAGGTTTAGGAGGGTGTCTATGGGAATGTTTGACCATTCCTCCAGAAGGGCATTTGTGAGGTCAGGCACTGATGTTGGACGAGAAGTCCTGGCTCGCAGTCTCCGCTCTAATTCATCCCAAAGGTGTTCGATGGGGTTGAGATCAGGACTCTGTGCAGGCCAGTCAAGTTCCTCCACCCCAAATTCGCTCATCCATGTCTTTATGGACCTTGCTTTGTGCACTGGTGGGCAGTCATGTTGGAACAGGAAGGGGCC
The DNA here is from genome assembly GCA_037952925.1 of Lithobates clamitans. Lineage (NCBI taxonomy): Eukaryota > Metazoa > Chordata > Amphibia > Anura > Ranidae > Lithobates > Lithobates clamitans. The sequence continues at coordinate 135,563 of JBBGZY010002329.1, forward strand.
GTCCCCAAACTGTTCCCACAAAGTTGGGAGCATGAAATTGTCCAAAATGTCTTGGTATGCCGACGACTTACCGTAGGAGTTCCCTTCACTGGAACTAAGGGGCCAAGCCCAACCCCTGAAAAACAACCCCCACACCATAATCCCCCCTCCACCAAATGATTTGGACCAGTGCACAAAGCAAGGCCCATAAAGACATGGATGAGCGAGTTCGGGGTGGGGGAACTTGACTGGCCTGCACAGAGTCCTGATCTCAACCCGATAGAACACCTTTGGGATGAATTAGAGAGGAGACTGCGAGCCAGGCCTTCTCATCCAACATCAGTGCCTGACCTCACAAATGCGCTTCTGGAAGAATGGTCAAACATTCCACTCTAGTGCACAAAGCAAGGTCCATAAAGACCTGGATGAGATAAAATATAGACTCCCCCAGCAACAATAGACTCCCCCAGCAACTATAGACCACCCCAGCAATAATACATCCACTTCAGAAAAAAAGACCCGCTCCAGCAACCATAGATCCCCCAGCAGCCAGCATCAGTAGACCCCTCCCAGCAACAGTTGAATCCGCTGCAACAATATACCTTCCCCAGCAACAGTAGATACCTCCGGGAACAATAGACTCACCAACAAAATTGACCACCCCAGCAATAATAGACCCCCCCCCCCCAGCAACAATATACCCCTGCCAGCAACAATAGATCGCTCAGCAGCCGCCTCCCTCAACAATAAATCCCCCCCCCCAGTAACATAAGACCCAGCAACAATAGATTCCACTGCCAGAAACAATAGAGCCCCTGCAACCATGGAGCAATCCCTGAGACGACAGATCCGCCTACCGCCAGCATCAATAGACCAGTACACCCCAGCACCCCTTGCCGGTACTGCAGGGATATCCCTGCTCAGAGGACCATTGATGCCCTGTATACAGGCTGGGACTGGGATCCAAGGTCCTCCCTGGGCAACAAGGACCTTATCCAAATGCAAACACTGACTGCAGTGCACGTACTTTACTGGTACTCTTCGTTTAGACCAGTGTTTCTCATCCCGAGTGCTGTTTGGGTTGCCACAAGCACAAGACCCAGTTTTCCCTGGATCATCGTCATGAGTTCTCATGGTGAGAGAGGGTCGGCCACCATCACCATAACAACCACTGACGCTCTAGGGCAACTCTAGGGCAATACGTTTCATTGCTATGGTGTTTGCAATCAGCCTGCCCGTACCATGGCAGCCAATGGCGCTGATCCAGGGTGGTCATCCTTCAGGAGAACACAGAAGTTGGCCTTCTCCAGACCTCCTCCACCTCCCATCCTCTACTGCACTGCTGGAGCCAAAAGGCAGGGCTCCGATATGAAGAGCGGACTGTGTTTTTGGGGAGCTCTAGGATGGGGGGGAGGGGGGACACTGTGTGATGGAGGGGCTTGTGATGAGGAGAATAAGATGTGGTGGGGAAACTCTGACATAGAAGGAGAATTCGACCTGATGGAGGTCACCTCTGACATGAAGGTGGAGGGCCTTAACTTTAAGTGGCTTCAATACACCTTGTAAAATAGAACTACATGAACACATCCTAACATCAGAACTTACTTTTATCCTTTCAGAACACTCAACTTTTGAAGGTCAACTTCAGACAAATTTGTATCTTTTTAACCTCAGGCAATTTTTTATTAGGAAAACGTAGAGCAATCAAATAACAATTATTATTAGAATCAGAAAAATGTAATAGCAAAAATGTACATAGTGAGGAGCCTTTCACTATCAAATTAAACCAAAAACCAGATAGGCTAAAATGGGATAACAAGATGGCAGGATGATCAACCGACCGGTACAGAGGGAACGATGAATGATATGATGAAGGGCAGGGGTCTGTCATAAGGATGAATCTGTGGAACACTTGGCTGGTTTGTTCCAAACATAAGTCCTGGAAAACTAGACAGTCTTCTTTGTGGACTTCCTGCATCCTTTGACATCTGGTATGGTCCCATAGGGACCCAGCTTTTAACATTCAATGGGAATATGCTAGATGTGGCGGCTGCATAAGTACTTTCCCTTTCCTTCCTCTTCCTTTTCCTTTCTTTTTCTTTCCTATCCTATCCCTCCCTTTCCCAATCATTATTCATTTTCTTTTCCTTTCCTTTTAGTTTTCATTTCATTATGCTGTCCTTTTTCTTTTCCTTCTTTTCCTTTTCCTTTCCTTTCCCTTGTCCTTTTTCTTTTATTTTTCTTTTCTTTTCATTTTCTTTTCCTTTCATTTGATTTTCCTTTTGATTTTCCTTTCATGTTTCTTTCCTTTTTCTTTTCCTTTTCTTTTCCTTTCATTTCCTTTTGCGTTTCCTTTCATTCTCCTTTTCTCTTACTTTTCCTTTTCCTTCTTTTATTTTTATTTTCCTTTTTACTTTTGCTTTTCCTTTCATGTTTCTTTCTATTTTCTTTTGCTTTTGCCTTTTCCTTTTCCTGTTTTTTTTCATTTCATTTTGTTTTCCTATCATTTCCTTTTGCTTTTTCTTTCATGTTTCTTTCCTTTTTCTTTTTCCTTTTTTTTCATTTCCTTTTTCCTTTCTTTTCCATCTCTGATTCTTTCCTTTTTTTTTCTTTCCCTTTTCTTTCCCTCTTCTTTTCCTTTTCTTTTTCTTTTCCTTTTCTTTCCCTTTTCTTTCATTTTGCCTTTCCCTTCACTTTTCCCTTTCCCTTCTTTTATTTTCCTTTCTTTTCCTTTCCTTTCCCTTTTGATATTAATTTTCTTTCCATTTTCTTTTCCTTTCCTTTTGCTTTTCCTCTCTTCTCATTTTTCTTTTCCTTTTCTATTCCTTTTCGGTTCATTTCCTTTTGCTTTTCCTTTCATTTTCTTTTCCTTTCATTTTCTTTTCCTTTCATTTCCTTTTCCTTTTGATTTTCCTTTCATGTTTCTTTCCTTTTTCTTTTTCCTTTAATTTTCTTTTCCTTTTTCCTTTCTTTTCCATCTCTGATTCTTTCCTTTTTCTTTTCTTTCCCTTTTCTTTCCCTCTTTTTTCCCTCTCCTTTTTCTTTCCCTTTCCTTTTCCTTTCCATTTCCCTTACCTTTCCTTTTCCATTTCCTTTCCTTTCTCTTCCTTTCCTTTCCTTTCCTTTCCTTTCCTTTCCTTTCTCTTTCTTTCCTTTCCTTTCCTTTCCTTTCCTTTCTCTTCCTTTCCTTTCCTTTCCTTTCCTTTCCTTTCCTTTCCTTTCCCTTTCGTTTTCATTCCATTTTCTTTTCCTTTCCTTTTGCTTTTCATGTCATTATGCTGTCCTTTCTGTTTTCCTTCTTTTCCTTTTCTTTTCATTCCCTTTCCCTTTCCTTTTGCCTTTCCCTTTTCCTTTCCTATCCTATCATTTCCTTTCCTTTTCATTATTCCTTTTTATTTCATTATGCTGTCCTTTTTCTTTTCATTCTTTTCTTTTTCCTTTCATTTTCTTTTCATTTTCCTTTTCCTTTTATTTGATTTTTCCTTTCGCGTTTCTTACCTTTTTCCTTTCCTTTTCCATTCCCCTTTCTTTCCTTTTGCTTTTCCTCTCTTCTCATTTTCCTTTTCTTTTTCTTTTCATTTCCTTTTCCTTTCATTTTCCTTTTGCTTTTCCTTTCATGTTTCTTTCCTTTTTTTCTTTTCCCTTTTCTTTCTGTTCTAGGGTGACAACACTCTCTCACTGTACTGTCCATGGAGGAGCGGCATCATCTCCATAGGACAGGAAATGTTTTAGGACTACAAAACATCTACAACTCTCCTAATCCCCATAACATGGAGGAAAGTGTTCTGTAGTCCTCATCGTTTACCAGAGAGATAAACATTCATCCTTTTTTATTACACATAGCAACTATTGGCTTTTTTTATTTACCGGAGAACTGAAAGGAACAAACATTTTATATTTTTAAGCTTTCCAGTGCTTTGATGTGGTGGCTGTCTTAGTTTTTCTTTTTTCAGACTATATTCATTTCCTTTCTCCTGGTCTCCAGTAATACACGGCATGGTAATATACATCTGGATCAGGCTTCAGAGGAAAGGGAGAAATCTACCCTAAATGTGCACCCGTGTCACCAGAGCAGGTGCAAATAACAGGAAGTCCGGGTTTTGTTGTGTGAGAATATCTTATTTGTGAAACATTTATTGAAAAAATAGTTTAGCAATGTAAACACCCCCCGTCCACTGTGGGGTAAGGGGGCGGGGGAGGGGGGCGGTTAGCAGGCGTCAAAAAACGTGTCTCAACCGCACATATTTGCAGCGCCTCCCTCCGCACATCTAAATAAAGCTTTAGAAGTAAAACATTTTCTGTCATTTACAAATATACTCATCACACGCTTCCTTCTTTGAAATGTGACACAATAGTTTCCCTTTTTTTCTTTCTAGTTTTTTTTTTTCCTCGCTCTAAACTTAATGACAGTTTGCATTGTTTCTAATGTGTCGGCTTCTTCCCTTCTGCCGGATTGTATTTAAAGTATATAAAAAAAATTAAAAAAGAAAAGAGCCAAATTAAAGTTAAAAAGTTAGACATGCGGCTGCGAGCCTCGCCCGACGCGTTTTGAGCAAAGCACCGAATCCATCCCTCAAATATTATGCAGAGTTCGGAAAAAATGGCAACAGAGCGGTTATTAAAATACAGCCAATAGAATCAGCGTCTGATATCCTAATTGTCGCGGTCTGGGCCCACCGCGCCCCGGGGTGAACGGCGCTTCTGTTAGACGTTCTGCAAGACTTACACAGCAGCAGGACCTTAAAATGTGGCTTAAAACCCAAAAGCCAGACATTTATTATATTGCAGCTCAGCAATTCTCAGATGTGATGGATGCATTCGTTTTCTTTTTTTAGGTTCCTTTTTCCTTTTTTTATTTTCACCTTAATACCACGTTAAACAGAAATTTCAATTGGGTTTTCATTTTCAATTTAAAGGGGTTGTAAACCTTCGTGCATCCTATGCATAAAGGTGAAAAAAACACCTGTCAGTGACCGGCCCCCCACCCCCCCCCCCCCCGTTTTACTTACCTGAGCCCTGGAACTTGACCCAGCGGGGACGCACTGTCTCTCTGCCCGGGGTTCTCGCCTCTGGATTGGGTAGATTGATAACAGCGCAGCCATTGGCTCTCGCTGCTGTCAATCAAATCCAATGACGCGGGCGCCGGGTGGGGCGGGGCCGAGTCCTGCATTCGGCCTCTATAGACGCCGACGAATGCTGGACTCGGGAACGCGCCCGCCAGGTAACCCCATCGGGGAAGCGCTTCTCCGAGGGGGTTATCAGATGTGGGGAGGAGCCGCGAGAGCCACCGGGGGACCCCAGAAGAGGAGGTTCGGGGGCCACTCTGTTCAAAACGAGCTGCACAGTGGAGGTAAGTATGATATGTTTGTTTTTTTTTTAATTCACCTTTACAATCACTTTAAGGTTTAGGAGGTAAGGTAATAGAGGAAAGGGGGTTTTTGGGGGGCCGGGGGGGATAATAGGTTCAAAAGACGGGCAATGGCTCCAAATGTGGGGTCTATGGAAGCTATGCTTTGCTGTTTTTGTTTCTTTTTGTTTTTCTTTTCTCTTCTCTCATCTCATTTAAATATGACAACATTTTTTGTAGCGGTGGTACTAGGCGAAGGCTACCCAAAACCAACATCTGAAGTTGCCATGGTAACCCACGTTTCTCATCATTTTCAAGGGAGACGCTATTTACTATAAAGATGGCCGCACATCAGAGAGAGACGAGCCTTGGATGTGATCTGATAGATCAGCAAATCTCACTAATAACTATGAGAGGTTGGGGGGGGGGGGGCCTTGGACGGCTCACATGGACCTCGGATCTGCATTGTTATTCTTCAATCTTATCTCACAAGTCCAATTTTAGGGAAATCCAAATAAAGCTGTTTTTTGTTTGCTTTTTTTTTTGTTTGTTTTTTTTTTTTTTTCTTTTTCTAGAAGCTAGATAATAGCCAAGACCTCTGTCTATTGATGAAAGAGTTTCCCCATTTATTCTGATGTGGGAGGTTCCCCCCCCCCCGGTCTTATTTACATACATAATAATGTCTGGATGATTTGTTCCCAGGACCCCCGAAAGTGTTCTCAGCTCCTCCTTAATTAAAAAAAATATGAGAATAAAAACATATATAAAAAGTAATCAGGGATCAAGGGAGCCCCCCCCCCAACAAACTCGGGGAGCGCAGGGATCTCACCAGTAGAGTCCTCAAAAGATAGAAGAACGGTCAGGTGGTTTATCTTTTCAGCATCTAACAAAAAAAAAATATTATTACTAATAGTGGTAATAATAATAATAATCATAATGTGATTATTAATACTAATAACCTATTATTATTATTATTATTAATAAAATACATTAATAACATTCATTTTGGGTGGACTGACCCTTTAAAGGGACTGTGCAAAAGAGAAAAAAAAATCTTAAAAAATTGTGTTATATATGAAATATATAAATGTGTATATATATAGATAGATAGATAGTAGGGGTGCAACGGATCAAAAAACTCACGGTTCGGATCGTTCCTCGGATCAGGAGTCACGGTTCGAATCATTTTCGGATCAACAAAAAAAAAATCTCCCCCACAGTAATATCTACAATCTCCCTATTGACAGAGTATTGGCAGAGTATTGCAGGGTATTGACAGAGTATTGCAGGGTATTGGGTATATTGGCAGGGTATTGGCAGGGTATGGAAGAGTATTGTCAGGGCATTGCAGAGTATTGTCAGGGCATTGCAAAGTATTGTCAGGGCATTGCAAAGTATTGTCAGGGCATTGCAAAGTATTGTCAGGGCATTGCAAAGTATTGTCAGGGCATTGCAAAGTATTGTCAGGGCATTGCAGAGTATTGTCAGGGCATTGCAGAGTATTGGCAGGGTATTGCAGAGTATTGGCAGGGCATTGCAGAGTATTGGCAGGGCATTGCAGAGTATTGGCACTGCTGCCATCCGATCTCTCCCCTCCACTGTACAGATCAGTACACAGAGGGGAGAGAGAGGAACCGGCGTCATGACATGACGCCGGTTTGTTACAAGTGATCGCTCCGTCATTCGACGTGCTAAACGGCTGCCGGGTAGATAGATAGATAGATAGATAGATATCCCGACTTCGGAAGCTCAGCGCTCCAATGAGCTTGGAGGAGCAGAGCAGGAGAGGTGCTGACTGACAGGCAGCAGCTCTCCACTTGGGGAGGTGAGAGAACCGAGACATCAGCGGTATTTGGTCGCTCGGTTCTCAGTGAAGAGGTGGCAGGGTACAGACAGATGCAGCATCCACCTAGGTAAGTATGAATTTAAAAAAAAAACACACTTCTTTTTTAATGGCATCCCAGTCTTAGTCTGTAGGGTTCAATATTGAGTTGGCCCTCCCTTTGCAGCTATAACAGCTTCAACTCTTCTGGGAAGGCCGTCCACAAGGTTTAGGAGTGTGTCTATGGGAATGTTTGACCATTCACTAAAGCTGCTGTCTGTTCACTTCCTGAATTTACACAGACACACAGAGGCCCACCTCCAGCTCTGCAGCTCTCATTGGCCCTCTTATGACTCATCCCCCTCCCTTCCTGGTAAACTGTCACGAGATCGCGAGAGAGAGAGCCCACATGATGTCATAAGCCTATGCTTTTTAGCAGACAAGATATCTATCTATATAGAGAGAGAGAAAGAGAGAGAGAGAGAGAGAGAGAGATATCTACAGTGCATCCGGAAAGTATTCACAGCGCTTCGCTTTTTCCACATTTTGTTATTTTACAGCCTTATTCCAAAATGGATTAAATTCATTATTTTCCTCAAAATTTTACAAACAATTCCCCATAATGACAACGTGAAAAAAGTTTGTTTGTAAATTTATTAAAAATAAAAAATGAAAAAAATCCCATGTACATAAGTATCACAGGCTCCTCCCATGTACATAAGTATCACAGGCTCCTCCCATGTACATAAGTATCACAGGCTCCCCCCATGTACATAAGTATCACAGGCTCCTCCCATGTACATAAGTATCACAGACTCCTCCCATGTACATAAGTATCACAGGCTCCTCCCATGTACATAAGTATCACAGGCTCCTCCCATGTACATAAGTATCACAGGCTCCTCCTATGTACATAAGTATCACAGGCTCCTCCCATGTACATAAGTATCACAGGCTCCTCCCATGTACATAAGTATCACAGGCTCCTCCCATGTACATAAGTATCACAGGCTCCTCCCATGTACATAAGTATCACAGACTCCTTCCATGTACCTAAGTATCACAGACTCCTCCCATGTACATAAGTATCACAGACTCCTCCCATGTACATAAGTATCACAGACTTTGCTCAATACTTTGGTGAAGCTCCTTTGGCACCAATTACAGCCTCAAGTCTTTTTGAATATGATGCTACAAGCTTGGCACACCTATTTTTGGGCAGTTTCTCCCATTCTTCTTTGTAGGACCTTTCAAGTTCCATCAGGTTGGATGGGGAGGGTCGGTGCACAGCCATTTTCAGATCTCTCCAGAGATGTTCAGTTGGGTTCAAATCTGGGCTCTGGCTGGGCCACTCAAGGACATTCACAGAGTTGTCCCGTAGCCACTCCTTTGTTATCTTGGCTGTGTGATTTGGGTCATTGTCCTGTTGGAAGATGAACCTTCGCCCCAGTCTGAGGTCCAGAGCGCTCTGGAGCAGGTTTTCATCAAGGATGTCTCTGTACATTGCTGCAGTCATCTTTCCCTCGATCCTGACTAGTCTGCCAGTTCCTGCCTCTGAAAAACATCCCCACAGCATGATGCTGCCACCACCATGCTTCACTGTAGGGATGGTATTGGCCAGGTGATGAGGGGTGCCTGGTTTCCTCCAGACATGACGCTTGCCATTCAAGACAAAGTTCAATCTTTGTTTCATCAGACCAGAGAATTTTGTTTCTCATGATCTGAGAGTCCTTCAGGTGCCTTTTGGTAAACTCCAGGTGGGCTTTCATGTGCCTTTTACTGAGGAGTGGCTTCCATCTGGCCACTCTACCATACAGACCTGATCGGTGGAGTGCTGCAGAGATGGTTGTTCTTCTGGAAGGTTCTCCTCTTTCCACAGAGAAACGCTGGAGCTCTGTCAGAGTGACCTTCGGGTTCTTGGTCACCTCCCTGACTATGGCCCTTCTCCCCCGATCGCTCAGTTTGGCCAGGTGGACCACTCTAGGAAGAGTCCTGGTGGTTCCAAACTTCTTCCATTTACAGATGATGGAGGCCACTGTGCTCATTGGGACCTTCAATGCTGCAGACATTGTTCTGCACCCTTCCCCCGATCTGTGCCTCCATACAATCCTGTAACGGGAGACGGGTAACAATGAAAAATCTTCTAAAGAAGAGAACATTTGTAATTCTGTAACAGAAAGAGGAAAATACTTTTCCCTGGGTACTACCAGATCCTGATAGCTTTGAGCCGGTTCTGCTTACCCAGACCTGTTATATTATTCTGCCAACAACATTCACATTTTTTTTTTTTTATGTTAAAACAAAAAAAAACGTAAATTTTGCTTGAAATGACAAACGCTAATGTTGGCGTACAAGAGTGCGATTATTCACTGTCTGGGACATTGATTTGCTTATTGCTTGTTTTTGTTCTCTTCATTTGTTGTAATTATGATATCATTTTCGGCAGAGTCCTGCTGTCGCGTTCCTCTCTGATTGCATCTTAAGAGCGTAGATAGTTTCAAATTTGTTTTGGTCTTTAGATTAAACTAATGGGCAGAAGCATTGGAAATGTTTTTGTTTACAGAGAAGAAATTGCCGGTGTGGTGCGGGGAAGTCTGTAGGAATAAAACAATGGAAGCCATGATATGTACCGGGCAGTGGCATCGCTACAGGGGGGCAAGGGGGAGGGTTGCCCCCCCTAGGTTATTTATTGCTCTCCCCCTGGTCTCCCCTTGCTAAATTAGGCTGACCATGAGGAGTGGGGCACAGCATCCACCTCAGATATAAGCTGTGCTGTAGGGGCCTCCAGAGGGCGCTGTGTTTCTGTGAGGCCGCGGTGATAGGGAATAATGGTTTGCCCCGGTAGCTACTTGTGACTTGTGACCGGACTGTTCACTGTCTGTTCCCCAGCTTTGCCCCCGGCTTTTTCCCGGCAGCAGCACAAGGTAAGAAGGGTACACTGATGTAAGGGGTTGTGGGGGGCACTTGACTTCTGATAGTGGGGGTGCTATGGGCATCTAGCATCTAGTCTTACAGATACAACCGGCCCTTTGAGGGCAGCCATGATGCTGATTCGGCGCACAATCAAAATTGAGTTTTGACACCCCCTGTTATAGACAATGGACCAGTTCCATTGACTTTTTAAAAAGAACCATCGACAGCACCGAAAGAGTGGCCACCTACGCTCGCCCCATGAAGAAGGCTTTGTTTTCAAAAGTTGCAAAGATATGGGAAGTAATATTTCATAAGAGCACCGCGCCAGGCCAAGTTGGTACGGCTGGGTAAAATTTACATGCAGAATGGATTGTAGAAAACAGCAGAGCCGTACTTCCACAATCTGTCATTAATATCTTAATACAATCTCAGCCGTACCCAACATAAGGACCTAATTACAGTCTGATATACGCAGTTCTCAATCAATGGCTCCATTTCAATCAAATATTGTGATTTGCGGTGAACGGAGAACTAAAAGATTATAATTTTCCTTCCAGGACACTTCATACATTATTCAGATTTTTTTTTTTTTTTTTTCCTATCCAAAAAGGTACCACAACTAGCCGACGTCGTGACTTAAGTCTTTGAAGAAAGCTTTACAGTCATCTCATAAAGTCAGTGATGGAAATACAAAGTTGTCCACCCAGAGGGCCTCCGTTTTTGGAGACAGTCGCTATGCTGGTTATTGGCATGTTGGTTGCTTCAATGGGATCTACTATGTAGAGTTGGGGTGAACCTCCTGGATTGAAAGTAGAAAGTCTTTGGAAGCTTGAATAAACAATGTAGTCCTTGGTTATTGACCACCATATAATAAATATTCTTTCTGAGAATTATAATACTGGCTAATTACTGCCACCTCCGAAACAGGTCATGGGGGGGGGGGGGGGCAATAAAAAAACTTACCACCATATATAGACTGAAAAGATCGTTTTGAAAGCAAACTGTCTTTACCAAAAGACAACTACATTGACAGTATATGTTAGTAAAGAGTTACCTGTTAGAGATTTATCTTCTGTATGTTCATTCAGTCAGATGGTCTCTGGTCATCTGCTTAGGCAATGGCCATCTAGAGCAGTGGTCTCCAAACCACCAGATGTGGCCCTTTGGTTGCCTTTATCCAGCCCTTGGGGCACTTTTCCTCCCATTGAGACCATTGACAAGACACTATTTCTCCCACTGACACCAATGATGGAATATTATTTCTCTCACTGACACCAAAAATGTGGTACTGTTCCTCTCCTACTGACACCAACGATGGGGCACAATTTCTCCCTTTGACACCAAAAAAGGGGACTATTCCTCCCACTGACACTAATGATGGGGCACTATTCCTCCCACTGAAATCAACAATGGGGCACTATTCCTCCCACTGACACCAACAATGGGGCACTATTCCTTCCACTGACACCAACAATGGGGCACTATTCCTTCCACTGACACCAACAATGGGGCACTATTCCTTCCACTGACACCAATGATGGGGCACTGTTTTACCACTGACAACAATGATGAGGCACTATTCATCCCACTGACACCAATGATGGGGCATTATTTCTCCCACTGACACCAATGATGGGGCACTATTCCTCTCACTGACACCAATGATGGGACACTTTTCCTCTCACTGACATCAATGATGGGACACTATTCCTCCCACTGACACCAATAATGGGGCCCTATTCCTCCCACTGATACCAATGATGGGGCACTATTCCTCCCACTGATACCAATGATGGGGCACTATTCCTCCCACTGATACCAATGATGGGGCACTATTCCTCCCATTGACACCAATGATGGGGCATTATTCCTCCCACTGAAACCAACAATGGGGTACTCTTTATTCCACTAAAACCAACCATGGGTATTATTCCTCCCACTAATATCAATAACAGGGCACTATTCCTCCCACTGATACCACTGGTAGAACACTATTCCTCCTCCTACTGTCCACAAGCACTATGTACTTTTTTTAATGACACCGACCACAAATCCCACATGTTTCCTCCTCCTGGCTACAGTCCAGCCCCTCTAAAGCCTGAAGGACAGGAATAGGAAAAGACTGCCACCTTGTGGACCACATCCACATCCGCCCGATCTGCTCCTTCCCCGGCATCCTCACTGGCAGGGAGAAGAGCGAGTTGCAGGAAGGACTCCACCAGGACTCTCAGTTACTGAAAAATACCAACCTAATCGTTCTCTTCGCTCCTCCCAAGACCTCCTGCTCTCAAACTCCCTTGTCACCTCATCCCATGCTCGCCTTCAGGACTTCTCCAGAGCCTCCCCCATCCTCTGGAATGCTCTTCCCCAATCCGTCCGATTTTCTCCTACTTTATCCACTTTCAGACGATCCCTGAAAACTCATCTCTTCAGAGAAGCCTATCTGGCCCCCCACCTAACAACTGTACATTTATCTTCTCAATCAGCACATCACCCACAGTTATTACCTCTTGTATCTCTTGACCTTCCCTCTTAGATTGTAAGCTCTAAGGAGCAGGGCCCTCTGATTCCTACTGTATCAAATTGTATTGTATTTGTACTGTCTACCCTCAAGTTGTAAAGCGCTACGTAAACTGTTGGCGCTATATAAATCCTGTATAATAATAATAATAATCCAAAGCTGCATCATCTCAACAGAAGGTAAGGACTGATTCCACAGGTACAAATGAGATTACTCTAAAATGAAAAAAAAAAATTTGGATACATTTTATTACACGAGATAAACTATTAAGGGACCACCATTATCCTAAAATCCGTATACTCACATAATTAGCAACATTTCCTCCTGACTACCGAAATATGCAGTCAGATATTATCTACCTATCAGGCTTCACTCCTCGTACAATCAGCATGTATCACACAGCCTTGTGATGATGGATCCGCTTGACTGAAGTCAACGCGTTTTTCATTGAAGCTTCTTCAGAACCAACCGAGGATCAGACGAGGAGATAATTATAGTTGCTAAATATAGAAAAAAAACAACTCATTATCATCAAATGCACACAAATTGATGAATGCCATATACAGTAGGTGACCGCGATATTGTGTCAATCTCGCCGCTGTTATCGTATATCAGGCAGCTTTGTGAATCGGATGTGGGCAGTACGGTGGGGGCAGTAGGGCAAGGGAGGGGGGGCAACTAATGGAAACAATCCCCTGTATGACTCTCTCTGCAGCAGCTGGAAGCTGGCTTCTCCTCTCCCCCCCCCCCCCCCACTGTCTTTCAGCTGCTGTGGAGAGAGCCATACAGGGGATTGCTTCCATTAATTGCCCCCCCACCGCACCAATCATACTCCTTGTGCATCATATGTTTTCCCCTGCTGCCCATGCCCCTGTGTGCCCCCACCCCCGCAGTGCTGCCGGCTTCCCTCCTCTCCTTCCCACCGGCAACTGCAAGTACACAATAGGATCCTTCAGGATGGAGAGTGGGGGAAGGGGGAAGGGTCCGGTATGTTATATTTACCAGCCCCTTCCTTTCCTGAATGTACACAATGGGGTTGATTTAGAAATAGAAACCAATTAGCTTCCAGGTTTTTTTTTAGTCAAAGCCTAATTGGACAAGCTGAAGCTTGTTAGAAGCTGATTGGCTACCATGCACAGGTGCACCAGATATTGCACTCTCCAGCTTTAGTAAATCAACCACAATGAGTGACCGATACTGATCACTCACTGTGTTCATTCATCACTGAAGCTTAGTAAACTGTGTTGTTTTTCAGGAAGGGGCCCTGTCAGATTGGCTGTATGGGGCCCTGTGGTTTCTTGGGAGGCACCAAAGAGCCAACATCAGGTTACTTATGTATCTGCGTTATTACTTAACAATCCCGAGGCCGCGCAACACCGGGAACAAACTCATTTGCCCACAGATACCTGGCAAATATGTGGGCACTGACTCACCCATTACATCACTACAAGATGGCTCTAGCTAAAAGAAACCTAGCACCTGATGACACTATTCTCTATAACCAGACACTGTTCTAGAATAGAGCCACCTAGTGACAGGCTAGCTAACTGCATGCCACATTGGCCTTGTATCTTGGTTGGTATCTACAGTACTGGAAGAAAACTTTGGTTAAGAATTACTGACACCGTATAATGCGGTGCTTGGCAGCTTCTTTGACATAAACACACCTTGGTGGTTGAGAAACCGTATTGGTAATAGACTTTTGGCTGAGAAGGTGGTGTGGGGACATTGGATGTTGAATGGTTGTGCACTAACTTTTTTTTTTAAAACCGAGTTTTTAAATTAAAATTGTCATACTGGATGGAGACTTTGCCGAAAGCCACCATAACGGAGAAGGACAAATATTCGGCAGATAATGTATTGGAAAGGGCTGAGTTAATGGCCTTAATTCAAGTGTATCTTGTATCGATTTAAGAACTGGGTGACATAAGGTCAAAATTAGGTAGCACATCCCATATATACAACGAAAAAAGAGAAGGGGCGAGTGGGACTTTAAAGGTGCCAAGGATTGAAAATAAACAATACATTTTAGAAAAACATACATTTTTATTATTAACAACTTTTAAAATCACAATAGACATTTACAAGGATCCCGTATCAGTTTTTACATGTACAACCACTTCTTAATCTACGTGTTTCGCTCAGGTGAGCTTCCTCAGGAGATTTTTTGTAATGCCACATGAAGTAAACTATACTATAAGAGAAAAAACATTTATAAATGATTATACTTAAAAAATTGTTAAAAGATAAAATCACAAGACATATCAAAAAAAGGCATGCCAATATCCATTGTTATAGTGTAATAAGCAAATATTGTACAAAATTATACTTTATATAACATTAATTGTAATTCATCCAATGAAGCCCGGATCTCCTTGTAAAAATCCAGGCTTCATTGCGTGAATTACAATTAATATTTCCCTAAATACAAGCATCCAGTAGGCACTCCTTTTCAGTCTATCATCCTGTTATATAAAGTAAAATTTTGTACAATATTTGATTATTACACTATAACAATGGATATTGGCATGCCTTTTTTTGGTACGCCTTGTGATTTTTATCTTTTAACAACTTTTCAAGTACAGTGGAACCTCGGATTACGAGCATATTCCGTTACAGAAGAATGCTCGTAATCCAAAGTACTCGCATATCAAAGCGAGTTTTCCCATTGAAGTCAACGGAAACGAAAATAATTCGTTCCGCATTGACTTCAATGGGATGCAATACCGCATGCGGCCAGAGGCGGGGGGGGCGCCGGAGAGCCTCGGAAAAGGCCGAAAAGGCCCGAGCACACTTCGACGGACCTCGGCAAACCTTGGAAAGACTCCGTTCGCGAGCCTTTCCGAGGTTTGCCGAGGTCAGCTGAACTGTCCTCGGGCCTTTCCGTGCATTTACGAACGCCGACGATTTTCGGCTTTGCTTTGCTCCGGCCCCCCCCCCCCACCTCAGGCCAAAAGCAGTACTGCACACTGCTTTTGGCCTGAGTCCTGCTCGTTTTGCGAGACAACACTCGCAAACCGAGTTAGGATTTTTAGAAATACAGCGCTCGTTTTGCGAAACGCTCGTTAACCGCATTACTCGCAAACCGAGGTTCCACTGTATAATCATTTATGAATGTTGTTTCTCTTATAGTATACTTTACTTCATGTGACTTCCTGAGGAAGCTCATCTGAGCGAAACATGTAGAGTAAGAAGTGGTTGTACCTGTAAAAAAATTGATACGGGATACTTGTAAATGCCTACTGTGATTTTAAAAGTTGTTTATAATAAAAATTTATATTTTTCTAAACTTTATTGTTTATTTTCAGTCCTTGGTACCTTTAAAGTTCCACTCGCCCTTTCTCTTTTTTCAAGTGTATCTTGGTTAACAGCTGCTGTATGATGAACATCCAACACGTCTAAAAATTAGTCTTTTAGTCTTGGTAAGCGGTTATCATGCCGGAAACAGAGGCTGATGAAGGTTTCCATAAAGCAAGTTGATTGCGGTTAGCAACTAACGAATTAAGAAATAACATTGGTGTCTCATGGGTGTTATAGTTCTTTTGCTCTGCTGTTTTATTATTGGAATAAACCTCGAATTTTAGACTTTCTTCCGCATGCGCTTTAATTTTTGCATTTTCTGTGGACGATCTGTTATAATAATTTGGTGGAATAAAGTAGATCTGACAGCATAATATACAAATAGATCAAACGAATCACCTATATTTTTTTTTCCACTAGCTGTTTTACTTCCATCATTAAGGAGCATGGAAAATAAGATATTGACCTATATTTAAGCTTTAGCATGCCTTAATTTCCCTTAGCATGAAAGACAGAGCGCTAAGCTGTTGCGTACTTTGATCAATCTGCAACCTTTATCTTGAAGGTTCCTAAGCTAGCTAAACCTAGAATGTAGAAATATTTGCACTACAAGAAACTGGTTCTTAGTGGCCTGAAACTTTGTCAAATTTTCTTCTTCAGTGCAAAATTAAGATACTGAAATGGATTTCAGAAAACATTGAATGCCACAGGTAGTGTGGACAATGGCATCCCTAGGGGGGCCAGAGGGGGGCCTGACCCCCCCAACATTATGCTGTGCCCCAACATGTGCCCCCCTAATTAAAAAAAAAATATATTTTTATTTTTTTTTTACAAAAGGGCAATGTATAAGAGGGAGAGCGTCCCCAGTTAGCTCCTGCGGGTGATTCCTCCCCCCTCCCTCTGCTCGCTGACACTGCATAATGCGAGCGCTCACACAACCATGGCCGCCCGATCTGCTCCTTCCCCTGCATCCTCATTGGCAGGGAGAAGAGCGAGTTGCAGGAAGGACTCCACCAGGACTCTCAGTTACTGAAAAAACAGACTGATTTCTCCCATCCTTAGGACAGGAGAACCAGCCTGTAAATTCCAAGAGATGCCAGACCAGCGCTGTCAATAGCAGGGGCAGGACAGCAAGAGGAGGCTGGGGAACCCCACAGTGGCAGAACACCAGGGCCCGGTGGCAAGACAACCTTTGCAACCCTGATAGTTCTCCCACTGTTTTCCTTATATTTTCTTGATATGCTGGTGACATATATCTCTTGTTTTCTGCCACCCTGGGGGGGCCCCAATACAGTAGGAAGGGAGCTCACTGCAGAACATGTGAAAGGGCCATTGTGGGATCGTAGTAAAGGGCCCCAGGATATATATATAAAATGCATTTTATAGTTGCCCCCCTACTTTTGTCCCTGTCCCCCCATGTTCCCCCCTAAATATGAAAGCTGGAGACGCCACTGAGTGTGGACCTTGGTTTGGGTGTCTAGAGGCAGTTTATAAGTGCAGATGGGCCTATGGATGCTTCTGGAAAACGTTTGCAGAGAATGTATTAAGCTTCGTACACACGATCGGATTTTCCGCAAAGCATCAGACTTTTGTCCGAAGGGCACGTGCCTGGATTTTGTCTTGCATACAAACGGTACACAATTGTCGGCCAACAAACACGAACGTAGTGACCCCTTTGGGCTCCTTCTGCTAATTTCGTGTTAGTAGAAGTTTGGTGAGTGTTGATTTGCGCTTTTCATTTCACGCTTTTCATTTTGCTTCTTTCATTTAACGCTTTTAATTTCATGCTTTTCAGTTCGTTTCTCAACGGCCGTTCCTCAACCAGACATGTTGCGGAATCGGAGGAGATAACGTGTTATTTATTATTGGCCTTGGAGTTATTGATTTGACCCAAGTCCAGTCCAGGAACAGGAGGAGGAGGATTTCTTGGACCAAAAATTGGTTGCTTTATTAATGGTGACCAATTATGTCATATGCCTTTGCTGAGGGAGCTCCAGGAGAATAATCCGGATGATTTTCGGAATTATCTCCGGATGACGGACCCCTGCTTTCACCAACTCTTGGCAATCCTGACCCCCCAATATTAAGAAGCAGGACACATGCATGGGGCCTTTATTTTATTTTTTGGTTGAATAATAATGATTTGATTTGGTATTTTTCTATATTTTTGGATGCATAGAATTAACTTTTTGGTTAAGTTCTATTGGCAGATATCATGTCTAATTTGATGTGTTTTCTTTTTTTAATGCACAATAAAAAATATTGTGTAGAATAATACTTGGCTTTGTGTTTTGCTTCAAATAACAGTTTGGGAGTCGGCAGTTACATTTTATAAAATACAATGTAATAATTACAAGGGACACCAACATAGTTGTATCTTTGATCTTAAAAATTACAGGATAATGGTGTTGTGGTAACTTGCACAAATAAAAAAAAAAAAAGCATAATAAAATGTATTCTTGATATCACTAGAATATAAAAGCCTTTTAAAATAGGTTTGGTAGAAATCCATCAGTATCACCAGCAAAGCAGCTTCATTATTATCCCATTAAAGGAGAAGAGAATTGTGCGCTGCATTTCCACATTTCATAATTTGCTGTGTCACGAATGTTAATTCTCCATAACGAACGCTAGTTTACAAGACCGACCGCTTCCGGCTCGTCATTGTTTCCGAGCATGCGTGTTTGTACTTTAAAGCCTGCCATCCAACATATGTCCGTGGGAAATGCCGCCAACAGCCTGTCATCACACATTTCCCGTCGGAAAATCCGATTGTGTGTACGCGGCTTTAGTCCAAAGAATATGTATTCCATCAAAATGGTCCATGTAAAATTCACATTATTACAGCCAGCACATTGCAGGGGCTTTAGAGTACCCCTAACATCAGGGTTTGGTGAGCTGGAGCAAAGGAACCTTGGTAAAAATTAGGAAACCCTCCAATGAATCCAATCCTCAAAGTCTTTAGGGCTCGTTCACACTTGCTTCAAAATGTGGCATTGGACATGCTTTTTTAAAGCGCTCCGAATGCCAATCAAAGCCCCTGTCACCAAATAAAAAGTTCCCTTACAGTCCTGGTCACACGTTGTTTGCTTTGCTTCAATAATTATCTCCCATGTTGCTTTCTTGGTGCTTCAAAGTGACTCCAAAGCCTCCACAGACGTCTATGACAACATTCGCTAACAGCACCTGTAGCTTTTGAGGGGCTTTTATTCAGCGTTAGCTTCGCTGTGGTTTGAAGGTATTGCAGGCATGAGATATCCCAGGATGCACTGGGAAACTGACAAGTGAGCCGGAAAGACGTCATCAGCAGTCGCTTCCAGTTCATGTTGTATTTATTCTGGGAGTGTCTGGTGCAGACGTCACATCTGGTGTACAGCGCGGAGCGGCAGGAAGGTGAGTGGGGTCCGGACTGGAGCGGAGTAACCAGCAGACGACACACACGGGGTGTGCAACTTGGGAACACTATAGCAGAAGGTGAACAGGAACCAGAGAGAGATGCCTGAGGATCAGCAGAGCTGGGGGACCAGGAGCAGGAGAAACTGGCAGATGTCACACGTGGTGCAAAGCGTGGGAGCAATATAGCGGAAGGCGAGCTGGGACCAGAGAGAGAGAGAGCAGGATCAGCAAACCAGAAGATCAGCAGAGCTGGGGTACTACTGAGCAGGCGATCAGCAAATCTGGGGGTACTACTGAATGCTGAATGGGGCATCAGAAGAGCTTGAGGGTACTACTGAGCAGGGGATCTGCTGAATGAAGGTACAAATAAGCTGGGGATCTGCTAATCAAGGGTACTAATAAGTTGGATATCTGCTGAACATGGGTACTAATAAGCTTGGGATCTGCTGATTAAGGGTACTAATAAGTTGGATATCTGCTGAACATGGGTACTAATAAGCTTGGGATCTGCTGATAGAAGGGTACTAATAAGTTGGATATCTGCTGAACATGGGTACTAATAAGCTGGGGATCTGCTGAACATGGCTACTAATAAACTGGGGATCTGCTGATAGAAGGGTACTAATAAGCTGGGAATCTGCTGATCAAGGGTACTAATAAGCTGGATATCTGCTGAACATGGGTACTAATAAGCTGGATATCTGCTGAACATGGGTACTAATAAGCTGGATATCTGCTGAACATGGGTACTTAAAAGCTGGGGATCTGCTGAAAGAAGCTACTAATAAGCTGGGGATCTGCTGATCAAGGGTACTAATAAGCTAGGGATCTGCTGAACAAGGCTACTAATAAGCTGGATATCTGCTGAACATGGGTACTTATAAGCTGGGGATCTGCTGAAAGAAGCTACTAATAAGCTGGATATCTGCTGAACATGGGTACTTAAAAGCTGGGGATCTGCTGAACGAGGCTACTAATAATCTTAGGATCTGCTGACTGGATGGGGGGGGGGGGGAACTAATGAGCCAGCCCCCTTTAAAACAAATAGAAAATCAACACACACACAGTGCTTTTGCCAAGCTTCAAAAAAGCATCACCAATGTATCGCAGAATCATCAAAAACACATAAAAAAAAACATGGTGAAGCATTTGGCGCTTTAATGTGCGCTAAAGTCGAAGCAAAAATACAGTCTTCCAGCCCACCAAGCCCTGGGTAGTTTAAAGCTTCCCAAACACTTTGGCTGTATTAACAGGAATTTTATTTGGTGTAGCTTTCCATAGAAACCAATCAATTAAGCTTTTGAAGGTAAAACCTGGAAGCTGAACAAGCTGAAGTTAGAAGCTGATTGGCTGCACCAGATTCTGAGTGCTCCAGTTTTAGTAAATCTCCCCCACAGAGTCCAGTTGCAGAGAACGGAACTTGCAGAATCCAATAATTTAAAACAAACCCGGCGGTAAGGCACCCGACGCCGGGAACACTCACGGCATGTAACAGCAAAGTGTATCTGAGAACATCTCAGATGTGCCAGCAGCATCTGTCTTGAGGGGCGGAATGCGACCTTGACTGGTCCTAACCCAAGTGGGGTGATCTCCAGAAGGATGGCATGTCCCTAGCCTTTCCTTACTCTTCTGGAACATTTCTCTGCCACAGACCACTGTCCCTGTCAGACGGGTGACTTGTCCTTACACTGCCTACATGCAAAATGTGCGCCAAGCCTGGGAACCAGAGCTTTAAATAGACTCTTCCTGACCCAAGATTGGCTGCTAGAGGCCCATGCGGTGGCATCAACCAGTCGGATAGCTACCCCGGTAACCCTGGAAACCATAGAGGAACTATGAAGTGAAGACAAAGGCTATGTTAGCCTGTAAGGGGATAGGGGAAAAGAGAAGAGAAATATTCCCTTTTCCCCTGGGACTTTTAAGGTGCTTCTTAACTCAACGATTTAAACAATAATTTCCGTACCAGTTATAAAATTATTATTTTTATTTGATAAAGATTAAAAACATCTGTGTCTCACATAGAAAGGAAGAGACATAATTCTAAAAATGCTTAAACATAAATGATTTGACCTAAATTCATTAACATTAATACAGTGCTACATAAAGCAACTACTTAAAGGTGCCATGACAATCTGCCGCTTGCTCGACATGTTTCGCTCAAATGTGAGCTTCTTCAGGAGTATTTAAAGGCAAATGATTGTAGTGGACTCAAGCTGTAGTACAACCATGTAGCGTAAATGCCCGCATAGGATAGAGCTGATGCCAACTTAGAAATGGGGGATTCTCATAAAGGTGGAACCTCACTGTCATAGGGTGACCACAGGGGTATATAAAGTGTTTAAACAGGCCCTTAAATAGAACCAATTGTTAATCCTGACCCGGAACAGTTTTTTTGAAGGCATAGACACGGCACATGGGCTTGAGGGGGCTTGAAGCGTCCTCCGTGGATGAGCACCTGATATCGGTGCTCATCCACAGAGGACGCTTCAAGCCCCCTCAAGCCCATGTGCCGTGTCTATGCCTTCAAAAAAACTGCTGTGAAGGGAATCGCTCCCTCAGGACAATTCAACTGTGCCTTTACCAGGGACTAGACCATTAGAATTTTGGTGTCTATCTCCATTTGTAGAATTTGCACTGGCTGGGAGACTTTCATGTTCCGGGTCAGGATTAACAATTGGTTCTATTTAAGGGCCTGTTTAAACACTTTATATACCCCTGTGGTCACCCTATGACAGTGAGGTTCCACCTTTATGAGAATCCCCCATTTCTAAGTTGGCATCAGCTCTATCCTATGCGGGCATTTACGCTACATGGTTGTACTACAGCTTAAGTCCACTACAATCATTTGCCTTTAAATACTCCTGAAGAAGCTCACATTTGAGCGAAACATGTCGAGCAAGCGGCAGATTGTCATGGCACCTTTAAGTAGTTGCTTTATGTAGCACTGTATTAATGTTAATGAATTTAGGTCAAATCATTTATGTTTAAGCATTTTTAGAATTATGTCTCTTCCTTTCTATGTGAGACACAGATGTTTTTAATCTTTATCAAATAAAAATAATAATTTTATAACTGGTACGGAAATTATTGTTTAAATCGTTGAGTTAAGAAGCACCTTAAAAGTCCCAGGGGAAAAGGGAATATTTCTCTTCTCTTTTCCCCTATCCCCTTACAAGCTAACATAGCCTTTGTCTTCACTTCACAGTCAATTATGGGATGTGGTGCGGTCAGTTGACTATCTTTGTCCTTCCTAAATTCTATTCATAGAGGAACTATGTTTCTCTTGACTTCCTCTCCCACTGCAATGCCACTGCGGATGAGCGCCATCTGCAATGGAGAAAGTAGACTGCACCTGCCTACACTTTTACTGCAGTAAAGAGACTTTGTCTTTCAGGGCACAGTGCCAGAGTCTCTTTAAAGCCTTCCCACCAATCTGATTCTACTCACCTCAACTGCATTCCTGCCCCCATCTCTATTGCTCCAGGAGTCAAATACTGTGGAAGTCCCATACTGAATGGTGTTGGAGCATGCAGAGGGTTAATAAAGCGTTATCTTACTTAAGTGACAATATCCGGGCTTGTCTACTTCGTCCAAGCACTGCATCATAGGAGGTAGCATGCTCTCCCTTATCATGAAGCACCTATAATTTTGTAGGGAAAACGAAGTCTTAAAAGTTGCACATGACGGTAAAACCCTGTAAGAAGATGAGTGGTAGCCTCAGCCCAGGCTCAAACCAGGCCACGCCCCCAACACGTTTCACTCCGCTCCGGAAAATTAATCATGGGGGGCAGGGCAGAGTGAAACGCGTTGGGGTGTGGCCTGGTTGGAGCCTGGGCTAAGGCTGTCATACCCCTCCTTACAGGGTTTTGCTGTGATGTGCGACTTTTAGGACTTCCTTTTCCTACAACGGTTAAACGAATTAACTGTCACAACTGGTCCCTTTATGCATAAAGGTAAATATAAAATAGCGCCCTACCCATATTGTTTGAGATCCTTGATAGAAAAGGGAGCACCAGCAACTTTGGATTAGGCATAATTAGCTGGCATATCATAAACGAGCGACTTCTACATCTGTCGTGTGTAAGTAATTGAAATCTGTTCCTTTTCCCAGCGTTCCTTGAAAGAGTACGAATTTCTACTTTCGCTTTTCCAGCAAATACAGCGCACCACACTGAAAAGAAAATATTATCTATCACTTTATCTCTCGTCTGTGGCTCAAAACATGCTGACTTTTTAATGCGGCAGATGTCTTTATAAAGAGGACATCTGTTGCCTGCTAGAGATAGGAATTAATAGTACGAAACGCGCTCACCTTTAAATGGATGCGGCAGTTGCACAGAACTTGGGGACAAATAGATGACGACGGTGTTTTTCTTGACTGCTTCTTTTTAATCAGTGCTCTGGCAGAGCAATGTTTGCAGGATAAAATGTTTCAGTTTAATGGTAAAATATCTTGTTCTTTCCAGAAGGTCAGCGGGATCGTGGTCTCTGGAGAGATGCGTATTGTTATCTCTGGGGGTCAGCTGTATCATAGTCTCTAGAGATGTGCATACTGTTATCTCTGGGGGTCAGCTGTATCATAGTCTCTAGAGGTGTGCATACTGTTATCTCTGGGGGTCAGCTGTATCATAGTCTCTAGAGGTGAGTATACTGTTATCTCTGGGGGTCAGCTGTATCATAGTCTCTAGAGGTGTGCATACTGTTATCTCTGGGGGTCAGCTGTATCATAGTCTCTAGAGGTGAGCATACTGTTATCTCTGGGGGTCAGCTGTATCATAGTCTCTAGAGGTGTGCATACTGTTATCTCTGGGGGTCAGCTGTATCATAGTCTCTAGAGGTGTGCATACTGTTATCTCTGGGGGTCAGCTGTATCATAGTCTCTAGAGGTGTGCATACTGTTATCTCTGGGGGTCAGATGTATCATAGTCTCTAGAGGTGTGCATACTGTTATCTCTGGGGGTCAGCTGTATCATAGTCTCTGGAGGTGTGCATACTGTTATCTCTGGGGGTCAGCTGTATCACAGTCTCTAGAGGTGTGCATACTGTTATCTCTGGGGGTCAGCTGTATCATAGTCTCTGGAGGTGTGCATACTGTTATCTCTGGGGGTCAGCTGTATCATAGTCTCTAGAGGTGTGCATACTGTTATCTCTGGGGGGCAGCTGTATCATAGTTTCTAGAGGTGTGCATACTGTTATCTCTGGGGGTCAGCTGTATCATAGTTTCTAGAGGTGTGCATACTGTTATCTCTGGGGGTCAGCTGTATCATAGTTTCTAGAGGTGTGCATACTGTTATCTCTGGGGGTCAGCTGTATCATAGTTTCTAGAGGTGTGCATACTGTTATCTCTGGGGGTCAGCTGTATCATAGTCTCTAGAGGTGTGCATACTGTTATCTCTGGGGGTCAGCTGTATCATAGTCTCTGGAGGTGTGCATACTGTTATCTCTGGGGGTCAGCTGTATCATAGTCTCTAGAGGTGTGCATACTGTTATCTCTGGGGGTCAGCTGTATCATAGTCTCTGGAGGCATGGATACTGCGGTTTCTGGAGGTCTGCAGGATCATCATCCCTATAGAGATGCATACTGCTGTCTCTGGAGGTCAGTGGGATCATGGTCTATGAAGATATGCATAATGCTGCCCCTGAAGGTCAGCAGGATGATAGTGCCTGGAGGGTTGCTGTCTTAGAGGTCAGCAGGATAATGGTCCTTGAATGATTTGTACTGCTGTCTTAGAGGTTTAGCAGGATCATCATCCCTGGAGAAATGCGTACTGCTGTCTCTGGAGGTCAGTGGGATCATGGTCTATGAAGATATGCATAATGCTGCCTCTGAAGGTCAGCGGGATGATAGTGCCTGGAGGGTTGCTGTCTTAGAGGTCAGCAGGATAATGGTCCTTGAGTGATTTGTACTGCTGTCTCTGGAGGTCAGTGGGATCATCATCCCTGGAGAGATGCGTACTGCTGTCTCTGGAGGTCAGTGGGATCATCATCCCTGGGGAGATGCGTACTGCTGTCTCTGGAGGTCAGTGGGATCATCATCCCTGGAGAGATGCATACTGTTGTCTCTGAAGGTCAGTGGGATCATGGTCTATGAAGTTATGCATAATGCTGCCTCTGAAGGTCAGCGGGATGATAGTCCCTGTAGGGTTGCTGTCTTAGAGGTCAGCAGGAAAATGGTCCTTGAACAATTTGTACTGCTGTCTCTGGAGGTCCCTGGAGAGATGCTAATGTTCTCTCTGGAGTTCAGTGGGATCATGGTCTCTGGAGGGATGTGTAATGTTGTCTCTAGAAGTCAGCTGGATTATGATTTCTGGAAGGGTGCATACCGCTGTATTTGGAGGTCAATAGAATCGTGGTCTCTGAAGGGATGTGTACTGTTTTCTCTGGAGGTCAGCAGGATCATGGTTTCTGAAAGGATACATACCGCTGTCTTTGGAGGTCAATAGGATCATGGTCCCTGGACAGATGGGTACTGTTATTTCTGAGGGTTAGCTGTACCATAGGGATTGATTTACTAAAACTAAAGAATGCAAAATCTGGTGCAACTCTGTATAGAAACCATAGAGCTTCCAGGGTTTTTTTTAACAAAGCTTAATTGAACAAGCTGAAGTTAGAAGCTGATTGGCTACCATACACAGCTGCACCAGATTTTGCACTAGTTTTAGTAAATCAACCCCATAGTCTCTGGGTCATGCATACTACAGTCTCTAGAGGTCAGCAGGATCATGGTCCCTGGGGAGATGTGTACTGCTGTCTCTGGAGGTCATTGGGATCATGGTCTCTGAAAGTATGCATTATGCTGTCTCTGGAGGTCATTGGGATAATGGTCTCTGAAAGTATGCGTGATTATGTCTCTGGAGGTCAGTGGATGAAAGTCCCTGGCGTTCTGCTGTTTTTGGAGGTCAGCAGGATAATGGTCCTCGAGGGATGGGTACTGCTGTCGCTGGAGGTCGGTGGGATCTATGGAAGGATGTGTACTGCTGTCTCTAGATGTCTGCAGAATGATGGTCTCTGGAGGGATGTGTAATGTTCTCTCTGGAAAGTCAACTGGGTCATAATTTCTGGAAGGGTGCATACCGCTGTCTCTGGAGGTCAATGGGAAGGTGGTATCTGGAAGCAGGTGTACTTCTGTCTCTGGAGGTCAGCAGGATGATGGTCCCTGGAGGGATACACATGCTGTTTCTGAGGTCAATGGAGTCATGGTCTATGAAGGGGTGCATACTTCTGTTTCTGGAGGTCAGCAGGATCAAGGTCCCTGGAGGGACGCATGCTGCTGTCTCTGGAGGTTAGCGGGATCATGGTCTGTGGAGGGATGCATTCTACTGTTTCTGGGTATTGGTGGCATGATGGTCCCTGTAGGTAGGTCAGCAGACTTGTGGTCCCTGGAGGCATGTGTGCTGCTGTCTCTGGAGGTCAGCTGGATCATGGTTTCTGGAGGGATGCGTACTTCTGTCTTTGGAGATCAGTGAGATCATAGACTTTGGAGGGATGCGTACTGCTGTCTCTGGAGGTCAGCATGACGATGGGCCTTGGAGGGATGCACATGTTGTCTCTGGAGGTCAATGGGACCATGGTCCCTGGATGGGTGTGTACTGCTGTCCCTGGAGGTCAGCAGGGTGATAATATCTAGAGGGATGGAGGTTAGCAGGAGCAGGGTCTGTAGTGGGGTATGTACTGCTGTCCCTGGAGGTCAGCAGGGTGATAGTATCTAGAAGGATGGAGGTTAGCAGGATCATGGTCTCCAGTGGGGTATTACTGCTGTCCCTGGAGGTCAGCAGCGTGATGATACCTGGAGGGATGGAGGTCAATGCGATCATGGTCTCTGGAGGGGTGTGTACTGCTGTCCCTGGAGGTCAGCAGGGTGATGGTGCCTGAAAGGATGGAGGTCAGCTGGATCATGGTCTCTGGAAGGGTGAGTACTGCTGTCTCTGGAGGTCAGCACAACAATGGGCCTTGGAGGGATGCATATGTTGTCTCTGGAGGTTAATGGGACCCTGGTCCCTGGATGGGTGTGTACTGCTGTCCCTGGAGGTCAGCAGGGTGATGGTATCTAGAGGGATGGAGGTTAGTAGGATCAGGGTCTCTAGAGGGGTATGTACTGCTGTTTCTGGAGGTCAGCAGGGTGATGGTACCTGGAGGGATGGAGGTTAGTAGGATCAGGGTCTCTAGAGGGGTATGTAATGCTGTTTCTGGAGGTCAGCAGGGTGATGGTATCTAGAGGGATGGAGGTTAGTAGGATCAGGGTCTCTAGAGGGGTGTGTACTGCTGTTTCTGGAGGTCAGCAGGGTGATGGTACCTGGAGGGATGGAGGTTAGTAGGATCAGGGTCTCTAGAGGGGTATGTAATGCTGTTTCTGGAGGTCAGCAGGGTGATGGTGCCGGAAGGGATGGAGGTCAGCGGGATCATGGTCTCTGGAAGGGTGAGTACTGCTGTCTCTGAAGGTCAGCACAACAATGGGCCTTGGAGGGATGCATATGTTGTCTCTGGAGGTCAATGGGACAATGGTCCCTGGATGGGTGTGTACTGCTGTCCCTGGAGGTCAGCAGGGTGATGGTATCTATAGGGATGAAGGTTAATAGGATCAGGGTCTCTAGAGGCGTATGTACTGCTGTTTCTGGAGGTCAGCAGGGTGATGGTACCTGGAGGGATGAAGGTTAGTAGGATCAGGGTCTCTAGAGGGGTGTGTACTGCTGTTTCTGGAGGTCAGCAGGGTGATGGTACCTGGAGGGATGGAGGTCAATGGGATCATGGTCTCTGGAGGGGTGTGTATTGCTGTCCCTGGAGGTCAGCAGGGTGATGGTGCCTGAAAGGATGGAGGTCAGCGGGATCACGGTCTCTGGAGGGATGTGAACTGTTGTCTCTGGAGGTCAATGGGATCAAGATCTCTTGAGGGATGTGTTCTGCTGTGTTCATTTTAAAATCATTTCTTTTTCATACCAAACCACAATGGAATTAAAGGAAAAAGCTCCTTTAACAACTTCCAAATAAAATACAACAAGGTGCACATCAGGGCACCACACAAGAAAATTGCTGTGTCCATAGCGTAGCACAAAGGACTATGGATAAATGAATGGCGATAATAATAGATAGTAGTAAGTGTGGACACCGAAATCATAAAGAGTAAGTAACAAATCATCCATTGTGTTCCCACGTGGCTTGAAAGACGAAAGCTGATGCTGATGTGGATGAAATGGGCAGCGGTCTAGTATTTGATTGAAAATTGAAAAAAAAAAGAGAGCCCCAGTGCAGATCTTCTGCTTCTGAACACGAGACCTCCTTCTTATGCCGTCCTTTTCATTGCCAGTCCACTTGTCAAGTCTGTTCTTCCACTTCTCTGCACCAACTGCACTCCAACCCCTCCACGCTGAATGACAAGAAGGGTTCAGCTCCCGGGAGGCGAGGAATCAATATTCTTACACTAGTAGCAATATCATCAAGCAATAAAGCAAGGGAGGTGTGAACTGCGGAGCACGGCCGGTGGTGTCACTGGAGGTGGAACTCAAAGCCTCAGACATCTGCTACAGAGCCGGGAAGACTGGCAAGAAAGTCCTCAACCGCTGGCATCTGATAACATGCTTATGTCTCGTAGGACCTCACACACCCCACCCCACACACAGACCATGTGCAGCAACAGGAACGTGGGCTCTGGCCGCAATTCCCTGAAGAATAGAGGGGGTACTTATTTAGCCTCAAATGCTCTTTTTTTTTTTAAAAGCCACAATTAAAGCTACAGAAAAAAAATTGCATCAGTAAGAAGAGACGTCGATTATAATGTATGAAAAGAACGAATAAATATGTGAAAAAGTCTGTGCTAAAAACTGAGTACCAATAGCAAGAAAATACCAAAAATTTTATAGATCGATACACAAATTTTTAACTAAAAATGTTAAAAGTGTTGCAGCACTAAGACCCCCCCCCCCATACACACTATATTAGATTTTCTGCAGATTTTTGTCCTCAGATTTACCAAAAACATATAATATGAGGTCAAACCTTAAGTGTTTCCATTTGTATGCAATCAGGCCGGCCCTTGCCCTACATGGTCTTGGTAATTCTGAAGACAAAAATCTGCAGAAAATCTAATAGTGTGTATGGGGTCTAAGGCTGGGTTCACATATTGGCGTCTCTGTGTGGGTGCGTTTTTGTGGACGCAGCGACCATTCATTTGCTGTGCCTGTGGGAAAGGCACCCGCAGGGAACCCACACAGAACAGCACCATGCGGGCACTTTTCATAGGACCACTAATGTAAGAGGGTACTACTGTTCAATGGACCACTAATATAAATGGACACATTTCAATGGACCACCAATCTGAGAGGGCACTTTTCAATGGGCCACTAATGTAACAGGGCACTTTTTCAATGGATAACTTTATGTAAAAGCGGACTTTTCAATGAACCAGTAATGTGAGAGGACACATTACAATGGGCCACTAATGCAAAAGGGTACTTTTCAATAGACCACTAATATAAGAGGGTACTATTCAATGCACCACTAATGTAAGTGAATACTACTCAATGAACCACTAATATAGGAGGGCATTATTCAATGGATCACCATTGTAAGTGGTAATTTTTCAATAGACCACTGAAATAAGAGTGTACTATTTAATGGATCACTAATGTAAGAGGGCATTCTTAAATTGACCACTAATGTAAGAGGGTACTTTTGAATGGACCACTAATATAGAAGGGCACTATTCAATGAGCCACCAATGTAAGGGGTCACTTTTTAATGGACCACTGATGTAAGTGGCCACTTTTCAATGGACCACCAATGTAAAGGGGGCACTTTTCAATAGACCACTAATATAAGAGGGTACTAGTTAATAGACCACTAATGTAAGAGGACATTCTTAAATGGAACATTAGTACTATTCAATGGACCACAAATATAAGAAGACACATTTAAATAAGCCACTGATGTAGGGGGCCACTTTTCAAAGGACCACTAATGTAAGAAGGCACTTTCCAATAGATTGCTAATGTAAGAGGGCGCTTTTCAATGGACCTCTAATGTAAGAAGGCACTTTTCAATGAACCACTAATATAAGAGGACACATGTCAATGGGCCACTAATGCAAAAGGGCACTTTTCAATAGACCACTAATATAAGAAGGTACTATTCAATGGACCACTAATGTAAGTGAATACTGTTCAATGGACCACTAATATAGGAGGGCACTATTTAATGGGACACCAATGTAAGAGGTCACGTTTTATTGGACCACTAATGTAAGTGGCCACTTTTCAATGGACCACTAATGTAAGGGGGCACTTTTCAATAAACCACTATTATAAGAGGGTACTATTTAATGGACCACTAATGTAAGAGGGCATTCTTAAATGGACCATTAGTGTAAGAGGGTACTATTCAATGGACCACAAATATAAGAAGGCACATTTCAATAAGCCACTGATGTAGGAGGCCACTTTTCAAAGGACCACTAATGTAAGAAGGCACTTTCCAATAGATTGCTAATGTAAGAGGACACTTTTCAATGGACCTCTAATGTAAGAAGGCACTTTTCAATGAACCACTAATATAAGAGGACACATGTCAATGGGCCACTAATGCAAAAGGGCACTTTTCAATAGACCACTAATATAAGAAGGTACTATTCAATGGATCACTAATGTAAGAGAGCATTCCTAAATGGACCACTAATGTAAGAGGGTACTTTTCAATGGACCACTAATGTAAAAGAGCCCTTTTCAATAGACTACTAATATAAGAGGGTACTATTTAATGGACCACTAATGTATGCAGATACTATTTAATGGACCACTAATATAAGAGGGCACTATTCAATGGACTACCAATGTAAGGGGGCACTATTCAATGGAAGAGTAATGTGGGAGGACACATTTTAATGGACCAGTAACGTAGGGGGCCACTTTTCAATAGACCACTATTATAATAGGGTGCTATTTAATGGACCACTAATGTAAGAGGGCATTCTTAAATGGACCATTAATATAAGAGGGTACTATTCAATGGACCCCACATATAAGAAGACACATTTCAATGAGCCTCTAATGTAAGAGGGCACTTTTAAATGGGCCACCAATGTAAGGGGGCATTTTTTAAAGAACCACTATAAGAGGGCACTTTTCAATAGACTACTAATGTAAAAGGGGCACTTTTCAATGGGCCACTAATATGAGAGGGCACCATTCAATGGACCACCAATTCAAGAGTGCACTGTTCAATGGACCATTAATATAAGAGGGCACTTTTCAAAGGACCACAAATGTGAGGGCAAAAAAGAGGGCAATTTCAAATGGACTACTAATGTAAGATGGCATCTCTCCTTGGGCCTCTAGTGTAAGTGGTGACTACAATTTTCACAGTCTGTTTATTTTCTGACAATGATTATTATTCATTTCTTTTTATAATTATGGTTGAAAACTATTTTGTCATTTAGAGCAAGGAGGTGTCGTAAAATGATCCAGTCTGGTTATCAATATTCAATCGTTCTAGCACATTCTTTATTATTTTCTTTTTCCTGTACCTACAATTTACTGATCACAATAATATACCACAAACTGTAGAGATGATTTATCTCAGGGGTTCAAGGGTCCCTCCATTGTTAGAAGAGTTGCATTAGACCGTAATGATGGACAACTGGAGAAGAAGGCAGGTCAGAGGGATTTGGTTGCTCCAAATGAAGGACAGTTGGGGAGGTCTGCACAATGGTCCTCACACCAAGAACTTCCCAGCTCCAAGAACCAGCGTATGGCAACCCGAGAGGCTGCTTTTCGAAGATAGTATCGCGCCATCATTAGGACGCCGTGGTGTTTATCAGTTTCACCTTTTTGGCGCCCGGTCGCCTGTACGTGCCGGCGACTCCGCGGAGTGCAGCGGTAATTATCCCCGGATCAGAGGGGGTCAGCGTCACAGCAGATTCTTCTATTGGTAATGAAAAGCGGAATGAGTCAGAGCGAAGGAACAACGGGAGCCTTATTCAAAGCCCGACATGAGGCTAATGCAATGCTCTCTGCAAATGTACACTTGCATATTAATCAGGCTTGTTAAATAAATGTGCCGTATCTGTGTATACCGCGCACACTGCGCGCCCGGCCTGTAATCACTCTGAAAATAAACTTATAATTAAGATGCCTCTTCATGGTCAAATAACCTTAATAAAACTCCATTATCCTGCAGGAAGGAGCACAATGGGTGCCGGCGTTAGATGTAAATATGGCCGCCGCGTTCTGACGCCACTTTGGGGGGGGGCCTACCAAAGCACTTACTTTTGTTTTTTTTATTTTAATGTTTTTTTTCCTTTTGTTTCTTTTTTATGTTTATGTAGCAATATGTACTGTATCTTATTTAAATGGAAATGTGAGCATTGTAAATGGGATTGGTTGAAGGGTAACTCCACTTTCGTGGGGGGGGGGGGGGGGGAGTGTATACAATTGCTAAACAAGTCATATTGTAATTGAATGTTATTAATAATGACCTTTCCTTTCCAATCTGCAGCCGCTGTCATTTTCTGTTTAATGCAATACGGCCACTTGGAGGCGCTCTGTACACAGATGGTATACAGAACACCCCCCCCAAAAAAAATGTAATTTACCGCTTGCGTGATTGGCTCACTGATTTTCCCAGTAGTCTGATTTTGGGCATCCCCTGCAACAAAAAATGTCATTTTTGGTGAGATACTCCCGAAGGGAGTCTAAAGGGGTGCAGACCCTGTCACCTTACTCATTAGAGCCCTGCAGGTGCAGCAGCTGATTGATTATGATAAAATCACCTCCCATTCACATTCACTTCCGCTCTTCAAATTCTGGTCTTCTGTGTGCCCCCCCCCCATACTCGCCTACACTTGATGGGTGACAGAGTCTTCTCCTGCTGCACCCCAAAACTCTGGAATTCACTTCCATAGAACATCAGAGAGCCATCTTCTCTAAACTCATTCCAATCAATCATTTCTTTTTGACACTTTTTTGGGGGGGGGGATTTCGCATAGAGGGGGCCGGGATCTGGGGGGGGCTTCCAGATTCCTATAAGCCCACTGCTCGCAGACCCCAACAACCACCGGCCAGGGTTGTCAGGAAGAGGCCCTTGTCCCCATCAGCATGGGGACAAGGTGCTTTGGGGTGAGGGTTCAGAGTTCCCCCTTCCTCAAAGCACCCCTCCCCCTTATGTTGAGGGCATGTGGCCTGGTTTGGTTCAGAAGGGGGTGGGGGCCGCTCGCTCGTCTCCCCCCTTTCCTGGCCTGCCAATTTGCATGCCTAGATGATGGTCTGGTATGGATTTTGGGGGGGACCCAGCGCCTTTTTTTTTTTTTTTTTTTAAATGCATTTTTTTTCACATTTTTCTATTGCCGGCAATGGTTTTGTTTTTTCATGAAAGCTTGCAGCCAGGAAAATGAATTCCAATGTTTTTTTTTTCTTTAGAAATGTCAGTTTTGCTGCAGCTGGTTCTATACATGGTACAGATGCGCCACTTTATAGGCAGACTAAGGCCCCCCCCAGGCACTATATTTCAAGGAATTTTCATTTTTATTGTTTCAGTTTAAGCATCATTAAAATCACCGCTGAAAAAAAACTTTTTATTAAAAAAAATGTGTATTGATACATGTCCCTCAGGGCAGTACAGGGACCCAGACACACTATTTATGGGAAATAACTTGCATATAAGGCTTCAAATTGGGAACTTTTGATTTTGGGTCCCATAGACTTTAATAGGGTTTGCGGCTTGGGTCCGAGCTTTTTCCCTGTTTGGGAGTTCTGGTGCAAATTGAACCAGGGGGCGTTCGTCCCCATCACTACCAATCACATGCAAGCAAAATTGCCAAAAAAAAAAAGCATTTTTGTTTGCACAGGATTGGATGATGGAAGTCAATAGAGCTTCCCCTCATTTACTAAGCTCTGGAGCAACTGCCCTTGCAGAGTTCACAGTCTAGTTGCCTTTACTAAATCTCCCCATACCCATAAGTGTTTAGAGGTAGAGAATAAAAAAAGACCAGCGCTTCCAGGAGCAACAGTGTTTTGGCCGAAAAAAAATGGAAATGCACCTAAACTTAGCAAAACGTCCAGTCTGCAGGAGGCCTTCGTTAGAAAAATATGAAGTCTAATATATAAGTGTTTCTTAACTCTATATTTGTTTTATATTTTTTAGCAACTTAGTATTTATATTAAAGAAAGAAAAAAGACCATTTACAGTGCATCCAGAAAGTATTCACAGCACTTCACTTTTTCCACTTTTTTTGTTATGTTACAGCCCTTATTCCAAAATGGATTAAATTCATTATTTTCGTCAAAATTCTACAAACAATCCTCCATAATGACAACATGAAAGAAGTTTGTTTGAAATATTTGCAAGTTTATAAAAAATGAAAAAATTGCATGTACATAAGTATCACAGGCTCCTCCCATGTACATAAGTATCACAGACTCCTCCCATGTACATAAGTATCACAGGCTCCTCCCATGTACATGAGTATCACAGGCTCCTCCCATGTACATAAGTATCACAGGCTCCTCCCATGTACATAAGTATCACAGGCTCCTCCCATGTACATAAGTATCACAGGCTCCTCCCATGTACATAAATATCACAGGCTCCTCCCATGTACATAAGTATCACAGGCTCCTCCCATGTACATAAGTATCACAGGCTCCTCCCATGTACATAAGTATCACAGACTCCTCCCATGTACATAAGTATCACAGGCTCCTCCCATGTACATGAGTATCACAGGCTCCTCCCATGTACATATATATCACAGACTCCTCCCATGTACATAAGTATCACAGACTCCTCCCATGTACATAAGTATCACAGACTCCTCCCATGTACATAAGTATCACAGACTCCTCCCATGTACATTAGTATCACAGACTCCTCCCATGTACATTAGTATCACAGACTCCTCCCATGGAGTCTGTGATACTTATGTACATGGGAGGAGCCTGTGATACTTATGTACATGGGAGGAGCCTGTGATATTTATGTACATGGGAGGAGCCTGTGATACTTATGTACATGGGAGGAGTCTGTGATACTTATGTACATGGGAGGAGTCTGTGATACTTATGTACATGGGAGGAGCCTGTGATACTTATGTACATGGGAGGAGCCTGTGATACTTATGTACATGGGAGGAGTCTGTGATACTTATGTACATGGGAGGAGCCTGTGATACTTATGTACATGGGAGGAGCCTGTGATATTTATGTACATGGGAGGAGCCTGTGATACTTATGTACATGGGAGGAGCCTGTGATACTTATGTACATGGGAGGAGTCTGTGATACTTATGTACATGGGAGGAGCCTGTGATACTTATGTACATGGGAGGAGCCTGTGATACTTATGTACATGGGATTATTTTTGTTTTCTTAATTTAAAAAATTTGCAAAGATTTCAAACAAACTTATTTCACATTCCCATTATGGGGGATTGTTTGTAGAATTTTGAGGAAAACAATGAACTTAATCCATTTTGGAATAAGGCTGTAACATAAAATGTGCAAAAGCTGTGAATACTTTCCGAATGCACTGTATATAAGAAAAGATATCTAAGTGAAGTCTGGCAAGTCTAGGGATAGATCACTATTTTTCTCTCTCTCTTATTTTCTTTTCATTATGAAGGTAAAGTCACATTTTAAGGTAAAAATAGAAAACATTCCCGGCACAAATTCCCGCTAACCCGCCACTTTTATTTTTATTTCTCGTCCTCAGGTACCACAGTAATGAACATGTTGGCGTTTGATGCGGATGACCCCACAACTGACAACGCCGTACTGCGCTACAATATCCTCAAGCAAACGCCCGACAAGCCGTCGCCTAACATGTTCTACATCGACCCTGAAAAGGGCGACATTGTCACGGTGGTGTCCCCGGCGATGCTAGACCGTGAAGTAAGTAACGTCGCTGCCTCAGTACGAGGAACGTTGTATGCGATTTGTTATTTGGAGGAGATGAATCGTAGAGCTGGTGCGGCTCCCATGATTTATTTGGTGTGAGGAGATGATAGTATAATTGCATTCATTAGGATCCGCATTAAGATAAATTTGCAAGTCGGCATCTGACAGCCGGCACAAATGACAACAGGTATGGAGACGGAGTTGATTTAGTTAAAGACGCAGCAAGATTTTTGTCTCTGACTTCATCATGGAAAGAGAGGCATCATCCCAGCTGAAGTAACTATGGTTTAGCCTTTGGGTGGTCAACCTGTGGCCCTCCAGCTGCTGCAGAACTCCCATGAGGCATTGCAAGCCGCTGACAGTTACAAGCATGACTTCCAATGGCAGAGGCATGATGGGACTTGCAGTTCTGAAACAGCTGGAGGACCACAGGTTGAGGCAACAGCTGGAGGACCACAGGTTGAGTCAACAGCTAGAGGACCACAGGTTGAGGCAGCAGCTGGAGGACCACAGGTTGAGGCAACAGCTGGAGGACCATAGGTTGAGGCAGCAGCTGGAGGACCACATGTTAAGGCAACAGCTGGAGGACCACAGGTTGAGGCAGCAGCTGGAGGACCACGGGTTGAGGAAACAGTTTGAGGATCACAGGTTGAGGCAGCAGCTGGAGGACCACAGGTTTAGGTAGCAGCTGGAGGACCACAGGTTTAAGCAGAAGCTGGAGGACCACTGGTTGAGGCAGCAGCTGGAGGACCACAGGTTGAGGCAGCAGCTGGAGGACCACAGGTTGAGGCAACAGCTGGAGGACCACAGGTTGAGGCAGCAGCTGGAGGACCACATGTTAAGGCAGCAGCTGGAGGACCACAGGTTGAGGCAGCAGCTGGAGGACCACGGGTTGAGGCAACATCTTGAGGATCACAGGTTGAGGCAGCAGCTGGAGGACCACAGGTTGAGGCAGCAGCTGGAGGACCACAGGTTGAGGCAGCAGCTGGAGGACCACAGGTTGAGGCAGCAGCTGGAGGACCACAGGTTGAGCATCCATGGTCACTTGCCAGAACCATAGGGGGCAATTGTTGTCAGATATCCAGAGCGACAAGAAGGGCGCACCAGCCCCGTGCTTTACCTTAAAGCGGAACCACACCACAAGCCAAAAAACCCTATTTATTTCATTTTTAATATTCAAACAAAATTTCCCCCCATCCGTCCATGTCTCCATGCTTTATTTTGCTGAGATCACTTTGAAAAAAAATCTCAAGTTTTTCTGGCCGTGGCCATCTTGAGTAAAGGCAGATGACTCATGTAGAATTTACTTCTTGGAATCCATCCACCTTTTAGCTCAGGCATGCAGGCAGGAGGGTGTGCTTAGCTTAGAAATCCCCTCCTCCCCTCCTGAAGATTCATGGAATGTATGGCATCATTTTGGCCTAGGCAAGAAACCAGGAAGCCACCAGGAAACCAGGAAGCCACTGAAGAAATATAAAAAAAAAAAGTCTATCTGCCCTTAGCTCAGGCATGCAGGCAAGATGATGTGCTTAGCTGAGAAGACTCCTGAAGACTCCTGGGATGTGTTAGAAAAATTTGTTTGTTTTCGATTTCGTTTCATTCAGAGTTTTTTGTTTGTTTTCCGGGTTATTCGTTATGATTGCAATTCGTATATTTGAAAATTCATCAATCCTAAAATAAGAAAGAAAATCCGAAAATTTGAAATAATAACTAACTTATAAATTATAGGTACCGTATATACTTGAGTATAAGTCAAATTTTTCAGCACCTTTTTTTGTGCTGAAAGTGCCCCCTTCGACTTATACTCAAGTCAAGCACTTTTCTGCAGCAAAAAATTTCATTTTCCGAACCGACTTTGGGGCCCCGTATCTCAGGGCCACTTGGTGCTAGGAACCCCAAATTTGGTGTGCAAACCCAGTGGAACTGGTACCATAACATATCCAAAGATGAAGTTCCTAGCACTAAGTGGCCCCGAGATACGGGGCCCCAAAATCGGTTCGGAAAATGTCATTCTCTGCTGAAGAAAAGTGCTTGACATTTTCTGAACCGACTTTGGGGCCCCATATCTCAGGGCCACTTGGTGCTAAGAACCCCACATTTGGTGTGCAAACGCAGTGGAACTGGTACCATAACATATCCAAAGCTGGGGTTCTTAGCACCAAGTGGCCCTGAGATACGGTGCTCCAAAGCCGGTTCGGAAAATGTCATTCTCTGCTGCAGAAAAGTCAGTGAACTGATTTCTGGGGCCCTGTATCTCGGGGCCACTTGGTGCTAGAAACCCCAGCTTTGAAAATTTTATGGTGCTAGTTCCACTGGGTTTGCACACCAAATTTGGGGTTCCTAGCACTAAGTGGCCCCGAGATACAGGGCCCCAAATTCGGTCAACTGTGTCTATCTGCAGCACTGTCATTTCGGGACCCTTTGGGTTCAGAGACCCCAAATTTTGGCTGCAGCTAGGGGGCATCTAGGAACCCTTAACTACCGAGTTTGAAGTTCAGGGGACCTATGGCTGCAAATTGGCACAGTGAGGCATGCAAATGGGCACAGTGATGCTGCAAATGGGCATTGTTGACCCTCTTTTCCACTTACAGTAGCTGTGCATTTCTCACTCTCGTCTTATACTCGGGTCAATAAGTTTTTCCCATTTTTTTTGTAGTAAATTAGGGCCTCGACTTATACTCGGAACGACTTATACTCGAGTATATACGGTATTTGAATTTCCTTTCAAATTTGACTGTTAGTGAACGTAACAAATGTATCCAAAGTTACGAATTATCCGAAATAACGAATGCCGCATCTAAACAAATGGAACTAATTGAATTAATAATAAATAATAATAATAAAGAGTTTTCATTATTTTATTCTTGTTATTTATTATTATTAATTTGTTACATTCCATCTGTTTAGATGCGGCATTCGTTATTTCGGATAATTCGTAACTTCGGATAAATTCGTATTTGTTACGTTCACTAACAGCCAAATTTGAAAGGGAATTCCAATACCTAGAATTTATAAGTTAGTAATAGTTAAGTTATTATTAGTAGTTATTATTTCAGATTTTCCATTTTTCTGGTTTTTGCATTTTCGAATTTTGCGAATCTCTGAATTTTTGAATATTCGTATTTACGAATATTCCGAACAAATTAGTTAAACAGGTTTTCGTTAATTCATAAACAAAAAACTTTAAAAAACAAATTCGGAATGAAACGAATTGCACATGTCAAATTTTTAGCACTGATCACTGTATTGGTGTCAATGGTCTCCAAAAGAGTGTCAGTTGGTGTCAGATTGTCCACCGCAATATCGCAGTCCCGCTATAAGATGCTGATCGCCACCATTACTAGTATAAAAATAAATAAATAAAAATTCCAATATATATCCCATAGTTTGTAGACCCTATAACTTTTGTGCAAACCAATCAACACTTTTTGGAATTTTTTTTTTTTATTTAGTAAAAACATGTTGGCCTAAATTTTTTTGAAACAATTTAATTTTTTTTAAATTTTTTATTGGATATGGATATGTTTTATAGCAGAAAGTAAAAAAAATATATATTTTTTTTTCAAAATTTTCATTTTTTTTGTTTATAGCGCAAAAAATAAAAACGGCAGAGGTGATCAAATACCACCAAAAGAAATCTCTATTTGTGGGAAAAAAGGACATAAATTTTATTTGGGTCGAGCGTCGCACGACCGCACAATTGTCAGTTATAAAGTAATGCAGTGCCAAAATACAATAAACGGGCTGGTCACGAAGAGGGGTAAATCTTCTGGAGGTCATGTGATTAAGGTAATGCTGGAGGCTGGTGCGCCCTTCTTGTCGTTTAGTGCCAAGGATTTCCCCAATGTGAAGAGGGCAGCAAAGCCCGAAGCCTCCCCCCCGGGGCACTGTGGAGGCAGCAAGTCTATCTGTTCCATGGGTGCCATATGTACTTTATATGGGGTCACACTTTAGCGCTGATGTCGTGTTTTTTTAATTCATATTAGATATCCTGCCTGGATTACTATTAGAAACTCAAGGGAGCTGTTGAAGCAAAACGATCTTTTGTTAGTAAACGTTCTGTCAAAGGAGCCGGAAAAACAACCGATTACCCTTAAGTGAGATGAACTGGTGATATGTTGGTCTGCAGTCCATGACAATGAAATGATCTCTACGTTCAGATTTTGATGGCCTATATGTCAGGATCCTGGCATTGCTCTGGTGGCAGCACGGCCCGGATATGTTTCTTTTGTATCTGTTTGAAATTGCGATTGGCAGTATTGTGATCACTGCGACCCGTTCTGACTTGAAGTGCTAAAAATTGCTGGCGTGTGGGAAGCTCATCCAGGAAGCGTGCTATCCATGTAGTGTGGGAATGCCACACGCCTGCACCTTAATGTAATGTAATAATGTCAAATAATGGTGAAAAAAATGGCCTCAGTTCCTCTTAGGCCACACCCACTGGCACTTTTCACCCCAGGGCTTAGTCAAACAGGACCTCCCTGATTAAGTCCCAAGGGTGGGGTGAAACACGTCTGCGGCCTCTTTGGCCATGTTCAATGACATGCTTTGTCTCACCCCCGGGGCTTGGTCATGGAGGAGCTCTCTGATTAAGCGCCGCGGTTGGGGTGAAACGTATCAACTGCCTCTTTGGCCACGTTCAGTGATACGCTTCGTCCTGCCCCTAAGGACCTCCCTAACTAAGCCAAAGGGCGTGGACTAAGAGGAGCTGAAGCTTAGGCGTTTTTTTACCATTATTTACAATGAGCTGCAGTTGTGCGGTGTTCCCACACTACATGGTGGCATTGTGATAATATTGTGGAGTGGTATATCTGTGGATATTACCTTGCTGTAATGTTTTTCAATCAATGATGTATTCTACTTTATGAAGAGTGACAGACTGTTGTTACCCATGACAGCCAATCATATTGTAGGTGTAAGTTAAAAATCAAATCCCATTTGTTAAAGAAATGTCCTTCAAATAAAAGTTTGGAATGGGTACTCTAGAAGCTACAAACCACTCAACATCCAAAATCTCACGGTTTTCAATTGTGCTTGTTTACACCTGAAGGTAGTGTCGCTTGAAGCTCGTAGCTCCAAAAAATACGTAAGCTTCCTTTGAGCTACAAGAATCAAGTGTTTTTGGCCCCAATAAACTTTAAGAGAAGTGCGAAAAAATATATATCACATGTTTGTTTTGTTTTTTTAGTAACTTAGCTTTCCATTGGCTAAAAATAATTGGAAAAAAAAAAAAAAACCTCAAGCCTCAGACGCATACAAAAATGGGAAAAACACCTGTACAAATGCTTAAAAAATGCCAAGAAAATAACGAAAGATGCTCAGATCAAGAGTGAATCCAACCTTGTTTAGGCACTAGAAAGTATCACACTGACCAAGGGCATATGTACAGGGGTCACAGGGGTCACGATTTTGACCCGGCCCCATGCTCCAGGGGTAGGGTTGCCACATCATCCCTTTAATCCAGGACATATATGAATTACACAGGTTCTGAGGCTGATTTAATGCAGATAAGGCACCAAGTGAGTTTAATTATCACTTTAATCAGCCACAGAACCTGTGTAATTAATGTATGTCCTGGATTAAAGGGATGATGTGGCAATCCTATCCAGGGGGCCCATGCAGCCCCCACTGTGTACTTGGATAGGAGTGGCGGTGGCATGTAGAAGAACCGATCCTTCCATGCAGCCACTGAATGCCCGCATCTCCTCCTCTCCCTCCTTAAGGCATTCAGTGGCGGCGGGAGAGAAATGGACGGATCGGTTTCTCTATATGCCACCCCTGTCCTCTCTCCTGGTCCCCCTGTGCTGTCTCCAGGCCCCTGTATGCTCTCTCTCAGACCACCCCCCACCTCCCCCCGCAATGCTGACAGGTTTCCCCCTCCCACCTCCTGCTGCAAAGGGATCTGTCAGTATGGAGAGCGGAGAAGGAGCTGGCAAATGTGTCATTTACCGGCCCCTTCCTTGTGTTAATGAATAGAGTCAGTGATTGATAATCAAAATTGTAAAAAAAATATAAAATAAAATGGTAAAAACAATAAAATAACGAAAATAAAAAACTACTGACACCAGTGGTGGAACTACTGGGGTCACAACACTTCCAACCGGGCAGTGGCGTTCCGCCACTGTGGAGGGGGGGCCCAAGATGGCAAGTAGGGGGCCCGCTGCAGGACTGTAATAAAGGGTCCCTTGATGGGAGTAAAGGGCCCCGGGATCCGTGGGAAGGGCCACTTCATGGTTTCTTGCACCAGGGCCCTGATGGTTCTAGTTACCTTTCTTATATTGACCATCTTTTCTCTCTTCCGGCATTAGAAAATTCCATCACCTCTACTGATGGCAAGGAAAGGGAATGTCTGGTTTGAGTTTAGTAGTAGATGCAGCTCTGTCTTAATAAATAGCCGACATTGCACATGGCAGGTGTTCAGTGTTATTTTTCTTTCCTGCTCCGGGGAATGTCAGTTCTACACTGGGTGATATATTGGGAATCTGAGAGAGTCGCCTAAAGGTACTCAGATCTGGGAACAGACGACCGTTTGTCACACGTTGCAGTACAACTTCAAAACTTTTTCCTCCTGGAAGTCCATTATGGACGGCGGTTGGACCAGACAGCTCAATCTCTTTGTGTCAGTATTAAAAAAATAAGTACATAGAAGTCGATTTACTAAAACTGAAGAGTGCAAAATCCGGAGCAACTGTGCGTGGTGGCCAATCGGCTTCTGACTTCCGCTTCTTCAAGTTAAGCTTTGACAATAAAACCTGGAAGCTGATTGGTTTCAAACCATGAGCTGGACTTAGATTCAGTATTAGTAAATCAACCCCATAATTGGAAATTTAAACATGTAATTGGGATTTTTAAGGTGCTAAATTAGAACAAAATCATTTGTGAAAAGTAGAAATTTATTAGAGCATAAAAACAAACCTACAAAAGGTAAATATTGATATTACTAATACATGTGCTGACTGATTTAATCTCTACACGTTTCGCCCTGGTAATTGGCTTCTTCAGGAGAATTAAGTGATATCAGGCACAATGAGCACTAGAAGTAAACATAATCTTTTAGAAAAATAGGGCAACAGTCACAAAAACATCAAAGATATAAAAACACAGATTTACAAATAAAAAACATTCATTGATTGGGAAAATGCACAACGTAAATCTGTGTTTTATATCTTTGATGTTTTTGTGACTGTTGGATGTCCTATTTTTCTAAAAGATTCTGTTTACTTCTAGTGCTCATTGTGCCTGATATCAATTAATTCTCCTGAAGAAGCCAATTACCAGGGCGAAACATGTAGAGATTAAATCGGTCAGCACATGTATTAGTACTGTAATATCAATATTTATCTTTTGTAGGTTTGTTTTTATGCTCTAATAAATTTCTACCTTTTACAAATGATTTTGTTCTAATTTAGCACCTTAAAAATCCCAAATACATCTTTAAATGTCTAATTACCTTTCAAGGGATGTGGTGCTTT
Source organism: Lithobates clamitans (assembly GCA_037952925.1). NCBI lineage: Eukaryota > Metazoa > Chordata > Amphibia > Anura > Ranidae > Lithobates > Lithobates clamitans. The sequence continues at coordinate 179,189 of JBBGZY010002329.1, forward strand.
ATCTTTATTAGATGATAAGTAAAATACCTTCTCTCAAATCAACCCTATGATAGTTTCTAGTTCATCTCGGAAGTGAGCCACAGAATGGACTTTTTTAAAATCAAGAATACATACTTGGATATACCGTAAGTTTCTTTCTTTAAAGCAGAACTTTACCCTCCATCCCCCCCCCCCCCCCCCACACACACACACTCCGCATTTTTTTTTCAAGCCTTATCGACCTGGTGTTGAGTTCTGCTAACATTTGATACTCGCCCACCCAGCGGATCCAGCGCTGTCCAGCTGAGAGCTTCTTCTTTTCAGCCAGCACTAGGTCCCGCGCCGCCATGTTTCCCTGTGACATCATCACTAGGCTGCCTCCTGTTCTGGGTTCAGCCATTATGCCTCCCGATGATGCGCTGACAGCCCCGCCCCCTCCTCCTTTCTTCAATGAAAGGCTAAACTTCATGGGATAGGTGACGTACATATCCCGGGAGGAGGCCCAGTGGGCAGTGTGCTTGTCATTCGCTTAAGGCAAGTGACATGCATAAGAAGGCGGGGCAAACATTCTATTAAAAAAAAAAGAGGCAAAAAAAAAAGCCTTTTTCCTGCAGAGGACAGGAGGAGGGGTGGAGACCATGCTTGGGAGGCTGAAGGTCTGCTTTAAACTAGAGTTTAGTGTCACTTTAACCTATAAGTAGGGCTTTTCAATGCCATCATCTACATCAGGGCTTTTCAACCAGGGCAAAATTACACACAGCGCGGTACTGTGCAATTATTATAGATTTCCACTATTAACTCCTGTGTACAGAGGAGAGATCACATCTGGCATCCTCCCGGCTCTCTCCTTATCTATGGTGTTCTCTGTAGGCTTGTCGGCAAAACTGGAAGCTATGCAAGCTGCCCTCTCACGTCCTACCAACTGATGACGTCACCGGTTGCTAAGGACGGGTTGGGCGGCTTGCACAGCTTTCAGTGTAGCGTCACATATGGCGACCCATCCCATTTCGCTACCTGCTGGAGTGCGCATGCGCGCCGCCGCCATATGCGTTACAACACTTTTACGACAAAACTCCACCCCTAAATCCAGGTTCAAGCCCCACCATCCAAGTGGACATAGAGTTAGAGGCCGTGCCCGAAGCGTGGCGAGCGAAGCGAGGCTGTACCCGAAGCATGGCGAGCGAAGCGAGGCTGTGCCCGAAGCATGGCGAGTGGAGCGAGGCTGTGCCCGAAGCGTGGCGAGCGAAGCGAGGCTGTACCCGAAGCACAGCGAGTGAAGCGAGGCCGTGCCCGAAGCATGGCGAGCGAAGCGAGCCCACGAGGGGTGTGGAGTTTTGTCGTAAAAGTGTCGGAACGCATATGGCGGCAGCGCGCATGCGTATTCCAGCGGGTAGCGAAATGTGATGGGTCACCATATGTGACGCTACAGGCAAAAGTACCGGATGTGATCTCTCCCGCTCCTTTGTACACGGGAGTTACCAGTGGAAATCTTTAATAACCGCACAGTAGCAGGCTGTGTGTAATTTAGCTGTGGTGAGGGCAAAGAGGGGGCTTTAGGAGGGGGGACTTGTACTAGGAAGGGGTATTTTGGAGGGGGGTTTGTGCTAGGAGGGGATATCTGTGCTTTGGGGGATTTAGGATGTAGGGGGGGGGGTTGTGCTAGAAGGGGACATTTGTGCTGGGGGGGATTTAGGATGGGGGGGGGGATTGTGCTAGGAAGGGAGGATTTTGAAGGGGGGAATTTGTACTAGGAGGGGGATTTGTGCTAGGAGGGGGGGATTTAGGATTTTGAAGGGGGGAATTTGTACTAGGAGGGGGATTTGATGGGTGATTTGTGCTAGCGGGGGGGGGATTTAGGATTTTGGAGGGGGGAATTTGAACTAGGAGGGGAATTTGATGGTTGATTTGTGCTAGCGGGGGGGATTTAGGATTTTGGAGGGGGGAATTTGTACTAGGAGGGGGATTTGATGGGTGATTTGTGCTAGTGGGGGGGGGGATTTAGGATTTTGGAGGGGGGAATTTGTACTAGGAGGGGGATTTGTGCTAGGAGGGGGGGATTTAGGATTTTGAAGGGGGGAATTTGTACTAGAAGGGGGATTTGATGGGTGATTTGTGCTAGCGGGGGGGGGATTTAGGATTTTGAAGGGGGGAATTTGTACTAGAAGGGGGATTTGATGGTTGATTTGTGCTAGCGGGGGGGGGGGGGGTTAGGATTTTGGAGGGGGGAATTTGTACTAGGAGGGGAATTTGATGGTTGATTTGTGCTAGCGGGGGGGATTTAGGATTTTGGAGGGGGGAATTTGTACTAGGAGGGGGATTTGATGGGTGATTTGTGCTAGCGGGGGGGGGATTTAGGATTTTGGAGGGGGGAATTTTTACTAGAAGGGGGGTTTGATGGGTGATTTGTGCTAGCGGGGGGGGGGATTTAGGATTTTGGAGGGGGAATTTGTACTAGGAGGGGGATTTGATGGTTGATTTGTGCTAGCGGGGGGGGGGGAGGGGATCTACAACCTACTGATCACTCAGCCTTACAAACTACATTTTAGGGCTAAGCAGGTGCAGTGCAGAGGTGTGAAATGATGCATTTTCCTGCACCGCACAAAAATGCGTTGCCTTTTGCAGCTGTGTGCAGTTGCCATTAATTCTTAATTGCATGTATGTTTGCGTCCACTAAAGCGCATGATAACTCAGTACCATGCATTTTGGTGGGGTTCAATATAAAAATCATGCCAGAACCTTTCTTCGTATTTCACAAGCATAGAGCTGCCTAAAAGAAAAGAAAAAACGCAACACGCGGGAACATACAAAAAAAAAAAAACGATTGTGCTCACCGAACCCTCAGGCCGGTGTATGCCCCCAGGATTGTGCGCAGTTCTAAAGGGTGCCTTGGCTAGAAAGAGGTTGAGAATCACTGATCTACATCTACATCATGCCCTTCCATGGGTCCGGGTGGCACCCATACTTCCTTATTGGCCGCAGGTTCTCCTGTTCCCAGATACAAGAAACGAAGTAATATGATTATGATTTTCTCTCCTCCTGTTCTGCTTCTATGGATTCCTTTCCGCTTGACTTCCACTCATTTCCTTGGAGAGCAAACAGAAATCCGTTTCATGTCTTTGCCAGTATTATTTCATGCCCTGTCATTCTGAGCGGCAGATGAAAGCCACGCTGTCTTTATTTTCATTTACATTTTTTTTTTTTTATATGTCAGCCAAAATCTCACCCGAACACGGCAGCGGAATGTACTTCTTAACGGGTTCTGGCCGGTGTTAATTTAGTCAACTAAAAAAAACGACTGAAACTAAAACAATTGAGATGACTGAAATACGACTAAAACTAAAATGCCATTTTAGTCAAAAGACTAATGCCCCGTACACACGGTCGGACATTGATCGGACATTCCGACAACAAATCCATGGATTTTTTCCAACGGATGTTGGCTCAAACTTAGGATATAAGTAATTAAGTGCAGCGCTGAGACATAAAGCATAAGTGAAAAAATATTATATATAAACCAGTGAATATGTGAAATATAATGGCAAACCAAATATAAAACAAGCAGTATGGCCCCGTATAGAAGTGCGTCAGTAGAGCATAGGGGATAGACTCCCGTGATGTCCAACCGAGTGACGTCCTGAATGGGCCCCTGTTGAAGACTGTGTAGTCGAAACGCGTAGGCATTTTCAGCTTCCCACATTGCCATTTTTTTTATCTGTTTGTGATCACTTTTATTATGCATGGATTTTATCCAATACAACCCCATTTTTGACCTACACCATGTGGAGTTCCCTTTTCTCTTTCTCCAATGGTTCCACTTCGAATTGCTTCCTCCTGACCATTCTGTTCTGGAACCGAAAGGGAGTGTGCGACAGTGGTTCAACTTCTGCCCATGACGGCTACTCTTCACCGGTGACCTTCAGGACATCACTCGGTTGGACATCACGGGAGACTATACCCTATGCTCTATTGACGCACTGCTATACGGCATGTGCGTCCTACGGATCTGGGAAGGGTATCCAACTTTTTCCATTGAAGATTTGTATGCCGTGATATCTGTGGTCGCCTTTCCATTTGGGTGTCTATTCCCCTCCCGGGGTATATGGTACCCCCTCTTGGAGAAGACTTTCACTCACCTTATACTTCACGGACTTTGGTCTCTTGCTGCCCCATATTTCACCATAGACTATTTTGATTATATCCAGCAGGCCATACTGCTTGTTTTATATTTGGTTTGCCATTATATTTCACATATTCACTGGTGTATATATAATATTTTTTCACTTATGCTTTATGTCTCAGCGCTGCACTTAATTACTTATATCCTGAATTGACTTGGTTTGTTTGTGTGCTAGCTGCTTTTGTTATTTTCTGATTCGTATTAGCATTTTTTATACCTCTGTTGGCTTAAACTTGTCTTGCATACACACGGTCACACAAAGTTGTCGGAAAATCCGATCGTTCTAAACGCGGTGATGTAAAACACGTCCGTCGGGACTATAAACGGGGCAGTAGCCAATAGCTTTCATCTCTTATATTAATTCTGAGCATGCGTGGCACTTTGTGCGTCGGATTTGTGTACACACGATCGGAATTTAAACGATCGGATTTTGTTGTCGGAAAATTTTATAGCCTGCTCTCAAACTTTGTGTGTCGGAAATTCCGACGGAAAAAGTCCGATGGAGCCCACACGCGGTCGGAATTTCCGACAACACAATCCGATCGCACTTTTTCCGTCGGAAAATCCGACCGTGTGTACGGGGCATAAGGCTAAAACTAAATTGAAATTTGACTTCAAAATGAACACTGGTCTGTAGTGCATGTTCAGACCTCAATACCTTAAATAATAACATATGAGATTTTTCACTCCAGCAGTATTCAATGAGTTTGGAAATTGTAGAGAAATGTTAACTGACGCATTACAATGTAATTACGCCCATTAGATTTTAGACGACTAAAATGAGTTTTAGTCGACTAAAACGTACTGGAGATTTAGTCGACTAAAACTAAAACAATTGCAGAAGACTAAAATGGGACTAAAACTAAAATCCTAAGACTAAAACTGAATCGAAATTTGCTGCCAAAATTAACACTAGTTCTGGCACACTGAAGGGTCCAAACCTACCTCGGAAGCTCTGAAGTATATCTACGTTTTTGAAGATCGACACAGATTTAAAAAAAAAAATAACACAGTAGACATGAGTCTAAAATTAGTGGATCGGTCCTACAGGTGATGTTCTTCTGTAGCCACCCTCTACTTTAGGTGATGCCTAAATTTGTCTTTCCTGGGTGGTACCTAGCCTGGGACAATTGCTAGTTGCTCATTTGGTTTCCCCCTGAGTTGTTGCAGTATCCTGCTCTTGCCATTAGGAATCACTGACACCTGGAGTTATAGTTACGGGCAGGGCCGCTGTTAAGGAGGGGAAGGGGTAGCACTCTCCCTCCTGTGTGGGACCCAAGCCCTTCCAGGCACTTCCTCCTCCCTGCAGTACAGCTGGCTTCTCCCCCTCTCCCTCCTGCAGACTGTCAGCTGCTGTAGGGGGAGCCACAAGGGGATTTTTTTTTATGTAATGCCCCCCCATTTCTGCTGCTCTGATCAGTCCCTCTCCTGCACAGGATCATCTGGATCTTTGATCCCCCTGTGTGCGCCCACCCGCGTTTTCTGTGCTTCAGTTTGGGAATGAACAGGGAGCCGCTGTATAGAGTGCTACCTGTTCATTCATTCTGTAGCAGCTGAGGCTGCAGAGAAAGGATTGGGGATTTGTGTCCTCAATCACTTTCTCTGTCTCAAAAGTGATAGATCAGGAATCTGGTTAGACCCCTTCATCATTCTGTATAACATCAGAGGTATGCAGAGATACACAATATGCATAAAAACATATACATATGTATTTTATATACATTCTAAATACATTTTAAAAATAAAATAAAAAAAATATTCAATTTTCAAAAGGTATTTAGAATGTATGTAAAATACATGTATATGTTTTTATGAATATCGTGTATCTCTGCATACCCCTGATGCTATACATTCTGTTATAATAGATATAAGCTACAGATCTGGAACCCACAAGCCCTCTGCCCCTGAAGAAGATCTGCATTTTGTTTTTCGAAACGCGTTGGGCGTTATGTCAGTCTAACAAAGCTCTTGGCTTTTCCTTGCAGCTGGTTTCCATTTCTGCTCCTAATATTTGCGTTTGCTGCGTATATCCCCATGTTCATGTTGCTGTATATTATCAATGTGTAATAAATGTTGAATATTTTTTTTACCATCAAACTGTTTCTGGCCCAGTTTAAAGTCCCAGTCTGAGGAATTCATGTTTTGACTCTATGTATCAGGTGGTCCACAATCAGCTTAAGCAATTAGTTGCGGTAGAGGGTCTCTTTGAACCGTAATAGCTCTGTAGAGAGCTTACTGTCCATTCATAAACGAACGCATAATAAACACAGTTTACTACGCTTCAGTTATGAATGAACAGAGTCAGTGATTGTTACTGATCACTGACTCTGTCATTTTCAGACAAGGAAGGGGTCGGTAAATGACATATTTACCAGCCCCTTCACCGCTCTCCATCCTGACACATCCCCCGCAGCAGCCTGTGAGATGGGTAAGGGGCGAAACCGGCTAGGCTGTGGTGGAGGGGGGCAGGAGAGAGTACTGGAGAAGAGCACAGGGCGGCGGTACAGAGCACGGGGACTGGAGAACAGCAAAGGGGGGGGGGATCTGGAGAAGAGCATGGGGACCAGAGAATAGCACAGTGACTGGAGAAGGGGGGGGGGTAGATGGGAGAGAGCACAAAAGTTGCCAGGGAAGATCTCAGGGGGGCCAGGACAGAGCAGAGGGGCCCCTGGGCAACAGAAGGAAGCTGAACAGGAGGGGCATATAGAGGAACTGATGCCCGCCATGTTCCTCCAGCCGCAGGAGCAACTTGCTGCCCTGTTGTCCAGGTGTAGAGGGGAGCTACACGGGCCCCCTGGAGCACAGGGGTTGGTTGCAATGGTGACCCCTGTAGTTAAGCCCTTGCAGATAGGCATTTCTGGTGGTAAGGGGGAGAGGTTATGAAACCTGATTTTTTTCAGCCCCTGACTATTTGTAAAATATTTGATGTGGCCCTCGTAGTGAAAGGTCTGGGGACCCCTGGCCTTATACCTTTCTAGGCTTCAGCTGGTACACTCATGTCTATTGGTGACAATGTCATTGCTGGTGGAACACGTTTCGTCTTGCTTCGGCACAGCCTCGCCCCGGGCTCCAGAGCTGATAAGCATCAAGTGTCCCTCAATTAAGGTTTATGCAAATGGCCAATCCTCTCTCCGGCTCTGTGAAGTTGTCCTGAAGCGTAAGACCTGTTGTCCCTTCTAATTAGTCCGGCGGTGTCATTCTGCATGTTAAGCAACCGCCTGCACTCCTATTCCACACAAACAGCTCCGGGGACTTCCCAGAAGGACTTGCAGCCGAAATTCACTTGCTGCTATTTGAACGGCATTGTTCTTTGTAGATAAAACTTTCCATCCCAGCGGGCAGCCAGATGAAATGTGCGCTCTTCATTTGTTTTTATGTTGTCCGCTCTGACAGACGGACAAAAATAAGGACTTCGTTCTTCATCTTTCTCCTTTTTTTTGTGTTGTAATAAGCATCTTTAAGCAGTCAATACACCTATTACTTGACTCTATCTATATGCAAATGTTAAACTCTCAGTGCGCTCTCCTTTTTTTAATGAAAAGATATTAATCTTTACAGTGAACGATCCCCGCATTTCACAAACGCTTTAAAACTTTGAAATATTCATATTTACCGTGACTGCAGTGGCTCGAAATACGGAGCCAAGCCATTGCTTTGAAACTAATTTCCATTGTTAGAACTCTTTTCTTTTTTTTTAAGAGGAACTCCGAGTCAGACACGAAACTCTACAGCAGTTAAAACGCACAGGGAAACACAGATCTACTGGGAAACAAAGATCTACCGGGAAACAAAGATCTACCGGGGAAACAAAGATCTACCGGGAAACAAAGATCTACCGGGGAAACAAAGATCTACCCGGGAAACAAAGATCTACCGGGAAAACAAAGATCTACTGGGGAAACAAAGATCTACCCAGGAAACAAAGATCTACCAGGGGAAACAAAGATCTAACTGGGAAACAAAGATCTACCCGGGAATTGGAGATCTACCAGGAAAACAAAGATCTACCCGGGAAACAAAGATCTACTGGGGAAATAAAGATCTACCGGGGATATAAAGATCTACCGGGGAAACAAAGATCTACCAGGGAAACAAAGATCTACCGGGGGAAACAAAGATCTACCCGGAAAACAAAGATCTACTGGGGAAATAAAGATCTACCGGGGATATAAAAATCTACCAGGGAAACAAAGATCTACCGGGTAAACAAAGATCTACCGGGGAAACAAAGATCTACCGGGGAAACAAAGATCTACCCGGGAAACAAAGATCTACCTGGGAAACAAAGATCTACCGAGGAAACAAAGATCTACCCGGGAAAACAAAGATCTACCCGGGAAACAAAGATCTACCAGGGAAATAAAGATCTACCGGGAAAACAAAGATCTACCCGGGAAACAAAGATCTACTGGGGAAATAAAGATCTACCGGGGATATAAAGATCTACCCGGGAAACAAAGATCTACCAGGGAAATAAAGATCTACTGCGGAAACAAAGATCTACCGGGGGAAATAAAGATCTAATGGGGAAACAAAGATCTGGGGAAATAAAGATCTACCAGGGAAACAAAGATCTACCGGGAAACAAAGATCTACCCGGGAAACAAAGATCTACCCAGGAAACAAAGATTTACCGGGGAAACAAAGATCTACCCGGGAAACAAAGATCTACCCAGGAAACAAAGATTTACCGGGGAAACAAAGATCTACCGGGGAAACAAAGATCTACCCGGGAAACAAAGATCTACCCGGGGGAACAAAGATCTACCTGGGAAACAAAGATCTACCGGGGAAACAAAGATCTACCGGGGAAACAAAGATCTACCGGGGAAACAAAGATCTACCTGGGAAACAAAGATCTACCGGGGAAACAAAGATCTACCGGGGAAACAAAGATCTACCCGGGAAACAAAGATCTACCGGGGAAACAAAGATCTACCGGGGAAACAAAGATCTACCCGGGAAACAAAGATCTACCAGGGAAATAAAGATCTACCGGGAAAACAAGGATCTACCCGGGAAACAAAGATCTAACTGGGAAACAAGGATTTACCCAGGAAACAAAGATCTAACTGGGAAACAAAGATCTACCCGGGAATTGGAGATCTACCAGGAAAACAAAGATCTACCCGGGAAACAAAGATCTAGTGGGGAAATAAAGATCTACCGGGGATATAAAGATCTACCGGGGAAACAAAGATCTACCAGGGAAACAAAGATCTACCGGGGAAACAAAGATCTACCAGGGGAAACAAAGATCTACCCGGAAAACAAAGATCTACCCGGAAAACAAAGATCTACTGGGGAAATAAAGATCTACCGGGGATATAAAAATCTACCAGGGAAACAAAGATCTACCAGGGGAAACGAAGATCTACCAGTGGAAACAAAGATCTAACTGGGAAACAAAGATCTACAGGGAAAACAAAGATCTACCCGGGAAACAAAGAGCTACCAGGGAAACAAAGAGCTACCGGGGAAACAAAGACCTACTGGGGGAAACAAAGATCTACCAGGGAAACAAAGATCTACCGGGGAAACAAATATCTTCTGGGGAAACAAAGATCTACCGGGAAACAAAGATCTACCCAGGAAACAAAGATCTACCAGGGAAATAAAGATCTACTGCGGAAACAAAGATCTACCGGGGGAAATAAAGATCTAATGGGGAAACAAAGATCTGGGGAAATAAAGATCTACCAGGGAAACAAAGAGGTACCGAGGAAACAAAGATCTACTGGGGGGAAACAAAGATCTACCAGGGAAATAAAGATCTACCGGCGGAAACAAAGATCTACCGGCGGAAACAAGGATCTAACTGGGAAACAAAGATCTACCGGCGGAAACAAAGGTCTTCGGGGGAATTTAAATAAAAAATCCATAAAAATGTCCCATAGTTTGTAGACAATATAACTTTTGCGCAAACCAATCAATATACGCTTATTGGGATTTCTTCTTACCAAAAACATGTAGCAGAATACATATTGGCCTAAATTGATGAAGAAATTCGATTTTTTTAAAACTTTTTTTTAATTGGATATGTTTTATAAAGAACGAATGAGAAAGTGCGTGAAAAAGCTCCATTTGCCGGAGTGTCTTTGTGCAAAGCCTGAATAATGAGTGATCCAAATAACTAGAAATATATTTTTTTTATCAACTTGCATGAAATCATTCCTCTGAAATACACATTCTGGTCAGTGCATCCCGATCGGAGTTTATTATCCTCCTTGCATATGATGTCTGTTTGATCGCTTCCATCAGCCTGTAAATGGATTTCCCCCTTTTTTTTTTATCCCGGCATTATCGTTTTAAAAAAAAACGCACTTTGCATTCGTTCTCTGCCGCTGTCATTGTTTTGCTTTATCTTCCGTTTGCATGTAAACCAATTAATTATTTTACCGTCGGTCCTTTTATAGCCGCGGACTGACCATAATAGCCGGCATATTTTTATTCAATTAATGAGTGTTTGACGAACGGCCTAATGCATCATGACTGTAATAGCTCGTTGTGCGGAAGCTGGCGGCGTCCTGCCCGCCGCCGGACAGCGAATCTTTTCAGAACAAAGTAAATAATCAAATCATAAAATCCTCCGTAGCTTCTGGGAAAAAAAAAAAAAGATGTTTACAAAAATTGAATGTTCCCAACTAATGCGTTCCGCTTTTTTTTTTTGGCACATTTAAAATAATGATGTTTTTCACAACAAGATAAAGGGGTCTGTTTTATCAAACAGCTCCAAACGGCTTAAAGCGGGCGATAGGATTCCAGCTATCGCTTTACATAAAGCGGAAGGGGCGCCATATCGGGTTGGAAACTTGGTTGCTGCTGTGGGGGAGGGGGAGGGGGGCTTAAAGGGTATGTTAGCTCAAAACTTTGTTTTATAGTTTTGGATAAAGTGTGGTAGGCATAGGTGTGCGCCGCCTAATCACTATGTGCAGTGCGATTCCCCCCACTGCCTGGGCTACCCCCTGTGTTGCCCCCCCCCCCCCGCAACACAGTGCTGCTGGCTTCCCTCCTCTCCTCTCCCCCCGGATGTTTTGGGATGGAGAGTGGGGGAAGGGGCTGGTAAATATGTAATTTACTGGCCGCTTCCTTTTCTAAATGCACACACTCACTCACTGTGCCCATTCATGACTGAAGACTAGTAAACTGCGTTTACTATGCTTGAGTTTGTGAATGAACAGGAAGCCGCTCAGCACAGAGAACTTCCTATTCATTCACTGCCCAGTGCAGCTGAGGCTGCAGAGAAAAAGCCTGAGAAGAAAACAACCAGCCAATTACCGGCCTCTGTAAAGGGGACAACGGTCCCACACAGTGCTCCCAACCAGTGCCCACCAGTGCTCCTAACCAGTGCCCACCAGTGCTCATAACCAGTGCCCACCAGTGTTCCTAACCAGTTCTCCTAACCAGTGCCCACCAGTGCTCCTAACCAGTGCCCACCAGTGCTCCTAACCAGTGCCCACCAGTGTCACTTACCAGTGCCCATCAATGCTGCTAACCAGTGCCCACTATTGTCACCTACCAGTGCCCATCAATACTGCTAACTAGTTCCCACTATTGTCACCTACCAGTGCCCATCAATACTGCTAACTAGTTCCAACTATTGTCACATACCAGTGCCCATCAATACTGCTAACCAGTGCCCACCAGTGTCACCTACCAGTGCCCATCAATACTGCTAACCAGTGCCCATTAATACTGCTAACCAGTGCCCACCAGTATCACCTATCAGTGTCCATCAGTGCTGTCAATCAGTGCCCATCAGTGCCTCATCATCAGTGCCACCTATCAGTGCCGCCCATCAGTGCCACCTCTGAGTGCCCATCAGTGCCACCTATCAGTGCAGTCTCATCAGTGCCTCCTGATCAGTGCCCACCAGTGCTGACCTCATCAGTGCCACCTATCAGTGCCCATCAGTGCTGCCAATTAGTGCCCATCAGTGCCTCATCTTCAGTGCCACCTATCAGTGTCTATAAGTGCCCATCAGTGCCTCCTGATCAGTGCCGCCTATTAGTGCCACCTATCAGTGCCCATCACTGCAGCCACATCAATGAAGAAGAAAAATTACCAGTTTGCAAAATTTTACAACAAACTATGAAAACTGTTTGGTTTTTTATTTGTTTTTTTTTACATTTTTGGTCTTTTTTTTGTTTGTTTAGCAAGAAATAAAAAAACCCGAGTGGTGATCAAATACGACAAAAAGAAAACTCTATCTATAGGAACAAAATGATAAAAATGTCATCTGGTTACAGCGCTGCATGACGGCGTGATTGTCATTCAAAGTATGACAGCGCTATAAGCTGAAAATTGTCCTGGGCAGGAAGGGGGGTGAAGGTGCCCGGTATTGAAGGGGTTAATAGCGTTTTATTCTTCCTCTTGCTGTATATTGTTGTGATAAGTCAGAAGTTTTTTTACTCTCGGAGTTGTAAAGTTACTAATAAGCCGACTTGAATAATAACTCCGCTGTCCCCGGCTGGGAAACAATAAGTTCCCTCCCCCGATGATAATAGACGCGGGCCTTTAAATTTCTGCGCGAAGTCGAGTAGGCGGGAAAAAAATAAATAAAAAATTCCAAAAGCCGCCGATGAAGAATGTAAATTGTATCCACTTAGCGACACAAATAGTCCAATTATTAGGTTACCTTTTTCAATGTATAACAAGAGCGTTGTGGGTGAACCATCAGACCGGCGAGTAGAAAGGAAAGCGCTCTGTTTAGAAACACACCTGTTTGTGACAATGGAAGGAAAACGTTCGATGTGATAATAGAAAGCTTGTGTGATACAAAGTAACCAGAATGGAAAGCGGGAACAAGAGGAGCCACAGGTGAGCCGGGGGAGGGGACAGAACATTAAAACTTCATTTATTCTACTTTGTAGATAAGTGGATACAATTTACAGTTTTCACCAGTTGCTTGTGTCTAGTGTGAGATTTCCTCAGCATGAGACATCGAAGGAACTATGAAGACAAGAGTCTTCAAAGAGTTGTGGCACCTGGAGGAGCGATCAGGAAAGACGACCGCGTTATTAATACAATGTCTAAGGCGGAAATAAACTGTCTCAACTCACGCCACAGCAAAAAAAAAACAAGAGCTAACGCGTTTCAAGGGATATACATTCTGCATACGCGTTTCGGAGCTCTGAAACGCATTAGCATGGCTTTTGTCAATCTTACTTTACTATTTATCCAGTTCAATACCGCGGCATAGAGAGAGAGAGACGGCTACAGCGCCACTCTGTTGTTCTAGGAGGGCGTCCTGAGGAACATGCCTCCCACACACACACACACACACCCCCCCCCCCCGGGGCGCGCATCGGGCAGGCTCAAGGGCCAATCACAGCTGATCACATGTAAACAAACTTGCCGGTTATCGGCATTCCATCACGGCGTGAGGAGAGGAGAGCCGGTAACTGGCAAGTCTGACAGGGGACATTTACACTGACAATCAGGACACTGATCATCACTGCCTTGATTGTCAATGCAGCCCCAACAGTGCCCATTAGTGTAACTTTCAGTGCCCATTAGTGCTGCCTATAAGTGCCCATCAGTGCATATCAGTGCAGCCTCATCAGTGCCCTTTAGTGCAGTCTTAGCAGTGCACATCAGTGCAGATTATGGGTGTCCATCTGTGCCACCTCATCAGTGCAGCCTCACCAGTGCCCATTAGTGCAGCCTTAGCAGTGCACATCAGTGCAGCTTATCAGTGTCCATCTGTGCCACCTCATCAGTGCCCATGAGTGCATATCAGTGCAGCCTCACCAGTTCCCATCAGTGCAACCTCCTCAGTGCCCATCAGTGCAGCCTCATCAGTGCCGCCTTTCAGTACCCATCAGTGCATATCAGTGCAGCCTCCCCAGTGCAAAACCAGTGCAGCTTATCAGTGTCCATCCGTGCAGCCTCACCAGTGCCCATTAGTGCAGCCTTACCAGTGCACATCAGTGCAGATTATCAGTGTCCATCAGTGCCCCCTCATCAATGCCCATCAGTGCATATCAGTGCAGCCTCACCAGTTCCCATCAGTGCAGCCTCCTCAGTGCCCATCAGCGCTACCTCATCAGTGCCGCCTTTCAGTACCCATCGGTGTAGCATCTCAGCGCCCATCAGTGCAGTCTCATCAATTCCCATCAGTGCAGCCTCATTAGCGCACATCAGTGAAAAAAAATTACTTTTTTGCAAAATGTAATAACAGAAACGAAGAAAAACTTTCTTTTCTGTCTTTTTTGTTATGTTTAGCAAAAAGATGAGCCTCTCAGTGCCCATCAGTGCAGCCTCACTAGTTCCCATCGGTGCACCCTCATCAGTGCCCATCAGTGCTGCCTCATCAGTGCACCCTCATCAGTGCCCATCAGTGCTGCCTCATCAGTGCCCATCAGTGCTGCCTCATCAGTGCCCATCAGTGCACCCTCATCAGTGCTGCCTCATCAGTGCCCATCAGTGCACCCTCATCAGTGCCCATCAGTGCTGCCTCATCAGTGCCCATCAGTGCAGCCTCACCAGTTCCCATCGGTGCAGTCTCATCAGTGCCCATCAGTGCACCCTCATCAGTGCCCATCAGTGCTGCCTCATCAGTGCCCATTAGTGCTGCCTCATCAGTGCTGCCTCATCAGTGCCCATCAGTGCTGCCTCATCAGTGCTGCCTCATCAATGCCCATCAGTTCTTCCTCATCAGTGCCTGTCAGTGCCGCCTCATCAGTGCCCATCAGTTCTTCCTCATCAGTGCCCATCAGTGCCCATCAGTGCTGCCTCATCAGTGCCCATCAGTGCCCATCAGTGCTGCCTCATCAGTGCTGCCTCATCAGTGCCCATCAATGAAAAAGAAAAATTACTTTTTTGCTAAATCTAATAATAGAAACTAAAAACTTTTTTCTGTCTTTTTTGTTATGTTTAGCAAAAAGAAAAACCAGCGGTGATTAAATGATTAAATACCACCAAAGAAAGGTCTATCTGATTGAAAGAAATGCTAAAAATGTAATATGGTTACAGTGTTGTGTGACCGCGTAATTGTCGTTCAAAGTGTGACAGCACTGAAGGCTGAAAATTGTCCTGGGCAGGAAGGGGGTGAAAGTGTTCGGTATTGAAGGATTTAACCAATAAATGGTGCTTAAAGCAGAACTTCGCTCTCTCAATCAACATGACCTATTTTTAATGCCACTAGCTTTAGTAAATAGGAAGGTATATTAGATTTACTTTATTTTTTATTTTATTTATTTTATATTTCCTCAGTTACTTTCTGGTCTCTGGCCTAGGCCAAAATGATGTCATACATCCCAGGAGTCTTCAGGGAAGGAGGAGGGGTTTTCTCAGCTAAGCACACCCTCCTACCTGCATGCCTGAGCTAAGGGCAGATGGATTCCATTGGTCACATAAGATAACTGGCGATAAGATGGCCTTCAAAGGCTAGAGCTTAAATACTCTTTTGGGTCAGGGGACACGCCCAGCATTGTTTCAGGAAATTCTGTAAGTACCATTAGAAGTTCTGGCAGAAATATTGTTGGTACTATTGGAAGTACAGGCAGGGATATTGTTGGTATCATTGGAAGTCCTGGCAGGGATAATGTTGAAATCATTGGAAGTCCTGGCAGGGATCATGTTGGTATCATTGGAAGTTCTGGCAGGAATCATGTGAGTACCTCTAGAAGTCCTGGCAGGGATAATGTTGAAATCATTGGAAGTCCTGGCAGGGATCATGTTGGTATCATTGGAAGTTCTGGCAGGAATCATGTGAGTACCTCTAGAAGTCCTGGCAGGGATAATGTTGGTATCATTGGAAGTCCTGGCAGGGATAATGTTGTTATACTTGGAAGTCCTGGCAGAGATAATGTGCGTACCACTAGAAGTCCTGGCAGAGATAATGTGCGTACCACTAGAAGTCCTGGCAGAGATAATGTGCGTACCACTAGAAGTCCTGGCAGAGATAATGTGCGTACCACTAGAAGTCCTGGCAGAGATAATGTGCGTACCACTAGAAGTCCTGGCAGGGATAATGTTGATATAATTTGAAGTCCTGGCAGGGATAATGTTGATATAATTTGAAGTCCTGGCAGGGATAATGTGAGTACCACTGGAAGTCCTGGCAGGAATCATGTGAGTACCACTAGAAGTCCTGGCAGGGATAATGTTGGTATCATTGGAAGTCCTGGCAGCAATAATGTTTCTATTATTGGAAGTCCCGGCAGGCATAATGTGAGTACCATTGGAAGTCCTGGCAGGGATATAGTGAGTACCATTGGAAGTCCTGGCAGAGATAATGTAAGAACCACTGGAAATCCTGGCAGGGATCATGTGCATAACCCTAGAAGTCCTGGCAGGGATAATGTTTCTATCATTGGAAGTCCTGGCAGGGATAATGTTGGCTTCATTGGAAGTCCCAGCAGGGATATAGTGAGTACTATTGGAAGTTCTGGCAGGGATAATGTTGGCTTCATTGGAAGTCCTGGCAGGGATATAGTGAGTACCATTGGAAGTCCTGGCGGGGATATAGTGAGTACCATTGGAAGTCCTGGCGGGGATATAGTGAGTATCATTGGAAGTCCTGGCGGGGATATAGTGAGGACCATTGGAAGTCCTGGCGGGGATATAGTGAATACCATTGGAAGTTCTGGCAGGGATAATGTAAGTACCATTGGAAGTCCTGGCAGGCAGGGATATAGTGAGTGCCATTGGAAGTCCTGGCAGGGATAATGTGAGTGCCATTGGAAGTCCTGGCAGGGATATAATGAGTACCACTGGAAGTCCTGGCAGAGATAATGTAAGAACCACTGGAAATCCTGGCAGGGATCATGTGCATACCACTAGAAGTCCTGGCAGGGATAATGTTTCTATCATTGGAAGTTCTGGCAGGGATAATGTTGGCTTCATTGGAAGTCCTGGCAGGGATATAGTGAGTACCATTGGAAGTTCTAGCAGGGATATAGTGAGTGCCATTGGAAGTCCTGGCAGGGATATAGTGAGTACCATTGGAAGTCCTGGCAGGGATATAGTGAATACCATTGGAAGTTCTGGCAGGGATAATGTAAGTACCATTGGAAGTCCTGGCAGGGATATATTGAGTGCCATTGGAAGTCCTGGCAGGGATATAATGAGTACCACTGGAAGTACTGGTAGAGATTTTGCGACTACCAATAAGAGGCCTGACAGGGAGGATTCTGCACGTACAACTGGAAGTACCATCAGGAATTCTGTGAGTACTGTTGGAAGTCCAGGCAGTGCCGGGAGTACTTGTAACAGAACATTAAAATGGTTGTAAGCCCTCACTTATACCCAGTGAAGTGACTGGCCTCAGGTGATACACAAAGATGAAAAAAATTCTTCTCTATAGGTTGTACCTGTTTAACTGCAGCCCTCTCTCCTCTGCATCTGTTCAAAGTACACAGATCAAAGGCCATTTCTCAGCTCCAGAAGGCAGGGGGGAGGTGATCTGATGTCACACACACTGCACAGCCAGAGCAGGGAGCTGAAGGTAATCTGAGACCTAAGTGGAGGGAAAGCACACTCCCCTTGCTACAAAGTCTCTTAGTGAAACATGCACAGCTGAGACTGTCAATCAGCTTCTGTATGCTGGATGGGGAGCAGGGCTGTCTCTCGGAACTGCTTGGAATAGACTGTCAGAAGTGACTCGTGCAGAGGAAGGAGGCAGCAGACAGAAATCACACTCTGCTTTGGACTGAGGCAAGTACACACTATAGAGGGATTTGCTTTGTGCATTTTTCAGAGGGAGGTTTACAGCCACGTTAAGTATTGCTCGGTGCACCGTCCAGCCCCAGCGGCTACCATAGATTAGGACAGGCTGCCGGCAGCCCTTAACAATAGCAGATATTTGCCAAAATCCCTGGTCTTGTCTTCTCCTCATCTGACTCCTCCAGGCGGTGCTGACTGTTCTGTACAGAATCGGCACCTGATTCTATAAAAGTGGGTTTAAGGTAATTGCTGAAGAGTGTTAGAATATAACATTCATTACATGCAGGATAATTACTGCTGCTAAGAAATGAGATGTGCACCTGCTCCCCCGACGGAACAATATGTCTTAAGAGCTGTTACCCCCCCTCCCCCCTCCTCGCTGATACTGTCATCTCCCCGGGGATGGTTGAGTCGCACCGGTAAGGTTGCAAACTGACAAAAGTTTTAAAGATTTCTCTCTGTTTATCATGCTTGTCGTTACAAAAAAAAAAAAAATACAAATTTTTGCATTCCTGATTTAGATAAAAGAGAAATTAAAACTTAAAGCAGTATTAACCCCCGAAAAGCAAAAACATGTATTGTATTGCAGCTTACCAGTTCTTAGATGTGGTGGCTGCATTGGTTTTCTTTTCCCCCTCTGTCTTCACCTGGTGATCTGACCGGTAACGCACCTCCTGTATTAGAGCCCCCCCCCACTCTGGATGAAGAAGCACAGGGGGGCACACATAGGCGTGTGCACAGGGTGTGCCGGGTGTGCCCAGGCACACCCTAATCACCCCGTGCACATTAGTGTTATCGCTCTGTGTAGCAGCAGAAACAGGGGAAAGATCTCCCTCTTACCGGCTCTGCCATAAGAGATTGTTTATGCTCTTCTCTTTCACTGTGCCGGCAGGGAGATCGATGTGCCGGGGTCATATATATGTAGACGTGTGTGTGTTTGAGCTTAAGGGTGCACATCCTAATGCAATAGGCTGCGCACACCTATGGGGGCACAGCAGACATGTTTATGAGTGTTCGGTGATTTGTATGTACAATGATCAGAAGCCACCGTTTTTTTTTGTTTTGTTTGTTCCTGGTGTTTTTGGGTTATTTAGCTTTCAACAGGCCTTACCCTTCCTCTCTCCCTCCAGTTCTCTCCTCTGTGGTTCATAAGTATTCTCATAACAGGACCAATCAATCCGTATCGGTGTCACGCGAGGGTTAAAATAGTAATTTTCTATTATGGCCGCCTGTAAAGGAAACATTCCCTGTGACTGTTCTATTCTCCATTATGAAGGGTTCGGCATGTGGTCATTAAGGACTGCATTTCCACCCGAACGCCCCCGATCAGATCTCATAGTTTGTTCTCCTCCTTCCCACACACACACTTGTAAAACTGCCTCTCATTACCGCCGTATTCAGAAGCGTATTCTATGATCCGGGCTGATTAAATTAGCTTTGGGCTGATGGCACCATTAAAGGTGTACAGCCAAATTGTACTCCGTGCCGCGTCTGCGGGAGAGGAATCAAATTGTTGTTTACAGAAGAGAAACGAGCCGAACACAAAGGACGTAACATGGTGGGGAGGGGGGAGTATGAGAAGTGATATTTTTACCTGGACACCTTAAAGTATCCATTTTAGTCGCATCCAAAAATAGAGCTGGAGCTTCCCTGCCATGTAAGGCCTGTCCCACATGGGCTTCAGCTTGTATGAGAGCAGTACGAGGGGTATTTACTGTAGAGAGAAGACACGGCAACAGCCACTTTCAAAGCTGGAGATTAAATCAGTGGTGGCCCGTCCATTAGCGGCGTTGGAGTGCCGCCCCCTCTATCCACAGCCGCCACCCCCATGCTCTATTCGCGGCCACTATTTTGCAGGACACCCCCACCCCCTTTTCATGTGTTCGGCCCCTTTCAGGACGCCGGGCCGGGTAAATTACAGCGGTGGGGGTGTTTTTTCGAAGTACCTGTTTAGAGCCAGAGGCTCTAATAGGCTTCAAAATAAGGCTTCAAAATAGGGTGGGCTCGTGGCGCAGAGCATTGCGCCAGGAGCCCACCCAGGTGTTACAACAGTGAATGAATATTTGCTATTGAAACACTGATCCTCAATGCAGCCAATCAGAAGCAGGTCTGAAACCCGTTTTCCGATTGGCCCGAAAAGAGAAGAGTCCCAATTGGCCACCGAGGTGAAGGGAGGAAAACGGAAGCCGCCGCGGTGCCCGTGGAGAGCAGGGGGAGAGAAAGCCGCTGTCGCTGCCGAGCAAGGGAAGCCGCCCGTGAAGCCCGGGAGAAGCGATGCCCACCATAGATGGGGTAAGTGCACCAGACCCACCTATTACTGTTAGCTGCCCGCCCCCACCACAAAAAAAAAAAAATTACCACTGGCTGCCATTGGATTAAATACCATTTTGGTCAGAGGACACGCCCGGTGCCTTTTCAGAGAACTCTGGCAGGAATTCTGTGTGTGCCATTGGAAGTTCATTTATCCCTGACCTGCCTGGTGTGTTCCTTGGCCTTCATGATGCTGTTTGTTCACTAAGGTTCTCTAATAAATCTCTGAGGGCTTCACAGAACAGCTGTATTTATACTGAGATTAAATTACACACAGGTGGACTCTATTTGCTAATTAGGTCACTTCTGAAGGCAGTTGGTGCCACTAGATTTTAGTTAGGGGTATCAGAGTAAAGGGGGGGTGAATACAAATACCCCCCCCCCACACTTTTCACATATTTATTTGTGAAAAAAAAATTAAAACCATTTATCATTTTCCTTCCACTTCACAATTATGGGCCACTTTGTGTTGTTCTATCACATAAAATCCCAATAAAATACAGTAACGTGTTTGGATGTAACTTGACAAAATGTGGAAAATTTCAAGGGGTGTGAATACTTTTTCAAGGCACTGTAGCTTAAAGGATCAATGGTGTCAGTGGGGACTTATCTGAGAGGCAGAAATTGCTCATTGCTCAAGGAACCCCAAGAAACCTCCTGGAGGAACACAAGGGATCCATGGAACTCTTGTTGAGGAACCTTGCTTTCAGGTGTAAGGATTGATGGACCCATTTTCTTTTTTTTTTTTTAACCCAGCAAACTATGTAACCTTTGCTGCCAATACTGTATCTGGTCGCTTTAAGCTTCGGAAAAAAAAAAATAGAGAGAGACCGCATAATTCCCGAGCATCTGCGTTGAGGGTATCAGTACTCTACGATCATTTTCACTACCCATTAGAATCCGCTGACACCACAGATCGATACACCCGGCCCTTCTCTCCTTCTCATCCCACACAAGAGTATGGAGAACCATCATCAGGTCTGGAGACAACGATTCAATAAACATCTGTCATGTATATTTAAAATTGCCATTACAGTGTTTTAATTATATTATCCGAACGCCAACCCTTTCCACCCGAGGATTCAAGCAGCAGTTCAAGAGCTGTAAGAAAATAAAACATGACACTACTCATTCTTTACCCATCCCCGAGCTAACATTTAAATTAATTTTCTTTCATCACAACAAAGTATTTTAATTGGAAATTAGTCTTGATTGCATGCATATTTTTTTTTTCCTTATATGAGGATCTTTGATACAGCGGAGGGAGACAATGCTGAAGCCGGGGATATTTTATGTAGGACGGTGCCGAATGCTCAGCGCGAGACTGTCAGCGCCGGGCTTTGTTGATCAAAGCGCCTCAAATCGCAGCTTCCTGTAACCAATCGGATCGTGACTTTCACCGCCCAATGCACATTTTCCAGTGTGGGTTGGACTGCAACAGTTGATTGTGGCTACACAAGCAACTGGTAATTTATGAACCTCTAGTGGTGATAGATACTAAGGAATATGGACAACGTGTCTCCACTTGGATATCAAAACCATACAGTATACACTTTTAAGGGAGAGTATATATATATATATATATTTAATTGTAGAGGAGAACCGCACTTTGCTTACAATTTAGTGCCAGCAATCAGGTCTTCCCACCGACCTCATATATAGAGAAAAAGTCCAAGAGGTTGCTGCACTTAAAAACTTTCTTGCTTTATTTCACAACATCTTCAGGAAAGAATTACAAAGCAAGCATAATCATTCCAAACAATATCAAAGGCAACAAATGCCTACACAGTTTCAGATATGAGTGGATTACGTTTCGGGCTAGTATGCTTATGCCCTTCCTAAGATCCGTTGAAGCACATGTGCTTCAACGGATCTTAGGAAGGGCGTAAGCATACTAGCCCGAAACGTAATCCACTCATATCTGAAATTGTGTAGGCATTTGTTGCCTTTGATATTGTTTGGAATGATTATGCTTGCTTTGTAATTCTTTCCTGAAGATGTTGTGAAATAAAGCAAGAAAGTTTTTAAATGCAGCAACCTCTTGGACTTTTATATATATATATATATATATATATATATATATATATATATATATATATATATATATATATATATATATATATATATATATATATATATATATATAGTAAAAAACACACCACTAAACCAATGACCTATACTCTATGGAAACCCAAAAATGTAAATCTCCAACATAATAATATACAGTGCATCTGGAAAGTATTCACAGCGCTTGACATTTTCCACATTTTGTTATATTACAGCCATATTCCAAAATAGATTCAATTCATTATTTTCCTCAAAATTCTACAAACAATCCCCTAAAATGACAACGTGAAAGAAGTTTGTTTGAAATCTTTGCAAATTTATTAAATTATTAAAAAAAAAATCCCATGTACGTACGAAAACGAGGGGTGGAGGGGTGGTCTTTAGTCACCTTGTAAAAGTGGGTGGAACTCCACTTTAAAGAAGAATTTCCAGATATAACATTTTTTACATAGTTACATTGTTCCGGCATGGACCAGTGTTACTAATGTACACACGGTCAGACTTTCCGGCAGGAAAAATCAGACGGAATCGTTTCATCGGACATTCCGATCGTGTGTGGGCCTTATCTGACTTTCTCTTTCGAAAATTCTGACGGACCTAGAAATAGAACATGTTTTAAATCTTTCCGCCTCAACTCCGCCGGAACCAATTCCTATCGGGAAAACCGCTCGTCTGTATGCTGTTCCGACGGACCAAAAACGACGCATGCTCTGAAGCAAGTACGAGACGGAAGCTATTGGCTATTGGCTATTGAGTGTCCTTTTTCTAGTCCCATCGTACGTGCTGTACGTCACCGCGTTCTGGACAGTCAGACTTTGGTCAGACTTTGGATTGACCGTGTGTAGGCAAGACCGCTGGAATGGAATTCCGTCGGAGAAACCTTCGGAGTTTATTCTGACGGACAAACAGGTTGTGTGTACCCGACTCATCACACTTTTTAAATGAAGGGCCAGTTTACTGTCCTTTAGGCTTTGGGGGGGCCGGACTGTGGCCAGTGGGAGTAAAAAATGCCCTGGCATCAGTTGGAGGAATAGTGCCCCATCGTTAGTTTTAGTGGGAGGAATAGTGCCCCATTGTTGGTATCAATGGGAGAAATAGTGCCTCATCGATGGTGTCAGCGGGAGGAACAGTGCTCCACCAATGGTGTCACTGGGATGAATGGTGTCTCATCATTGGTATCAGTGGGAGGAATAGTGCCCCATCAATGGAGTCACTGGGAGGAATGGTGTCTCATCATTGATGTCAGTGGGAGGAATATTGTCCTATTGATGCTGTCACTGGGAGGAATGATGTATCATCATTGGTGTCAGTGGGAGGAACAGTGATCCACCAATGGTGTCACTGGGAGGAATGGTGTCTCATCAATGGTGTCTCATTATTGGTGTCAGTTGGAGGAATAGTGCCCCATTGATGGTGTCAGTAGGAGGAATGGTGTCTCATCAATGGTGTCAGTTGGAGGAATAGTGCCCCATCAATGGTGTCATTGGGAGGAATAGTGTCCCATCGTTGGTTCTATGGAAGGAATAGTGCCCCATCAATGATGTCAGCTGGAGGAACAGTGCTCCACCAATGGTGTTACTGGGAGGAATGGTGTCTCATCATTGGTATCAGTTGGAGGAATAGTGCCCCATCAATGGAGTCACTGGGAGGAATGGTGTCTCATCATTGATGTCAGTGGGAGGAATATTGTCCCATTGATGGTGTCAGTGGGAGGATAGTGCCCCATCTATGGAGTCACTGGGAGGAATGGTGTCTCATCATTGGTGTCATTGGGAGGAATAGTGTCCCATCGTTGGTTCTAGTGGGAGGAATAGTGCCCCATTGTTGGTATCAATGGAAGGAATAGTGCCCCATCAATGATGTCAGCGGGAGGAACAGTGCTTCACCAATGGTGTTACTGGGAGGAATGGTGTCTCATCAATGGTGTCTCATCATTGGTGTCAGTGGGAGGAATAGTGCCCCATCAATGGAGTCACTGGGAGGAATGGTGTCTCATCATTGATGTCAGTGGGAGGAATATTGTCCCATTGATGGTGTCTGTGGGAGGAATATTGTCCCATTGATGGTGTCACTGGGAGGAATGGTGTCTCATCATTGGTGTCAGTGGGAGGAATAGTGTCCCAAAGGTCGGATAAAGGCAAGCAAAGGGCCACATTCATCCCCCGGACCACAGTATGGAGACCATTGGTATATACTATACCATACCTGTAGGATCCCAGTTGAAGCTGGAAATCACTGTAGTTGATAATGCTATTCCAGTGATCTCCGCTTGCTTCCAGGTCCCATCTCTTCTATAAGACTGGATCTTCTGTAAAACGGGATGAGGTGAAGGTTAATACAGCTTAATTACTTTTTATTTTCTCTTCTCATGTTCTTGAGAAGTTCGGATAAGTCTGTGGGCCTTATGAGGTTTCCACTGGAGTTTAGGAAAGATGCCATTACCTCAGCAGCACTCGGAATGCGTGGAACGCAGAGCTCCTAGTTCCATCTAACAGTATAAAAATAGTAGAATAATTGAAGCAGGTCAGAGCTCTACTTTCTCTTACTGATCATGACATTGAAATCTCTCTCTCTCTCTCTCTGTGAAGAGCGCAGCGTGATTGATCTTAGTTAAGCTCTGGGGCACTTTGCTTGGGGGCTGCCCCCGTTCTGCCGCTGCGTCTTCTTCCCTTTCATCCTGACCTTTCCGTTCTCAATCAATACTTTTGTTTGCTCAATAAAAGAGTATCCAGGCTTTTGTGTGCTTGGGTGGCGAATGATCCATTTCACTTTCTGCTACAAATGGATTAAGCAAGGTTAGACGAGGCAAATTAAATATTTATCACCAGTGCAAATACAGGTTTTGTGCCATTTCATAAATCTAGAAAAAAAAAAAAAAGGACTGTGACATGATCAATGCAAAGCTAGGGCTGCAAGACTGGATGGTTGGTGGGTGTGTCTGTAGGCATGTGCAGTATACTTTCTCCACTGCAGGTGGCGCTCTTCCGCAGCGGGCACTGCAGTTAGAGAGGAGGTCAAGAGGAACATGGTTCCTCTATGGCAGCGGTCCCCAACCTCCCTGTCACTAGGGACCGGCCACTTGGAAGTCAACCCCTCCACACATCAGAGGGTGGTCGCTGGTTGGTTGTGTGGTGGTTGCAGCATGTCGCAGGAGGGGGACGAGGGGTTATAACTTGGGGGGGGGTTTGGTGAGGGGGGTTTGCAGCTTGTCAACAGGGGGAGATTTGGTGGTTGTAGCCAGCATAACCTGCACTGCCTCCATCCAACCACCAGAGGGTGCCCACTCCCCTTCTCCTTGCACCACCACTCCCTTCCCTCTCTACCACTACCCCCGCCATGCATCCCAGGTCCAAGCAGGCCACTGACCAGGACCGGTCCACGCCCTGGGAGTTGGGCACCCATGCTCTATGGTTTACTGGGTCACTGGGAAAGCTATCCCATTAGATGCTGCCACCCCGTGTGACTCTGGCAGCCGTCTTGGGTCAGGCAGAGCCTTTTTAAAACCCTGGCTCCCAGGTTTGGCATGCATTTTGAGAGTGGGTAGAGTAGGGAACTGGTACCCCACCTGGTAGGGACAGAACTAGTGGCAGGGAAAGATTCTTGACGAGGAGGGAATTAGTAGGGCTCGCAACTTCTCTGTATATCTTCCTGCTTGGGCACAAGTTGGCCAGGCTGCATTCTGCCCTTCCTATCAGGTGCTGTCAGTTTGGCTGAATCTACACACTGTTGGACTCATTTGTGTTCCCGGTTGGGCTGCCTTCCTACTGGGTTAATTGTGAACTGTCTGCATTATTTCAATACAATTTCTTTCATTGCACTTAGACTGTGTATTATTCCCGCTGTACCCCACCTACATGTCTGTCCCCAGTAGGGAACCAGATGCTGCTTAACATCATTCCTGTTCTTAGGGCAATCATTGATATATGTGGTGGGGGGGGGGGGATCTGCCGATCGCTGAGTGGGTTGTCAGAGCACAACATGTTGTCACTGAGACAGAAAACAGGGGAATGCTCCCCAATGGAGTCATTCAGAGCTGACTAGGCTTCTTACTCAATAGAGATACACAAGGTCCACTTCTCACATGTGTTGCCCATTACCACATAGCATGCATTATTTTATGCATTGTTGGGTAAGGCAGCCCATTCATTTTGAAGTTAGTGCTTCCACACATCCTCTGGACACTCAACTGCCCCATGCTAGGTTTCCTGGGCTTTGCACTCCCACCTGTGGACCCCTGACTGGCATGGCAGGTGTCCCTGGGTAGAGGGGAAGGAGACCAGCAAATGTACCTACCTAATAAGAAACCTCAAAGCGACATGCATTACATCACTTCAGTTTTTTTGGCAGGGGAAGAAGCTAATGGAGCAGGGCTTTGCTTCCTCGTGACAAAGCCTCCAACAAGGAGAACACTGAGCAGCACAGTAGTGACATCACCCCCGAACGCACCTCAACCATGTTTCCTGGGTTTCAGACATCCATCCGCAGACCCAGAATCAACATAGCAGGGGGCTGCTGGGTAGAGGGAATGGAGACCAGCAAATGTACCTACCTAATAAGAACCCCGAAGCGATGTGCATTACATCACTTCTGGTCTTTTTGGCTTTAGAAGAAGCTAGTGGAGCAGGGCTTTGCTTCCTCGTGACAGAGCCTCCAGCAAGGAGAACACTGAGCAGCACAGTAGTGACATCACCCCTAACACACTTCAACCATGTTTCCTGGGTTTCAGACATCCATTTGTGGACCCAGGACCAACATAGTGGGGGCTGCTGAGTAGAGGGAAGAGAGACCAGCAAATGTACCTACCTAATAAGAACCCTGAAGTGATCTGCATTACATCACTTCTGGGCTTTTTGGTTTTAGAAGAAGCTAATGGAGCAGGGCTTTGCTTCCTCGTGACAGAGCCTCCAGCAAGGAGAACACTGAGCAGCACAGTACTGACATCACCCCCTAACGGGCCTCCCCCATGTTTTCTTGGACCCAGGACCGCCATGGGGGGCAGTACTGAGACAGGTTCATCTAGCATTCAGGGCAAGGATGCAGAACTCCACCCCCTCTCCCACGCTTAATGCATGCCGTAAAATCGATTTACTCCCCCATGTCCATTCTTTGTCCCCTTGCTCCATTGTGTCCAGGGCAGCTGTCCCTCCTGCCCACCCCTTGTCCGGGCCCTGGTGGCGGGTGCCGCTGGGTAGAGGGGAGGGAGACCAGCAAAAGTACCTACCTAATAAGAACCCGGAACCCACGTGCATTACATCACTTCTGGGCTTTGCTGCCACAGTGGCTGAAGAAGAAGCGAATGGAGCAGGGCTTTGCTTCCTCATGTCAGAGCCTCCAGCAGGGAGAACGATGAGCAGGACAGTAGTGTCATCACTAAATCTCACTCCAGATTTCCTGAGACTAGTCAGCGGCAGCAGTGTCTTAGATTTCATGCTGCAGGTATACAGTTATGAGGCATGCCTAGGCACACTCATATATCAGGAAGAGCAGTACCAGGAAGGAAGTCCAGACGAAAGGCAGATCTTTCAGGGTACTGCAGGAAATGACATATCTGAGGGGACGTTCTGTACATCATCTGTGTACAGAGCGCCTCCAGGTGGCCATATTGCATTTCAAGGAAAATTACAGATTGAAAAGGAAAGGGAATTTTTAATAACATTCATATACAGTATGACTTGTGTAGCAATAGTATAAGCTTTTTTTTTTTTTGCACGAAAGTGGAGTCACTCTTCAAGTCCGTGTACCTCGAGTGATCCATCCATGATGCCACAAATATAGATTTTAAATCATCAAGTCCCTGTTAGTTAAGTGGCCAACGCAAGGCATAGCCAGTCTTTGCGCAATCACGCCTTTCACAAGCGCCACGCGCTCGAGTTCCCTTTACTTCTGCTGACGCGCGTCTCCCGCCTCCTCCCTTGTCCGTCAGCGTCTTGTATTTAATATTTATGCTCCACCATCTGCTTGCCAAGCTGCATAACACTGGAATAATGCTCTTTAAACTTGACAAAATATAACAATATCAAAGGGGATCGCTCACTTATTATTTACAAGGCACATCAGTTTAAAAGGATTTGCTGACATGAGCCCAGCGCTCTTACACGCGGGGGTATTCGTGGCGGCGCGGGGAATCTTCATCTCGCTTTTTTTACAACGTGAGCTGTTTTTTTTGTTTTTTTACCCAGGAGCCCAAAAGTAATGGGACTTACAGTCACGTCTCCGATCTCGTATTCAGATGGATGTCTTGCGACGGATGCTTGTCTCGCATACCGCCGGGAAAAGCGCCACAGATATACGCACACATTGCTATGCTAAAGAAAACGGTTCCTTCCGTGGGCATCCCGAAGGGTTAATTTGCCTCTGACACTGATGCCGCCTCCGTTTTAATACGATTAACGCCGAAACTCTCTAGATCAATATTTACACGCCTAATTGCTGCATCCTCGCGTGCATCTATAAAATACGTCCTCTGAAAAAAAAATTTGTATGCATTGCATAATTACAGCTGGCTAATGAGAATCATTTAGGAAGACAGATGTGCAAATGTTCCAGCGCCGCCCCACCCCCACCCCCCGAAATGCGCAATTTAATAAGCAATTGTGTACGCGCTGGTGTCTGCACTGTCTATTTTCGTGGACGTCTGCTGGTGAATTTTTTTTTTTTATCATTTTGGCTCTGTCTGGTTTTCTCTGTCCGTTACGGTAAACAAATAGGTTCGGTTTGGGGACTTCACCTTCCAAATGGGATCGTTCAGTAGAATCTCCACTGTACCTGGATTGGCTCCTCTCTCTGCAAGTATAAAGCTGAACTGAAAGCAGTTGAATGCAGCTCTGTATACATTCATAAATACAATAATAGATATATTTTACTTGTGAAAGCGGTATCGGTATTGATTTGGTATTCTCTTGCAGGTTCTCTACAATAAAGCTTAGGTTAGAAGTAGCAGCGCTTATATACTGACTTTGGTCTTTCTTCTGATCACAAATCTAAGGAACAGTCTTGCCACTGACCACCAATCTAAAGGACATTCTTCCCACTGACCTCCAATGTAAGGAGCATTCTTCCCACTGATCACCAATGTAAGGAGCATTCTTCTCACTGATCACCAATGTAAGGAACATTCTTCTCACTGATCACCGATGTAAGGAACATTCTTCTCACTGATCACCAATGTAAGGAACATTCTTCTCACTGATCACTAATGTAAGGAGCATTCTTCTCACTGATCACCACTGTAAGGAACATTCTTCTCACTGATCACCAATGTAAGGAGCATTCTTCTCACTGATCACCAATGTAAGGAACATTCTTCTCACTGATCACCAATGTAAGGAACATTCTTCTCACTGATCACCAATGTAAGGGACATTCTTCCCACTGATCACCAATGTAAGGAGCATTCTTCTCACTGATCACCAATGTAAGGAACATTCTTCTCACTGATCACCAATGTAAGGAACATTCTTCTCACTGATCACCAATGTAAGGAACATTCTTCTCACTGATCACCAATGTAAGGGACATTCTTCCCACTGATCACCAATGTAAGGAGCATTCTTCTCACTGATCACCAATGTAAGGAACATTCTTCCCACTGATCTCCAATGTAAGGAGCATTCTTCCCACTGATCACCAATGTAAGGAACATTCTTCCCACTGACCACCAATCTAAAGGACATTCTTCCCACTGACCACCAATGTAAGGAACATTCTTCCCACTGACCACCAATGTAAGGAACATTCTTCCCACTGACCACCAATGTAAGGAACATTCTTCCCACTGATCACCAATGTAAGGAACATTCTTCCCACTGATCACCAATGTAAGGAACATTCTTCACACTGATCACCAATGTAAGGAACATTCTTCTCACTGATCACCAATGTAAGGAGCATTCTTCTCACTGATCACCAATGTAAGGAGCATTCTTCTCACTGATCACCAATGTAAGGAACATTCTTCCCACTGATCACCAATGTAAGGGACATTCTTCTCACTGATCACCAGTTTAAGGGACATTCTTCTCACTGATCACCAATGTAAGGAACATTCTTCTCACTGATCACCAATGTAAGGAACATTCTTCCCACTGATCACCAATGTAAGGAACATTCTTCTCACTGATCTCCAATGTAAGGGACATTCTTCTCACTGATCACCAATGTAAGGAACATTCTTCTCACTGATCACCAATGTAAGGAACATTCTTCCCACTGATCACCAATGTAAGGAACATTCTTCTCACTGATCTCCAATGTAAGGGACATTCTTCACACTGATTATCAATCAAAGGGACATTCTTCCCACTGACCACCAATCTAAGGAACAGTCTTCTCACTGACCACCAATCTGATATTCTTCCCACTGATCACTAATCTAAGGTACATTCCTCCTACTGACCACCAACCTAAGAGACCGTCTTCTCACTGGCCACCAATCTAAAGGACATTTTTCCCACTGACCACCAATCTAAGAGACATTCTTTTCACTGACCACCAATCTAAAGGATATCCTTCCCACTGATCACCAATCTAAGAGACAGTTTTGGTTTGACCCAAATTATTTAACTTTAGCAGGGATGCTCCGAAACCTGAAAGCTATTTCAAGATGTTAAAAAGGTTGGGAAAGGTTAAGCTACACCATTACATGAATAAATAAGAACCCCCAAAGACAGTTCATTAATGTCCTTGGAGAACTCCTAGTCACAGGCAACCGTTGAAATCCAGTTTCCTGAGCAGTAAACCATATTAGTGTGAATGAGACCCAACAGAAAGGAAAAGACCGCTCCCAAGTTCGTAGCCCGATGTAAATGCATTGTTTTAAGAAATGAAGGAAAAGCTTATACTTTCCCATCCTCGGTCACGGTGGTTAAGTAGAAATCATTTTGCCTTGTTTCGCTCCTGAGAACTCTTACCCCGCTGGGTCCTGTAACTGCTATTTATACCATTTTCCCCAAAGATCGAGAGCAATTTCATTGTAATTCCCCAAAGCTGCTACCGGCGTATCGCATGGCATTTGTCCAATTATTTGCGCTCTAAAAGGGTGCCCAGGACATAACGGATGGAAACGGAGATCTCGTCCTTCTCAGCTTCAAAACAATTTCCTCGGCAAATGTTCATAGGCCAATAAAGAGGCGATTTCACACACATTTGCCAGAAAACACTTGCCTGGCAGCTGTGAAGAGGCAATGAGAAAAATGGCCTTTTAATGGACTTTTCGACCTTCTTGTTTGTTTTTTCTTTTTTCTTTTCTGAGCACTGAAGGATTGTGTGTTGAGCGACAAAGCCGCAGTTTGTATTGACTGTAAAGCAGGATTGATGCTTCTGCATAAACATGATCTGCTGTGTGAAATATTCTGGTCCATCATGTCTGTGCTGCTGTGACCAGAGACCATTCCAACAAGACATCTCAAATTAAAAAAAACTCTAGCTTTAGGACTATTACCCATAATTCTCCTTAAACATTACCTTAAATCAGTATACTGTAAGATACTGGCCATGCGCAAAAAAAAATGTGCCTGCTAAAAAAAAAAAACTGTGATTCTGTTCACATTACTAATGCTCCAATATGGGGGTGTTAATAACTAAGTAACCCGTGCGCAAACCAAAAAAAGGTAACCAAAAAAATACGGGGGTGTCAAACTCAACTTCGTTGTGTGCCATATCAGCATTATGGTTGCCCTCAAAGGGCCGTCTATATAAATTTGTCCAGGGTTTATTTATTCTCAGAGAATAGATGCAGGAACTCAACCTAGCCCCCCCCCCCCTCCCCCAACAAAGCGAATCGAACGGTGGGTGTAGCTAAATTGCACTTTCTTTGTTTCTGTTATACAATTGTGCAAAAAAAACATTTTTCTACTTCACTGATGTTCACTGATGAGGCGGCACTGATGAAGTGGCACTGATGACAACTGATGAGGCGGCACTGATAACTAATGAGGCAGCACTGATAAGGTGGCACTGATGGCCACTGATAAACTGCACTAATGGGCACTGACAAGGCTGCACTGATGGGCACTGATAGGCCTCACTGGTGGGCACTAATGGGCACTGACAAGGCTGCACTGATGGGCACTGATTGTCTGTGTAATACCCCTGTCACACTTGCCGGTTGCCAGCTCTCCTTTTCTCATGCTGCGACAGTGCGAGGAAAAGAGTGCTGATAACCAGCAAGTTTGTTTACATGTGATCAGCTGTGATTGGACACAGCTGATCACATGGTAAAAGGCTGCTGTGATTGGCCCTTTACCTCAATTTGCGACCAGCTGTGTTCGAAGGACACAGCAATCACAGAGCGCACCCTAATTATGCCCCAGGGGGCACGCGGGAGGCATGTTCTGGAAGGACGTCCATGGACACCCTTCCCGAATAATAGAGCCGTGCTGTAGCCATCTTTCCACTATGGAAAAGACGGCTACAGCACGGCACAACTTCTAACCTCAGAGGAACGCTTGAAAAAAATTTCGGGTTCCAGAGGAACTCCCGTTAAAATTAATTAATTGGAGGACCTTTGAAAAAGGCCCCCTTATAGTGTCCACTGAGGATGGAGAGTCTGGCATAGATGCTCTAATTTCAGTGCTGTCTCCCACCGCGTGCCACCTGAGTCAGCCGCCTCATTGGCGGCACGGTCCTAGATGCCCCAATTGGAAGAGTTCCTCTCACCTCTTGTTCTAAGGACAGCTCTAAAATTTACAGATTTTCCTTCACTTTCAGACCTTGGAAATGGTTACCTGTACAGAGGGGTGACTCTTCCCAAAAGGTTGCTTCAAAGTGGACCTCCAAAAAAAAAATTAGTTGCACCTCGCTCCAGCCCCCTCCCTCTCCAGAAATTATTTCCTTAGACTTTTTTCGCCTAGGTGAGAACGGGACCCCGCAAAGACCTTCTGCAAACCTGTGCTTGTGTGGGGTTCTCCAGGTGCATGCAAGAAGATGGCACAGTTATGGAGGTCCTGGAGCTCTAATTGTCTGGCGCATGCATGGGAGAACTTGATGCGCGCGTGGGTGTACCAATGGGAAAAAAAGCCATGAAGTAGTCACAGCGTATGGCCTCAACTGACACTGCTCCGGCCCCGCCCCCCCCTGATGATTTTCGCCCCAGCCCACTGGTCACAGAGGCGTGCGTGGATGTGCCAGACCAAACACAACCCTTTAGCACATTTGCGCACATGCTGAACTTTCAAAGATGGTGGCACTGGTGAAAGAGGGCGGAGCCAGCATTATGGGGACTGATGTTCCCTATTTGAAGTGCTCCCATGGGGGGGGCTAAATTCCCACAGTGAACAGAGCTGCCTGCGGACGGCAGGCCACAAGAAAAGCAGAGCAGATGGGAATCTCTTCAGCGGGACGGCGGGCGGGAGCCAAAATGTAGTGGTGACGCTCCTTATTAGGCATGCAGTTATAAGCATTCAGCGCGTTTTGTCGAGAAAGATTGCAGCCTTCTCATTTCAGTCCCAGGAGGTGACCCATAAAACATTTTCGCCTCTGGTTATAAATATCTGCGTGCACCACAGCTGTTAGGCTGAACAATGAGAAGGATCGCCTTTCATTAGCTCTCTGCGCTGGGATTTTTTATTTTTTTTTCCTTCTCCGCCGCAAGTTTTGGCATCAACCGGCACATCAAAACAAGTAAAATCTTTGTATGGTCTGCTCAGGATCGCTCTGTAGCTCCGTCATTCGCCGAGTCAGGCCGAGCTCTGGAGACTCGGCATCCTGACGGTTCTAATCCAATTTAAAGACAGTTGTTTAACAAGCAGATCCAAGACGCTGCTGCGCATATTAAAAAATATAGAAATAAAGAAAAATTCCCGGTGGCAACAATTGTCAAATACAATATAGCAAAATGAGAGTATATAGATGGCACAACCGGCGTGCGGGAGGTGGGGGAACGCCGCTGTGGGGGGAATACGCTGGATTAGGTCATTAGCTATTGGAAATCAGAGCTAAAGGGGAAGTTACATTGTTACATAGTTACATAGTTAATCAGGTTGGAAAAAAAAGACACAAGTCCATCCAGTTCAACCACAAAAATATCTAAAAAATAATATCAAACAATCCCATATACACAATCCTTCACCCACAGTTGATCCAGAGGATAGCAAAAAAACCCCAGCAAAGCATTCTCCAATATGCTACAGCAGGGGAAAAAATTCCTTCCTGATCCCCCCGAGAGGCCATCAGATTTTCCCCGGATCAACTTTACCTATAAATGTCAGTACCCAGTTATATTGTGCACCTAGCAAAGAATCCAGGCCTTTCTTAACCGCTTCAGCCCCGGAAGATTTTACCCCCTTCCTGACCAGAGCACTTTTTGCGTTTCGGCACTGCGTCACTTTAACTGACAATTGCGCGGTCGTGCGACGTTGCATCCAAACAAAATTTGCGTCCTTTTTTTTCCCACAGATAGAGCTTTCTTTTGGTGGTATTTGATCACGTCTGCGGTTTTTATTTTTTGCGCTATAAACAAAAAAAGAGCGACAATTTTGAAAAAAAAACGCAATATTTTTTACTTTTTGCTATAATAAATATCCCCCAAAAATATAAAAAAATAATAATTTCTTTAGTCTAGATCGATATTTATTCTTCTACATATTTTTGGTACAAAAAAAATCGCAGTAAGCGTATATTGATTGGTTTGCGCAAAAGTTATAGCGTCTAAAAAATAGGGGATCGTTTTATGGCATTTTTATTATTATTTTTTTTTATTAGTAATGGCGGCGATCTGCGATTTTTATCATGACTGCAACATTATGGCGGAC
The DNA here is from genome assembly GCA_037952925.1 of Lithobates clamitans. Taxonomy (NCBI): domain Eukaryota; kingdom Metazoa; phylum Chordata; class Amphibia; order Anura; family Ranidae; genus Lithobates; species Lithobates clamitans. Next base: position 214,142 of record JBBGZY010002329.1, read on the forward strand.
ACATCGGACACTTTTGACAATATTTTGGGACCATTGTCATTTATACAGCGATCAGTGCTATAAAAATGCACTGATTACTGTGTAAATGACACTGGCAGGGAAGGGGTTAAACACTAGGGGGCGATCAAGGGGTTAAGTGTGTCCTAGGGAGTGATTCTAACTGTGGAGGGGATGGGCTTCAACTCACATGACAGCGATCACCGCTCCCGATAACAGGGAGCAATGATCTCTGTCATGTCACAAAGGCAGAATGGGGAAATGCCTTGTTTGCAAAGGCACTTCCCCATTCTGTGGCTCCGTGACACGATCGCCGGGAAACCGGCGGACATCGAGTCCGCCGGTCCTGTGGGCACGGTCACGATGTACGTGGCGGGCGCGGCACCCACTAGCCCCGCCAAATAAAGGGGACTTACAGGTACACCCATTTGTCCACCGCTGCCAGTGTGCCGACGTATATCGGTGTGTGCTGGTTGGCAAGTGGTTAAAGCAATCTACTGAGCTGGCCAGATCCACCTCTGGAGGGAGTCTATTCCACATTTTCACAGCTCTTACTGTGAAGAAACCTTTCCGTATTTGGAGATGAAATCTCTTTTCCTCCAGTCGTAAAGAGTGTCCCCTTGTTCTCTGTGGTGACCGTAAAGAGAATAACTCAACACCAAGTTCACTATTTGGACCCCTTATGTATTTATACATGGAGATCATATCCCCCTTAATCTCCTTCTTCTCCAAAGAGAATAAATTCAGTTCCTCTAATCTTTCCTCATAGCTGATCTCCTCCATGCCTCTTATCAGTTTGGTTGCTCTTCTCTGCACTTTCTCCAGTTCCCCGATATCCTTTTTTGAGAACTGGAGCCCAAAACTGAACTGCGTATTCCAGATGAGGTCTTACTAATGATTTGTACAGATGATGTATCTCTCTCTCTGGAGTCCATACCTCTCTTATACAAGAAAGGACTTTGCTCGCAGTTTGGCATTGCATGTTATTATTTAGCTTATGATCTACCAAAACCTCCAGATCCTTCTCCACCATGGACTCCCCCAGATCCTTCTCCACTATGGATCCCCCCAGATCCTTCTCCACTACGAATCTCCCCAGATCCTTCTCCGCTACGAATCCCCCCAGATCCTTCTCCACTACGAATCCCCCCAGATCCTTCTCCGCTACGAATCCCCCCAGATCCTTCTCCACTACGAATCCCCCCAGATCCTTCTCCACTACGAATCTCCCCAGATCCTTCTCCGCTACGAATCCCCCCAGATCCTTCTCCACTACGAATCTCCCCAGATCCTTCTCCGCTACGAATCCCCCCAGATCCTTCTCCACTACGAATCCCCCCAGATCCTTCTCCACTACGAATCCCCCCAGATCCTTCTCCACTATGGATCCCCCCAGATCCTTCTCCACTACGAATCTCCCCAGATCCTTCTCCACTACAAATCCCCTCAGATCCTTCTCCACTACGAATCCCCCCAGATCCTTCTCCACTATGAATCCCCCCAGATGCTTCTCCACCTTGGATCCCCCCAGTTGTACTCCCCCTAGTATGTATGATGTATATTCTTAGCCCCCAAGTGCAGAACTTTACATTCATCAACATTAAACCTCATCTGCCACTTAGTCGCCCAATTAGACAGAGCATTGAGGTCTTCTTGTAAATTTGGAAGTATGGTGTGTTTAATATGAACCCACGTTTTTAGATTTTTTAAATTTTTGATTACTGTAGGGTTTCACAAGGGGGTGATCAACCCCCTTGTGATTTCTTTGAGTAGCAACAGGTACTCTCTTTATGGAGACATCAGGGTACCCCCATCAGAAGTGGCTTCCAGCTTCATTAGTCACCAGGGCAATTTTTTAAAAAAAAAATTTGCACATAAGTTAAAATCAGCATTTTTTTTTTACTAGAAAATTAATTGATTAATTTTCTGTTCCAACATGATGGCGTACCAGTGCACAAAGCAAGGTCCATAAAGACATGGATGATTTGGGGCGGAGGAACTTGACTGGTCCCGACCTCAACCCAATAGAACACCTTTAAGATGAATTAGAGTGGAGACTGCGAGCCAGGCCTTCTCGTCCAACATCAGTGCCTGACCTCACAAATGCGCTTCCGGAAGAATGGTCAAACATTCCCATAGACACACTCCTAAACCTTGTGGACAGCCTTCCCAGAAGAGTTGAAGCTGTTATAGCTGCAAAGGGTGGGCCAACTCAATATTGAACCCTACGGACTAAGACTGGGATAACATAAAATTTCTTGTGCGTGTAAAGGCAGGCGTATGTATATATTTGAGATCCTGAGATTAGGATTTTTGTTTAAATTTCCACTTTAGGAAGCCTTGGGATGTCTAATAAGAACCCGCGGCGTCTCCGTGTGACAAATGCAGTCACTTAGCACCGTGTCAGTACGGAAGTGAGGTCGTTCTGACCCAACAGGCAGCTCTTAATTACCCATTTTTGTGAGATTAATGGCACGGCATTAATTGGCTGTTTTGGAACATATTGTCTGTAATGAGCTGTGCCACACCAGAGATTTTTAAGCGCTGTGCGCCGCGATCATCTCCATTGCTTCGATTTAATGATGATTACGCGATTAATCTCCTTAATGGATGACTCCTCGCCAGTTCCATGTGATGTTGTGCTTTATTGCAGAAGTTTGATGAGAATTATGGAAAATAGGAATGTTTCCTTCACCTTTAGCCATAGAAAATATCTAATGTGTGGATTTAGTTTAAAGGGAAATTATTAAAAAAAACTCCACCAGGTCAAGTATAAAGTAAGATTTTAGTAAGATGTATTGCAGATTTCTGCCCCGGACATAATAAAGACAAAAACGAGAGACCTGCTGAGGAACGTTCACAAGCCAGCCAAGGGCACCTGCTAAACCTCTTCTGATTTATAATAGAAACAGATGTAGCTTGTGGTCCCATTCGAATCTCCTGAAGAATTACCATTAGGAAACATATAGCTTTAATTAAGGTGTTCGGATACAATCACACCAGCACACGGGGTTGATTTACTGGACATACGAAGGACATATACCTCCAGTTTTTCTACTAAACCTGTTATCCCATAACTTCCAAACCACCCATTTATCCAATAAATGACGTGACAAGGTTTTGGAGTAAAATGGCCTTATAGCCTTTTATTTAAACAATTAATGTAACTTAAATAAATAAGATTTACAATAACCATCACTTAAAACTTCTCTATACCTTGGTGGTCTTTGAGGGCAACGACACACAACTTGGTCACTGCGACCAACTTCTTTTAAAACTTAGGCCTCCAGTCTCAAGCCACCGACTCGGAGACGGTACTCAACATCCGCAGTGACCTACCATTTTTTAACCCCTTCCTGGTTAAACCCCTCGTTAACCGGAAGCTACCCGGGAACCCCGTACCACAGATGGGTCCCAACCATTTTATATATCAGCCTTCTTCTCTTCCTCCAAAGACCCACCACTGCCGGGTTATGTCCTGACAGCCCAACTGTAATACTGACCAAACATTGGGAGGGAGGGTGGGTGGCAATCTTTACCCTCTCTGCTCTCGACTGACGTCACAACTTCCTGTTTCTCCTACACACTAACCTCCCCCAGGATCCTCCCGGCTCTTGACCAACCCCCCTTTTCTTAAAGGGGAGCCTACTTACATTACCCCTGCCTGTCCTGCTGTCCACTTCTGTCATGCCGTCCCTACGCCCATGCATTTTATTACTTTTACTCCCGGACTCCCTAAGACTGAAGAGTGCCAAATCTGGTGCAGCTGTGCATGGTAGCCAACCAGCTTCTAAATTCAGCTTCTTTAATTAAAGCCTTGACCAAAAACAAAGAGGCATTAGGCCTGTAGGTGTGGTGCAGGCATGGTGTGGAGGCGGCGGCGTTAATAACACACACAGTCCAAGTGCGATGAAAGAACTTGTGTTGAAATAATGCAGAGACAGTTAACAATAAACCCGATGGGAAGACAGCCCAGCCGGGAACACTCTCCGGTCCAGCAGCATGTAGAGAGCAGGATTCAGCCAAACTGACAGGGCATGTTAGGAGAGGCAGAGTGCAGCCTGGCCGTCTCATGCCCCAGTGTGAAGATCTCCAGAGAAGTTGTGAGGTGGAGGAACTTGACTGGTCCTGACCTCAACCTAGAACACCTTTGGGATGAATTTGAGTACAGACTGTGAGCCAGGCCTTCTCGTCCAACATCAGTGCCTGACCCCACAAATGCTCTTCTGGAAGAATGGTCAAACATTCCCATAGACACCCTCCTAAACCTTGTGGACGGCCTTCCCAGAAGAGTTGAAGCTGTTATAGCTGCAAAGGGTGGGCCAACTCAATATTGAACCCTACGGACTAAGACTGGGATGCCATTAAACTTCATGTTCATGTAAAGGCAGGCGTCCCAATACATTTGGTAATATAGTGTATACATTACTGGAAGAAACTGATATTTTTCATACAGATATCATCTTAACAATTCCATATTACATCCTCTAATTATAATTATAGATCGCAGTTACTCACTGCACATATATATATAGCAGTCATGATATTGATTGTTTCATTTTTGTCTATATATAATCCCTCGAGGTTTAATCTTCGCCTGATGTACTCAATCGCCTTAAACTGGCCAAACTCTCTGATACGGCAGAGAACCGCACTTAACCCCGCGTTATTTTTACCATTAAATGTAATTTTCCAAACAAAATTCATCCATCATTCCATTCCGCCCAGTCTGTATGTCTTACAGCTAAAAAGAACAATTTGTGGCTGAAATAATAAGACAATTGCGGTCTTGGCATCTTTTCTGTAAACTGGCTTTAATAGCGCACTCCTCTGGATTCGCTGGCGGAGGGTTATTTCCCCCGCGGCATGCGTTCAGGTGAAGCAAAATTTCGTTTCAGCTGAAGTCAAACAAAGAAATAACTGGAGAGAGGCAACTCTTGTGCTGAGGAAGCGAGTGGCACTCTCTACAAAGCCCAACGTGAAAAATAGCACTTCAAACACCGCCGTGCCCAACAAGTACTCTTCTAGGCTATTATGTGCAGCTGGGGAAAGCTACAAACTAAAACTTCCCTCAGTTATTAAATGGAAAAAAAAAGGTTACAAAGGTGCCTGTCTGTCTGTGCAGGTGTGTATTAGGGAGAGGAACGCGAAGGGAAGGGAGGAAGGGATTGAAGATTTATGAGATCCATCCAACAAGTCAACATGATGGGGAAACATTGCAACACTGAAGTCACATAGGTTGAAAAAAAGACACAAGTCTATCTAGTTCAACCTATAAAAGTTTGTATAATTCATTACAGCAATTGTAGATGTATCTTTTTTCAAGTACTTTTGGAAAAGTAAGTAGATCCCTACCTTGGGGTAGTGGTAGGGAGTAAGAGTTACAGAGAGGGTTAAAGCCAAGATATGGTAATCCTAACAAGTCCATTGGTCCAGCTTGAATCAATGTAAGTAAAACTCCTCTTCGTCCAATGAGAGAACACATACATCCATTCCCCCTTTCATCCATGTGTGCCCAACAGAGTCTCTCCATGTGTGCCCAGCAGAGCCCCCACTTAATTCCAGGAGTTGCCATCAGAGTCCCCTCTTACACCTATGTTACACCCCCCTTCATATCCATGTGTGCCCAACAACCCCCCCCCCCATATCCATGTGTACCCATCATTGTCCTCCCTTACATTCATGTGTGCCCACCAGACCCCCCCCCCGATATCCATGTGTACCCATCATTGTCCCCCGTTACATTCATGTGTGCCTATCAGAGTCCCCCCTTATATCCCCCCATACATCCATGTGTACCCATAATTATCCTACCATACATCCATGTGTACACATCATTGTCCCCCCTATACATTCATGTGTGCCCATCAGAGTGCCCCCTTACATCCATGTGTACCAATCATTGTCCCCCATACATCTGTGTGTGCCCATAAGAGTGCCCTATTACATCCATGTGTGTCCATGTGAGTGCCCTATTACATCCATGTGTGCTTCATCAGAGTTCCCCTTACATCCATGTGTACCCATCATTGTCCCCCCATACATCCATGTGTGCCCATCAGAGTCTCCCGTACATCCATGTGTGCTATCAGAGTGCCCCAATGCATCCATGTGTGCCCATCATCCCTTACATAAATGTGTGCCCATCAGAGTTCCCCTTACATCCATGTGTGCCCGTCATTGTCCCCCCATACATCCATATGTGCCCATTAGAGTCACATTTACATCCATGTGTGCTATCAGAGTGCCCCAATACATCCATATTTGCCCATCATCCCTTACATCCATTTATGCCCATCAGTGTTCACCTTACATCCATGTGTGTCCGTCAATGTCCCCCGATACATCCATTTGTGCCCATCAGAGTTCCCCTTACATCCATGTGTGCCCATCATTGTCCCCCCCACACATAAATGTGTGCCCATCAGAGTTCCCCTTACATCCATGTGTGCCCGTCATTGTCCCCCCATACATCCATATGTGCCCATTAGAGTCACATTTACATCCATGTGTGCTATCAGAGTGCCCCAATACATCCATTAGTGCCCATCATCCCTTACATCCATTTATGCCCATCAGTGTTCACCTTACATCCATGTGTGTCCGTCAATGTCCCCCCATACATCCATTTGTGCCCATCAGAGTCTCCCTTACATCCATGTGTGCTATTAGAGTGCCCCAGTACATCCATGTGTGCCTATCATCCCTTACATCCATGTGTGCTCATCAGAGTGCTCCCTTACATCCATGTGTACCCATCATTGTCCCACCATACATCCAGGTGTACCCATCATTGTCCCACCATACATCCAGGTGTACCCATCATTGTCCCACCATACATCCAGGTGTACCCATCATTGTCCCACCATACATCCAGGTGTACCCATCATTGTCCCACCATACATCCAGGTGTACCCATCATTGTCCCACCATACATCCAGGTGTACCCATCATTGTCCCACCATACATCCAGGTGTACCCATCATTGTCCCACCATACATCCATGTGTAACCATCATTGTCCCACCATACATCCAGGTGTACCCATCATTGTCCCACCATACATCCAGGTGTACCCATCATTGTCCCACCATACATCCAGGTGTACCCATCATTGTCCCACCATACATCCAGGTGTAACCATCATTGTCCCACCATACATCCAGGTGTACCCATCATTGTCCCACCATACATCCATGTGTGCCCATCAGAGTTCCCCTTATGTCCATGTGTGCCCGTCATTGTCACCCCATACTTCCATTTGTGCCCATCAGAATCTCCCTTACATCCATGTGTGCTATTAGAGTACCCCAATACATCCATGTGTGCCCATCATCCCATACATCCATGTGTGCTCATCAGAGTCCCAATTACATCCATGTGTGCCCATCATTGTCCCCTCATACATCCATATGTGCCCATCAGAGTCCCCCTTTATCTTTTACATTTCAGAAGCCAGGAGGCAGGGCAGGCCTGGACAGGGGCGCAATCATGCCTTTGGTTACTAGGGTTCTGTTGGTCCTAACAAGCAATTACAATAGAAATTAGGGGGTAAATCTGCGCTTAGGACTTGGGGAGGGTCATGGTTGGCCGGCAGTGGAAGTGCCAGTCCCTATATTACGATACCCAGCCAGCCAGACGGGGTACTTCACGGACAGTTGGTGCACGTTGGATAAAATCTTGTAGCTGGCTGAACACCCCCCCCCCGGCCCCCCGGCCCATAGTTTGACCTCTTTATTAATACATAATTTCATCTATTGATGTTTATTGGAGTTCAGCTCTTAATGGTTATCTTTTTTTTCTCTACATATTGTATGTGTTTTTTATTTTTTATTGCTTCCATGTTATTTACCATCTTTTTCTATAAAAGGTTCTTCCTCTATCTTTGTCCGTAAAAGATAAAATATGTTCCACGTGCCCCCCCCCCCCCCCCCCCCGCCACCATTTCTGGACACAAGCAATAAATTCCACCATGTAAAGCACAGCCGTTATTAATGACCCGGACAGCCGATGTACCATCCATGTTTTAAGCACATTCTATTTTTCCTGCGTCCTTATTTGTCAGCCCAACTGACTGCAGCAAATTCAGAGAACATTTGACCCCGGGCGCCATTCCGAAAATGACTCGTCCGCCGCAGCCGCAATGTCTCATTGACGGAAGACAGGGGCAGCCAAGTGAATAAGGAGAAAATATATAAGCTGAAAGCATTTTGCTTATAAATTGCAGAGTCGTTGATGTCCGGAGAAGGCTGCACGCCGCATGGTAATAAAAGATCCTGTTTGCGGCTATAATGTACTCTCTGCGCAGCTCCTAATATTCCGATTGTGGGCAGAAATAAGACTCATGTTCATTAAAGTGTGTGATATTGGGGGTTGTTTGAACATAGGGGATAGTGGCACTGACACTTGGTATGAATGATAAAAAAAGTCCATCAATACAGTCCTTGTTATGAAGTTCTTTATGTAGATAGAGAGGGGTAGAGACTAAAAATAAAAGGGGAGTGGGGGAGAAAAGGGAAGGAAAAAAGACCCGTATATTGTTAGCAACAAGTCCATACACCAGGGCAAGCCTTCAGGGGGAAGTTGAGAGCAGACTCCAGGATAGGCAAAAAAGAAGAGAACAGGCGCATCCAGGTTAGAACCAGTAGCATTTAATACATTACAGGTGCAATTATCCACTTACATCAAAGTAATAGACTTCCGACACATGTCCTGTCCACACTGATGTGGCGTCCGTCCCACGCTTTAGCGTTGTGGCAGCTTACCCATACGAGGGGAATCCTGTCCAGCAGGGTTTCCGGGAGACTGGAGAGCTGAGACTGAGGCGTTGCAACCACCAGTGACGTCACCGCGCCCGACGCTGCGTTCCACCGCCAACCAGAGCCTCAACCAAGCCTTGGTCTCAGCTCTCCAGTCTCCCGGAAACCCTGCTGGACAGGATTCCCCTCGTATGGATAAGCTGCCACAACGCTAAGGCGCTGGACGGGACGTGTGCCGGAAGTCTAATGCCCCGTACACACGGTCGGACATTAATCGGACATTCCGACAACAAAATCCTAGGATTTTTTCCGACGGATGTTGGCTCAAACTTGTCTTGCATACACACGGTCACACAAAGTTGTCGGAAAATCCGATCATTCTGAACGCAGTGAAATAGCTTTCATCTCTTTATTTTTTCTGAGCATGGCACTTTGTGCGTTGGATTTGTGTACACACGATCGGAAATTCCGACAACGGATTTTGTTGTCGGAAAATTTTATAGCCTGCTCTCAAACTTTGTGTGTCGGAAAATCCGATGGAAAATGTGTGATGGAGCCTACACACGGTCGGAATTTCCGACAACAAGGTCCTATCACACATTTTCCGTCGGAAAATCTGACCATGTGTACGGGGCATATTACTTTGATGTAAGTGGATAAATGCACCTGTAACGTATTAAATGCTACTGGTTCTAACCTGGAGGTGCCTGTTCTCTTCTTTTTGGGTGTTGTTTGGCTCAGTGGTAGATGCGTTTCAGTGAGTCCATGCTAATCAGGAAGTCTGGTTTAGGGCTTGGAGGCCCACTTTTATTAAACAAGTAAAGTCATCACGTACGTTGGTTGAAAACTGAAATGACAAGAGGGCTCCCCTCGCAGCTCTGGCCCGAGCACCCTTGAGTATGGAGACAAAGGTGCAATGCATAAAGCAGCATGGGTGTTGGTAGCCAGGTAGCAAAGAACAGAGGTATATCCAGTCTGTAGCCAGCAGCGGTGGAGGCACACCAGGAGAGGACCGAGGTTGACCGTCTGCAAGATGGCACCTGGAAGACGGATCTTGGAAGCACAGCCTGGTGTCTGTGCAGGAATTGGGTCAAAGGCAGGTGCAGGGACTCGTCAGGATCAAAGACATGGTCAGGAGACCAGCTAGGGTAAGCACGGATGGGCAGCAAGGACGAGGTCAGTAGCCAGGCCAGAGTCATACACAGAGGAGCAAGGGTCAAGCAACAGGCCAAGGCCAGTAACAGGGAAACAGCAGATTGTGGTCAGAGACAAGCCAAAGTCAGAATCAGTGAATCCACAGAGCAAGGTCAGGAACAAAACCTGGTCAGCAATAGAAGGTCAGATAACAAGAGCACAAATTCAAGCTCACTATTCCCAACGCACACCTACCCGAAAAATGGCTGTGAGTATAAAAGGATGCTGCAGCGAACACCGGCTAGAAAACCAAAGACATTCAAAGCGTACCAGCACACCAAGGATCTCCAGAACTTGTCCAAAGCTTTATTGAGAGAAAACATCATAGTTACAGTAACAACATTTTGGGGGCTCCCGTTATCAGGCATGTGACATCATATGCCTGACAAAGTGGTCCTGCAAGGCTCCAAAACGTTGTTAGAGAACATGAGCAGGAAAGCAGGAACACATGTCGCTGAGGAACATCCAGCAATTACCAGCATTTCCTTTAAATAGGCAGTTTGGCACCATTCCTGAAATTGGACATGTGGAGGTGTGCCCCAGTGCATGATGCGTGAAGACGCGCTACCAACGCACGTGTCCGCATACAGATGTGCCGATGTGTGGGTGCACACTGGTTTACTGGTCAAAGTCCATCTGCGTGCTGACTCATGTGCATGACTGTCGGTTTCCCGGGCAGAAGTTCTTATCTCAGGTTGCCCACGCAGGCGTTTTTCAACAGCAAAACAAATAACAGAAAATGGCCACATGGCTCCTTCTTCAGCAGCACCACTGTTCTTCTCACTGTTCCCTCAGACCATCTCACCCAGCTCTTGTGGCTCTTTGGGTCCTTCTAGCTCACTTGGCCTATATTTACAGCACCCTGCTACACGGGCCCACTCCTAGCCTCTCAATAACAGATCTACTGGCACCCAGAGTACCCTGACACCAGGTACAGAGCCAATCTGAGTGCCTCTGTAACATGTGATTGCTATGATGACCAATCGTAGTGATGACAGAATGTAAACAGTGCTACTGTCTACATCTAAGAGCCTGCCCCTTCCTCTTACAACAGAGGAAGGGGAAGGAGGAGGAACTAATGAATGTAGGATTATTTAAAAGTTCCAGAGCAAAAACTGCAGCAGATTTGGGGGAGGAGATGGTTGATTTTGGGATTGTTTTAAACTTTTCCTCCCTGTACATTTGATCTCCACCCTGTCTCTATGGGGGGTGATTTGTTAAAACTGGTGCACACAGAATCTGTTTTTTTTTCTTTATTGCTATCATGTTACTTACTATATTTTTCTTCATTGTAAAAGGTTCTTCCTCTATCTTTGTCCGTAAAAGATAAAATATGTTCCACGTGCCCCGCCACCATTTCTGGACACACGCACTAAACCAACTGTGCACAGTAACCAATTAGCTTCCAGGTTTTATTGTCAAAGCCTAGTTGAACAAAATTGAGTTAAAAGCTGATTGGTTACCATGCACAGACAGCTGCACCAGATTCTGTGTGCTCCAGTTTTAGTAAATCTCCCCCCTATGTGACCTCTATATTAACAAATTACCTCCCCTTTTCTGCATTTTAGCCCCTTTATCTTTACCTCCATGCTCCCACTGGATGTAACCTGTACTTTAGCCCCTTCACATCCTCCTCCTTTGTGTATAATAAATAATGATACTGTATCTAGCAGGAGCAGCCCCGCCTCCCTGCAGGGCGCCGGACTCATACGCTCTATTTGGCTTGAAAACGGTTGGGCTCGGGCTGCAGAGCATTGCGCCCCAAACCCACCCACTTTATGACAATAGCAAATTAATATTTGCTATGGTCTTCCGAATCAGGTTGGCTGGGAGGAGAAGCCAAGTAAGCCGTGGAGGGGCCAAGTGCCGGGGACCATCAACATGGAGGGGCCGAGTGCTGGGGACCGTCACCATAAAGGGACAGATTGCCGGGGACCGTCACTGTGGAGGGGCGGAGTGCTGGGGACCATCATCATGGAGGGGCGAGTGCTGGGGACCGTCACCATGGAGGGGCAGAGTGCCAGGGACTGTCACTATGGAGGGACCGATTGCTGGGGACCGTCACCGTGGAGGGGCTGAGTGCCGGAGACCGTCACCATGGAGGAGCCGAGTGCCGGGGACCGTCACAGTGCAGGGGCCGAGTGCCGGGGACCGTCACTGTGGAGGGGCCGAGTGCCGGGGACCGTCACTGTGGAGGGGCCGAGTGCCGGGGACCATCACCGTGGAGGGGCCGGGTGTAGGGGATCGTCACCATGGAGGGGCCGAGTGCCGGGGATCCTCACCGTGGAGGGGCCGAGTGCCGGTGACTGACACCTTGGAGGGGCCGAGTGCCGGGGACCATCACCGTGGGGGGGCCGAGTGGCAGGGACTTTCACCGTAGAGGGGCCAAGTGCCGAGGACCATCACCGTGGGGGGGCCGAGTGCCGGGGACTTTCACCGTGGAGGGGCCGAGTCCCGGGGACCGTCACAGTAAGGTGACCAGACGTCCCCGTTTTCCGGGGACAGTCCCCGTTTTCCGACTATGATCCCCGGACCCCGTTTGTCCCCGCTTTTGTCCCCGGTTTTGCCGATCATTTAGGCAGCGGCAATTTCCCGATGTATGGGGGCGTTTCCCGATGGACGGGGGCGTTTCCCAGTGGACGGGGGCGTTGCCCCAAGAGATAGCACATGCAGAGCTATGTAGAGTGACTGTAGAGGAGGAGCTGGAGCGGCTCCATCCTACCTATGCTGTGCTAGTATAGTTAGTAGCTGCCACTCCTCCTCAGCTGAAAAATCCATCAGGTGACTCTTCCAGCATCCCGCCCCTCTCCTCCTACCTCTGCTCCCTCCTCCAATCGCGCTCCTGGCAGCATAGGGGAGAGGACAGAGTACAGCGTTCCTCCCCTTCCCTCTGGTCCTGCAAGGCACTATGGGAATTGTAGGCAAGAAGTAGTATAGAGTGAATGGCCACAAGCAGGTGAGTTTTTATGCTAGCAGCTAACATGATAAAGTTTTTCTCCTTCACTGGTGGGCACTGACAGGCAGCACTCATGTGGCACTATATATATATATATATATATATATATATATATCTATATCTATATATAGATATATCTATCTCTATCTATCTATATCTCTATCTATATCTATCTCTATCTATCTCTATCTATATATCTATATATCTATCTCTATCTATATCTATCTCTATCTATATCTATCTCTATCTATATCTATCTCTATCTATATATCTATATCTCTATCTCTATCTCTCTAATGTGCAATTGATTATATAAAAAAAAAATCAAATATATGTGATAGTTTTCTTTAACTAGCATTGCAGGAAATGTCATTCTTGAATGTGTGCGCTGTAATATGTTTCTCCACTAATTCAGGGTACTTTGTAGCAGTAAGACCCCTTTCACACCGAGCCGCCTATAGCGTCGGCGGTAAAACGCCACTATTTTTAGCGGAGTTTTACCGTCGGATTTGCGGCGCATTTCGGCCGCTAGCGGGGCGCTTTTACCCCCCCCGCTAGCGGCCGAGAAAGGGTTAAAACCGCCCGCAATGCGCCGCAATAGCGGGGTTTTGCCGGCGGTATCCCAGCACTGCCCCATTGATTTCAATGGGGAGCAGCGGTGAAGGAGCGGTAAACACACCGCTCCTTCACCGCTCCAAAGAAGCTGCTGACAGGACTTTTCCTGATGTCCTGCCAGCACACCGCACCGGCGTGAAAGCCCTCGGGCTTTCACACTGGAAACAATAGAGCAGCTGTTTGAGGGCGGATTGCAGGTGCTATTTTTAACGCTATAGCGCCTGCAAAACGCCCTCGGTGTGAAAGGGGTCTTAGTGGGCTTAGCACTATATGACCATATAGTGTGACCAAACCCCCGTATTTTTTTATATATGTTCAGGTGTTTAACTAGCCCTGCAGGAAATGTCATTCTTGAATGTGTGCACTGTAATCTGTTTTGTACTGTTTGTAGGTCTTATAGCAGCACCATCTTGAATTTAAACGCATTGTAGGGTGTGCCCCCCAAATATGTTTTTGTATATGCGATAGTCAATCGTGCAAAAACCATACAATTATAGTCCAATTAGAGCTGTGTATATCAAAACAGTCCAAAAAAAACTGTATTCGTGAATCCAATGAAACATACAGGAGCTCAGTCCACAAATGACATCTGCTGTAAGGCTGCTTTCACGCTGGGGCGGGGTCGGCGGTAAAGTGCCGCTATTTTTAGCGGCACTTTACCGTAGATTTGTAGTCTTATAACAGTTAGCTATTAATATTTTATTATTTATGTTCGAAGATATCCTACATGTTGTTACCATGTATTCTTTTACTGTTCTGAATTGTTAATTTATTGTTCATTGTTATTGTTGAACCAAAATTCTTTGGCAAGAATAAAATACAAAATATGCATTGAAAAGTTTTATCTCCATCTTATCTTCTTAACATTTGGTAGTCGTATCCCAAAAAATTCTAAGAATTTTTTTTTTTAATCTCATGGATGAAATGTGAGAAATAACGTATATATCGTATAATCCTTCCATAAACATATACCACATACACTGCATATATAATTTGAGGAATATATGCTTATAAAATCGTTTACCATTTGCCAAAAAAAAAATGTCCCCGGATTTCATTTTGAAAATCTGGTCACCTTACGTCACAGTGGAGGCGTTAGTGCTGAGGACCGTCACTGTGGAGGGGTGAGCACGGGGGGACACCTGCGGTCTTTGATTTGCATGTCCTCATACATTATGTTTTGCTCCCAGGGCATCTCCGACTCTACCGTCGTCTCTAGGAGAGGCTGAATGTAGGTTGACCTGGGGGGGGGGTTTGCTGCCCCCCCTTTCCCAAAAAGAAAGTTTCACACCAGCCGCCACTGGTACCTAGTGCACTGAGCTCAATGTTCTAACCACCTTAGTATCAGCATGTTTCTTCTTTTCCAAAAAATTGTGGCAAAAAATAAGATCACCTTCCAAAAAGGGTTAATTTTGTGGGCGCATTGACATCTTTATTTCATATGTTCCACCTGTCTAAAAAAAAAAAAAAGGCTACATTATTGCATGACAGAGTTTGTCAGTCAAACTATCACTGAACAATGGCCTGGTAATGAAGGGGTATTTACAAAATGGTACAAAGATCAGTTGAAGATGTAGCTAACCTTCAAGCCGTGCATTTTTCTTTAACAAACTTGTATTTTATTTTTCTTCTCTCGGTTATTTTTAAACATTTTTTTCCTATTGACCTGATAACTTATTAAAGCTTTTAATGGTATCAATATTTTTCAATAGTTATGATGGACCAAACCTCATCCAATTACGAGGTCGTAATTTAAGCCGCAGTTTAAATGCTGCAACGGATGGCTCTTTCGGCCAAAGTTTTTACTTTCCGAAATGACACAAAACTTTAAATTAGATTTTCTGAACTTTTAAATTGCATGCCTTGAACTTGATTCCTTTCCATAACCACTAAATTAAAACACTTAATAGTTTGCCTGTAATCACTGAAACTTAAAGAGTATATTAAAAAAATATACATGGAACCGTGGATTTTCTTTCTGCACTGTTGCAATCAAATGAATTGTACACCATTGGAATTATTTGATGACATCTACAGCATGTCACAGAGTTTGCAACTATCGCATGTGGGTGGTAGCAATTGACTATTAGAAATGAGATATTGGTACTTCTGAGTTTGGCCCAAAGTGAGTCCTCCTCCAAAGGAGCTTGCAAACAGTGTCTTTGGCCATGTAGAAATTATTATTATTATTAATATTATTATTATACAGGATTAGATCTTGCTGTGATCCTGGACTGCTACCTCTGAAAAAGAGGACTTGCAGTAGATATCAAAGATTTGGGGTGAGCGAGTGAGGGTGCTCCTCAATAGGGACGGGTGAACGGTTCGACCTGAGCATAAGTTTGGGCCTAACTTTTGCTGTTCGAACATTCGACATTCGCCCCCCCGAACCGTCCACAATGCATTGCGGTGCTGAACAGTGCATTGCAAGCCCTGATTGGCTGAAGCAGTGAAAGCTTCAGCCATTCAGGGCACAGAGCACTGCCAGAGTCATGATTGGACACTGCCATCATGATTTTATCCAATCATGGCTCATTCCCGCCACACAGTATAAAAGTATTCTTGCAATGGCAGCCATTTTCAGTGTGATTTCGGCGTGGAGACAGATAGAACAGGGCTCTGTTCAGTGCTATTAGTTAGTGTGCTATACTGTGCTATTTTGCTTCAATTGTAAGTGTAGAATATTAGTTTAGTGTCAGTCTAGGAATAGTGTGAGTGTAGTGAGGAGGAACATCATTCATTGCATAGTGTGCAGCTAGAGTAGGGACAGTTCAGATAGAGTCAGTGTAGTGAAGGTTAAACGCCGTCTATTTGACTGCGTTACTGCCAGTTTAACTCCATTTACTTCTGTGTGCGTTACTGCCAGTTTAATGTCATATCGCTCTGTGTGCGATACTGCCAGTTTAATGTCATATCGCTCTGTGTGCGATACTGCCAGTTTAACACCAGATTGTTCTGTGTGTCTTGCTGTCAGTTTTACGCCATATAGTATTGTGCATTACTGCCACTTTAACGCCATATAGTTCTGGGTGCGTTGCTGCCAGTTTTACGTCATAGAGTGTTGTGCATTACTGCCAGCTTAACGCCATATATTTGTGTGCGTTACTGCCAGTTTAACACCATTTACTTCTGTGCGAGTTACTTCCAGTTTAACGTCATATAGTTTTGTGCGTTACTGCCAGTTTAACACCATTTATTTCTGTGTGGGTTACTGCCAGTTTAATGCCATATAGTTTTGTGCATTACTGCCAGTTTAACACCATTTACTTCTGTGTGTGTTACTGCCAGTTTAACGACATATAGTTTTGCGTGTGTTACTGCCGGTTTAACGCCATATCGATTTGTGTGCGTTACTGCCAGTTTAACGCCATATAGTTTAGTGCATTACTGCCAGTTTAACACCATATAGGTCTGTGCATTACTGCCAGTTTAATGTCATATAGTTCTGTGCGTCACTGTACATTTGGCGCATTATATTGCATTATATTATAGCGTATCTGTGGAGTGTGTCTGTGTAGTGTGAGTTACATTGATTAACCACTTCAGCCCCGGAAGATTTGGCTGCTAAATGACCAGAGCACTTTTTGCAATACGGCACTGCGTCACTTTAACTCACAATTGTGTGGTCGTGGTATTTGATCATCTCTGCGGTTTTTATTTTTTTATTTTTTATTTTTTTGCGCTGTAAACAAAAAAAGAGCGAAATTTTGAAAAAAACACAATATTTTGTACTTTTTGCTATAATAAATATCCCCAATTTTTTTTTAAAAAGCAATTTTTTTCTCAGTTTAGGTCGATATGTATTCTTCTACATATTTTTGGTAATAAAAATCGCAATAAGCGCTTATTGATTGGTTTGCACAAAAGTTATCTACAAAATAGGGGATAGATTTATGGCATTTTTACTATTATTTTTCTTGTTTTACTAGTAATGGTGGTGATCTGTGATTTTTATCGTGACTGTGACATTATAGCGGACACATCGGACACTTTTGACACATTTTTGGAACGATTGACAATTATACAGGGATCAGAGCTGTAAAAATGCACTGATTACTCTATAAATGTCACTGGCAAGGAAGGGGTTAGCATTACATTGTGGCCTCATCATGCACATGGCTCCCCAGCTGTTGCTGAGCAAAATAAAGGCAACTTTCTGGGAAAATTGTCATTTGTTTTGGCTTTATAAATGCAATTATTGCTGCAGCAGATTCTAGACATGGTACAGATCTGCCACTTTACAGGTAGACTAAGGGGACTCCCCAGACACTATATTGGAAGGACATTTTCATTTTTATGCTTTCACTTTAAAAATAAAAAAAATCACTGCTCATTTAAAAATTACGTTTTTCGCAAACTTTTTTTTATTGATATATGTCCCCCAGGGCAATACCCGGACCCCTATAACCATTGTATGCCCAACTACTTGCATATAAGCCTTCAAAATGGGCACTTTTGATTTTTTATGTTCGGGTCCCATTGACTTTAATGGGGTTTGTTATTCGGGATCGAACTTTCGCGATGTTCCAAAGTTCTGGTGCAAACCGAACAGGGGGTCCATTCAGCCCATCCCTACTCAACACTCACCCCAGATCTTTTCCATACCAGGAGCTCCTTAACACTCATCCCAGATCTTTTCCATACCAGATGCTCCTCAACTCTCACCCAAGATCTTTTTATACCACATGCTATTCAACCCTCATCCCAGATCTTTTCAAACCAGGCACTCCTCAACACTCACCCCATATCTTTTCATACCAGGCGCTCCTCAACACTCAACCCACATCTTTTTTATACCAGGCACTCCTCAACATTCACCCCATTTTTTTTTATACCAGCTGCTCCTCAACCCTCACCCCAGATCTTTTCATACCAGGTTCTCTTCAACACCCACCCCTGGTCTTTTCATACCCAGTGCTCCTCAACACTCACCCCAGATCTTTTCTATATTGTGCGCTCCTCAACACTCACCCCAGATCTTTTTATACCAGGAGTTCCTCAACACTCACCCCAGATCATTTTATACCAGGTGCTCCTCAACATTCACCCCAGATCTATTCATACCAGGTGTTCCTCAACTCTCACAGAAGATCTTTTCATACCAGGCATTCCTCAACATTCACCCCAGATCTTTTCATACCAGGTGCTCCTCAACACTGATCCCTGACCTTTTTATACCAGGAGTTCCTCAACACTTACCCCAGATCTTTTCTATACCAGGCGCTTCTCAACACTCACCCCAGATCTTTTCATACCAGGCTCTCCTCAACACCCACCCCAGATCTTTTTATATACAAAACTGACACCAGATCTTTTTATACCAGGCGTTCCTCAACACTCAGAAGGGGTGTCAGCAAAGCAAGTCTTTAAACAGGAACGCAGGAGATCGTCTCAGTGATGTTGATCAAGGCAAAGGCAGAGATCCTCTGGACTGGACAGCTTAAGTAGGCAGGACTGGCGAGCAGGATATCATCAACAGCTGAGTAACTGTGGAGAGAGATAGGAGCTGGCAATTAGCCGACAGCTGAGCAGCCAGCTCAGAGAAGGAAGGGCTGAGCCCAACCCTGACACTGCTACTTTTTAACCTTGTTACAACCTGTAAGTTTTTCCATTTGGGTGCCTTCCTGCCAGGATTGTTGCGTATTGCCGATCTTCATTCTCAATACAGTTCCATTTTCTGCAACTGGACTCTGCCGCCGCTCCACACTGCACCTACCCACATACTCATTAGAACTGAAGCGGTAGCTTGGAGAAGCTACAGGACGTCTTCAACATTCCAGAACAAGTCCAGTTGAATGTGACCAACTACTACTAGATATACCATAATCTGTATAAATGGGAACCTTCACAGTCAACTGGTGAACTCTAGTCAAGCTCCCCTTCCCATGGACCTCCTGCTTTAATTGTCTTCAATCCCATCTCTGTAAGGCCCCTTTGACACGATTGGACCGTTCAGGTCCGCCTGTCAGTTTTGACGGCGGACCTGAACGGGCGCTCCATATTAGCCTATGGAGCGATGGATGTCAGCGGAGACATGTCCGCTGACATCCGACCCAGTCCGATACGCTAAAAGCAGATGGATGGCCCTACGTCCAGGTCCGTCGCTGGCGGATCGGATCGGGTGAGATCTGATGAAAACGGACATGCTGTCCGTTTTCATCCGATCCCTCCATAGGCGGCAGCGGTGCCTGACAAGCCCCTCCCCGCTCAGTGAGCAGAGAGGGACCTGTCATCCGCCGGCTCAGCAGAGATCAACGGACTGATCTCCCGCTGAGCCGGCGGACCGAGGCGGGCTCCGTGGAAGCGGAGTCCGCCTCGTGTGAAAGGGGCCTTTAACGGTCATGGGAAGGTTAATGTGGTCCTAATTTTTATCTGGGGGCCCCCAGCCCCACTGAGTGCTCTTTGTAGATGCATTAGAAGCCAAAAAAGAAGATGAAGACCAAGCAAAAAACAGGCGATTTGTGCTTTATTAATCTCCTTTGCAGGTTGTGCAAACCTCCGGAGAGGAACATTTCTTGCCATTTGCATTATTTTCCTTTCATCTATCACGCTGAAAGTTATTTTTTTTTTCTCCTTCTTTGGTAGGAAGTTAATAGACGGGATGATAAATCAACCCCTACTTCCTTGGCTCATTGTATCTGGGTTATGCCGTGCAAATTACAGAGCACAGAGACATATTATATGAGGGGATTATAGGCTCCGACTTTTTTCCGCTTGCCACTTTAATATTATATTGCTGAACTTCTTGTCATTTAAAATGAATCACAGAGCTCATTTCATGCTGAGAGGAGAGAAGCAAGCGCACGTTACAGGTGGGGAGATATAATTCCCCAAGCGACCCGGCCAGCCAATATCAGGAGAGCAGGAAGGATTAAATGCATTCCAACAATAGACGTTACGGAAAGAAAAGAATTTCTGGGGAACAGTTTCAGCCTACTTTAACTTTTTTTCCATCAACGTATAGTTTTTAGGCTTGTTTTAGAAAATGGAAAAGAAATTGGCTGTGATCATAGTGATGGGATATATATATACTGTACATATATATATATATACACTACTGTGCAAAGTTTTAGGCAGTTGAAGAATGCTTTTAGAAATCGAAGTGTATTATTAAGCTTATTTTTCATCATTTAACCAAATAGAAAGTAAATGAAAAGAAAGGAAATCCAAATCCAATAAATATTGCATTCTTTTAGGTAGATTTGCACACAGTTGTTGAAGGAACTCGGCAGGTAGGTTGTTCTATGTACATCTTGGAGAACTAAGCTTAGATCTTCTGTGGATGTCGGCTGCCTCCAATCTTACTGTCTCGTCATGCCATCCCAGACAGACTCCATGATGGTGAGATCAGGGCTCTGTGGGGGCCAAACCATCACTTCCAGGACTCCTTGTTCTTTTCACACTGAAGATAGTTCTTAATGACATTGGCTGTATTTTTGGGGTGGTTGTCCTGCTGTAGAATACATTTGGGGTCAATCACACGCCTCCCTGGTGGTATGGCATGATGGATAGGAATCTGCCTTTATTTCTCAACATTGAGGACACCACTGATCCTGACCAAATCTCCAACTCCGTTTGCAGAAATGCAGCCCCAAGCTTGCAAGGAACCTCCACCATGCTTCACAGTTGGCTGCAGACACTTCATTTTTGTACGGGATAAAAGGAGGAGAAGGTGCCTCCAAGTGAAGTATTAAAAACGTTTAATGACAACTAAAGTTGATTGCACTTACAAGATCACAGTGTAAAACGGGCATGTCCGATTATCACATAGGGTCCCGTTTCTGTGGTTCCTTTAGAGCAGCAGCAAGAGAGGGGGTGGATGTAGTGAGCCGGCCCAGGGATCTCCTGTCATTCATCCAAAGCCGTGGTGGAATGCGCGCCTCACTCACGGACTGCACGGAGCATGGTGACGTCAGGGGGCGGTAACCCGTTTCGGAGTGTGCGCAGTAGAGCTCCTTCACCAGACCACCCCCCCTGACGTCACAACGCCTGTGTGGTCCACAAGCGAGGCATATGTTCCACCATAGCCTTGGATGACAGGACCTCCCTGGCCTAGCTCACCACATCCACCCCTTCTCTCGCTGCTGGTCGGCTAAAGGAGACAGAACCACAGGGACAGGAACAAAACCCCCCCGGACATGCCCGTTTTACACTGTGATCTTGTAAGTGCAATTTACTTTGGTTGTCATTAAACATTTTTAATACTGCACTTAGAGGCACCTTCTCCTCTTCTTATCCTGCCAGTTGGATTTGCTTCTAATTTTTAGAAGAGCTGTCTTGGTGTCAGTATAGTACCCCCCTATATCTCCTTGGATGACATTACTTTTCCACATTTGAGGATTGATCTCCTGAACAGAAGCGCTCTATGTTCCATGTACTTCCTCATTATTGTACGGCTCTCCAGGCCCTCACCAACAAGCTGCCTCCTGCTACAGCCAAATATTTCACATTTTGACTCATCGGTCCAGAGCACCGGCTGCCATTTTTCTGCGCCCCTATGTTTTCCTGCATAGTTGAGTCGGTTAGCCTTGTTTCCACATCTGAGGCTTTTTGACCGCAAGTCTTCCATGAAGACCGCTTCTGGCCAGAACGTCTCCGTACAGTAGATGGGGGTACCTGGGTCCCACTGGTTTTCACCAGTTCTGTGCCGATGGCACTGCTGGACATCCTCCGATTTCTATGCCCGTTACTGATCCAGCCACAGGCCCATCCATCTGGTCTGTCAAGAGTCGCTCTCATCTCATCAGTCCATAAAACCTTTGAAAAATCTGTCTCCAGATATTTCTTGGCCCAGTCTTGACGTTCCAACTTATGTGTCTTGTTCAGTGGAGGTCGGGTTTCAGCCTCCCTTACGGTGGCCATGTCTCTGAGCACTGAACACCTCGTACTTCTGGGCACTCCAGGTAGGTTGCAGTTCTGGAATATGACAGCACTGGAGGATAATGGCTTCCTGGTAGCTTCACGTTTGATTCTTCTCAAATCTTTGGCAGTTAAGTTGCGTCTTTTTTTTTTTAATCAACACAGTTCTTGCGACCCCGTTGACTATTTGCAACAAAACTATTGATGGTTCTGTGATCACTCCCCAATATCTTAGCAATTTCAAGAGTGCTGCATTTTCAGCTTTTGACTTTTTCAATCTTTTTTTTGGCCCATTTTGCCTGAGGAAAAGAAGCTGCCTAATAATTATGTACACCTTGATATAGGATATTGATCTCCTTAGACCACGCCCTCCCTCATTACACAAATACACATTACTTGATATACCTACATTCAATAAGCATTCAAGTTTATACCACTTGGAATCCCACAATATGCATAAAAAAGATGATTCGGTCAAAAATACTCACTTGCCTATAGACATGTGCACTGCCGAAAAATGTTTTCGTATTTGTTTCTTTTTTTTTTTTTTTCGGGTCATTCATTATGATCAAAATTAGAAAATTCATAAATTCAAAAATTCCAAAGATTAACTAACTAATAATAACCAACTATTAAATTATAGGTATTGGAATTCCCTTTCAAATTTATCCGAAGTTCTGAATTATCCGAAATAACGAATGCCGCATCTAAACTAATGGAACGGAACAAATTAATAATAATAAATAATCATAATAATAGAAAAGTTTTTTTATTATTGTTATTTATTGTTATTAATTTGTTATGTTCCATTCGTTTAGATACAGCATTCGTTATTTCGGATAATTCGTAACTTCAGATAAGTTACAAATTTAATTGAAATTGAAAGGAAATTCCTATACCTATAACTTAAGTTAGTTATTAGTTAGTTAGTTAGTTATTCTTTCGAATTTTCGGATTTTCAATTTTTTTAACTTACGAAGTTTCAAATTTACAAATTTTCGAATTTACGAATTTTCAAATTTTCTACATTACGAATATTAGAATTTACGAATATTCAAATTTACGAATATTTGGAAAAATTTGTTAAACAGGTTTTCGTTAATTCGTATATTTCCAAATTAATTCATTTGGTAAGCAGGGAGTATTGCACTTTAAGGGCAGCTCCGCCTTTATAAACTTTTATTTATTTATTTATTTATTTTTGGGCTTTTGACTCTCCTTTACTTTCAATAGAATATGAAAATTTCCAGTTCCAGGAAGGAGGGGATACCTAAAACATCTGCACACACTAAAAGTAGATGAAAACCCTAAATGAATAATAATTAGTTTGCCAAAGCCCTGTGTGCCATAACCAACTGCCATTTTTTTGGTACAATACTGTATTTAAAATTGTATTATTTTATTATTGCTACATAATCAATTATTCAATGTTTTTTATATTTATTATATTATTTGTTATAATATTTTATTATTTTATTATTGTTACATAATTACATATTTTTATTGTTTTTATATTCTAACATTTATCATATTTTATGAATTATCATTTTATTCTTGTTACAGTCTCCTTGCAGCCTCTTTCTGTCTGCATGGACCCCAGCAAAGGTTGGGTGGAATTTCTCAGGGCGAGTTTCCTGATGGTGACAACAGTGGACTATGCCTGTGTAATGCATGCAGAAATAGCCCCTTTTTCATCAGATTCCCATGTGACAGGGTGACAACAGAGAAGCACAGTTAGGTGACAAGGACACATCGTTGTCACCCTAGTGCCTGAGCAAGGACCCTTATGGGGGGATTACCAGGGAATATTTTAATGAGCACTACAGGGTTAAAAATATTGAACATGAAATCTGAAATGCCATCTAAATGATATGTATTCTTTGAATATATCCTCCTCCTTCCCCTTTCTCCATCATTAAAGAAAGGGGAGGACTCTTCATTGTAAACTGTACTACTGTTTACATTAGAGATCCCTGTGATTGGCCGTTGCATTGATCACAAACCACAGAGCTGCTCCGAGTGGCTCTGTGCCTTCAGCCAATGCTTTCCACTGGCCATAAAATTACTATATCAGGTTGATAAGTGGTTAACATGTTAAGGCTTATATGACATTTAAGTGATTAGGTTTACGTCCCCTTAAATTGGAACTGCAGCTAAAACTTTCTTTTTAACTTTTAGACAGAGTGGGCAAGGGTCAAATTTGAACTTCTATGTCCCCACTGGGGAGATTTACTCTCACTTCCTGTCCTGTTGACAGAGGGAGAGAAAGCAGGGGCATGTCTCTCCAATGGGGTCACAGATATCAAGAATATCCTTCTACACTGCAGAGGATCTCCACGGACCTCCATGACTAAGCCTCAGCCATGAGTCGGGCGAAACACGTTGGGGTGTGTAGCTTGGACGGAGCCAGGCTGAGGCTGCTAATACCTGTATAACGACCAGGTTTGTTTAGTGTGTGGTGATAAGAAATTCCTTTTCCCTGTTGAATTCACACAGCCCAGATGGGATCTTTACACCGAGCTGCCACCCACAGTGGAGCCCACCAGATTCAGACACGGGAGCTTGAGCGGTAACCCATATGCTTTTCAGGTAACAAAATGGAAATTAAAGCACCACACCACAGATACAACTTTATTCCAAAAAAAAGTCATCAGGACAATTCAAAAAGTATCCAGTGCATTTTGGGGGGTCCAAGAGCGTCCCCCAAATCAGGAAGTAATTGGAAATCTCTCCAGTGGGGACACAGGCAGCTGACAGAGCTCCACACCCATCTCCACTCTAGATGGAGCTCTTCTTTAATATATCCACAGCAGCCAATTCGATTAGACGTTACTGTAGCCATATTTGGAAAAGTTTGCTGTGAGTTACCGCGTTTTGCGCTGCTGGACATAAAAGCGTTCGTCCTTTTCTTCCATTCCACAATCCACAATTCCGGCTAAAAAAGAATCCTTTTCTTCCAAAGGACTTTCATGAGAATCATGCATAAAGGATTTAGGACAAGCCAAAGTTGTCATATGGACACGCACTGTTGCTATGGCGATGTGATCCTTTGTTGAGCGTTGTCCATCTCTTTAGCTGGGACATCGGCATTTACCGATCACAGGGCCTCCGACGCGTTCCTATCCACCGTCTCATTTCATACCTGGAAGATTAACCCCGAGGCATCACATTGGAAATACAACGTCTGGCATTTTATAAATTCGATTTCTCTTCTCTGTAAATCGGATTACCCCCTGATACCCCCAACCCCACCCTCTGATACCCCCATCTGTGTGAGATGTACATGGGAGGAGGCGCCTATTATTTCCTAGAGTCATTTTTGTCAGGGGAATTCATTCCTTCGTGATTTAAAGTGGAAATGAAGACAAACAGTTACATTCACAGCTAAAGGTGAACTATTCTGGTGGCCAGATAATGTATAATCCTGACACCCCCGTCACACATCGCTGGTAGGATCTGAACGCGCTTTTCTCTACTTCATTGAAAGCGGTACGGCGTGATCAAAGACAGTCCCAGCCTGTGATTGGATGGTGAAGGAGGAGCAACACATTGATTAGATCAACGCCGTGCTGGCTCCTCCCATCAGACAGCTCCCTATACGTTGTATAAAGCCTGATTGGTTTACACCATTACCAGCTTTCCCTCCCTCTTCCCTTCAATCCCCACCCCCATTCCTTTTTCTGTCCCTCCCCCCTCCCCCCCACTCCCTCCCCATCTATCACTCTCCCCCTCTCCTCAACTCAGTCTCACCCCTCTCTCTCCCATCCATTCACCATCGCTCTCACTCTCCTCCTCTTCCTCTTGGTCTCCCCCCCCCCTTTTTCCTCATGTCCATCTCCTTCTCTTCCTCATTCCCTCTATTCCATTCTCCCTTTTCCCTTCTCTCCCTCTCCTCCTCTCCCTCCCCTCCTCTCCCTCCTAACTCTCCCTCTTCTCCTCTCCCTCACTCTCCCTATCCCTCTTTCCCCATCTTCCTCTCTCCTTATCCATCTTTTCCCCAACTTCCTCTCTCCCTATCCCTATTTTCCCCATCTTCCTCTCTCCCTTTTCCCCATCTTCCTCTCTCCCTATCCCACTTTTCCCCGTCTTCCTCTCTTCCTCTTCCTCTTTCCTCATCTTCCTCTCCCTCCTCTTTCCCTATAGCTCTTTTCCCTGTTTTCCTCTACCCATCCTGTCTTCCTTTCTCCCTTTTTTTCCCCATCTTCCTCTCCCCCACCTCTCTTTCTCTGTCTTCCTCTCTCCCTATCCCTCGTTCTCTGTCTTCCTCTCTCCTTATCCCTCGTTCCCTGTCTTCCTCTCTCCCTATCCCTCGTTCCCTGTATCCCTCGTTCCCTGTCTATCTCTCTCCCTATCCCTCGTTCCCTGTCTTCCTCTCTCCCTATCCCTCGTTCTCTGTCTTCCTCTCTCCTTATCCCTCGTTCCCTGTCTTCCTCTCTCCCTATCCCTCGTTCCCTGTATCCCTCGTTCCCTGTCTATCTCTCTCCCTATCCCTCGTTCCCTGTCTATCTCTCTCCCTATCCCTCGTTCCCTGTCTTCCTCTCTCCCTATCCCTCGTTCCCTGTATCCCTCGTTCCCTGTCTATCTCTCTCCCTATCCCTCGTTCCCTGTCTTCCTCTCTCCTTATCCCTCGTTCCCTGTCTTCCTCTCTCCCTATCCCTCGTTCCCTGTATCCCTCGTTCCCTGTCTATCTCTCTCCCTATCCCTCGTTCCCTGTCTTCCTCTCTCCCTATCCCTCGTTCTCTGTCTTCCTCTCTCCTTATCCCTCGTTCCCTGTCTTCCTCTCTCCCTATCCCTCGTTCCCTGTATCCCTCGTTCCCTGTCTATCTCTCTCCCTATCCCTCGTTCCCTGTCTTCCTCTCTCCCTATCCCTCGTTCCCTGTCTTCCTTTCTCCCTATCCCTCGTTCCCTGTATCCCTCGTTCCCTGTCTATCTCTCTCCCTATCCCTCGTTCCCTGTCTTCCTCTCTCCTTATCCCTCGTTCCCTGTCTTCCTCTCTCCCTATCCCTCGTTCCCTGTATCCCTCGTTCCCTGTCTATCTCTCTCCCTATCCCTCGTTCCCTGTCTTCCTCTCTCCCTATCCCTCGTTCTCTGTCTTCCTCTCTCCTTATCCCTCGTTCCCTGTCTTCCTTTCTCCCTATCCCTCGTTCCCTGTATCCCTCGTTCCCTGTCTATCTCTCTCCCTATCCCTCGTTCCCTGTCTTCCTCTCTCCCTATCCCTTGTTCCCTGTCTTCCTCTCTCCCTATCCCTCGTTCCCTGTATCCCTCGTTCCCTGTCTATCTCTCTCCCTATCCCTCATTCCCTGTCTTCCTCACTCCCTATCCCTCGTTCCCTGTATCCCTCATTCCCTGTCTTCCTCTCTCCCTATCCCTCGTTCCCTGTATCCCTCGTTCCCTGTCTTCCTCTGTCCCTATCCCTCGTTCCCTGTCTTCCTCTCTCCCTATCCCTCGTTCCCTGTCTTCCTCTCTCCCTATCCCTCGTTCCCTGTATTGCTCGTTCCCTGTCTTCCTCTCTCCCTATCCCTCGTTCCCTGTATCCCTCGTTCCCTGTCTTCCTCTCTCCCTATCCCTCGTTCCCTGTATCCCTCGTTCCCTGTCTTCCTCTCTCCCTATCCCTCGTTCCCTGTATCGCTCGTTCCCTGTCTTCCTCTCTCCCTATCCCTCGTTCCCTGTCTTCCTCTCTCCCTATCCCTCGTTCCCTGTATCGCTCGTTCCCTGTCTTCCTCTCTCCCTATCCCTCGTTCCCTGTCTTCCTCTCTCCCTATCCCTCGTTCCCTGTATCCCTCGTTCCCTGTCTTCCTCTCTCCCTATCCCTCGTTACCTGTATCCCTCGTTCCCTGTCTTCCTCTCTCCCTATCCCTCGTTCCCTGTATCCCTCGTTCCCTGTCTTCCTCTCTCCCTATCCCTCGTTCCCTGTATCCCTCGTTCCCTGTCTTCCTCTCTCCCTATCCCTCGTTACCTGTATCCCTCATTCCCTGTCTTCCTCTCTCCCTATCCCTCGTTCCCTGTCTTCCTCTCTCCCTATCCCTCGTTACCTGTATCCCTCGTTCCCTGTCTTCCTCTCTCCCTATCCCTCGTTCCCTGTATCCCTCTTTTCCCCGTTTTCTTCTCTCCCTATCCCTCGTTCCCAGTCTTCCTCTCCCCCCTCTCTTTTTCCCCCTCCATATACCACTTTATTCATCTTCCTCTTCCTCCTCTCTCTCTATACCCCCCCTCTCCCTCTCTCTATATCACTCCCCCCCCTTTCCTTGTCTTCCAAGATAGAGGCGCCAGAGACCCAAAGACCAGGGACAATAGGCTCAGGTAGGCCCAGCGCTGGACCCCTGGATTGGTAAGTGCACATGTGCTAAGAGCCAGTTCACACTGGGAAGGACGTGCAGTGCATTCCTGTGCGATTCACAAGCGGCTCAGTGTGGTGCAATTTAAGACTGTTCATTGTGAAAATGCACTGCCTCGGATCACGTGGTGCTTCTATGCAACCTGGTTCCAGCCTGAGTTTGGGGTGTCATTAAATTAACACTGACGCCTAATGCAGATCCCATACTGCATTTTCTGATGTGAACAGTAAAGTCAACAGCTGCAGTTTTTGTCAAGTATTTTGGAATTTTTTTTTTCTTCCAGGGAGAAGTTCCTCTTTTAGCCTTCCAGCGTCTCTTATCATGCGACGCTCAGCACAGCGCCATCTTATCCCGTACGCTTTTTATGCTCTCCAGCCCTGTTCTTTAATATCAGTTTTATAGTCAACGAGCGTTCCGTACATTGCGCCGAGCCAAACATGGCAATCTGCATTCAACAAAAGGAAGCCGACCATAAAGTATTATGCCTCGGCGTTTTCTCCCTTATTACAGAACCGGCGTTCTTTACTATTATCGCATTCTCTTCTGCTTTCAAATACCTTTTCTTCATTTCCAAGGGAGCAAGAGGACAATTGAAATTCCTTTTGACTTGATTTTTCCTCTGATGATTTCAAATTAGTCCAATTTATATTCCAGAACGATATCTCAATAACAACAAAGCCCCAGCCCGGCGGTTGTCTCTGCCCGTCCGCAGGAGGAACCCGTATCATTTGCCGATTCATTTCAGGCACGACGGGACGCCTTGTTTCTGAAGCTACCTGGATTTAAGTGCGGAGGGGGAGAGAGAGAGAGAGAGGAAGGCTGGAGCCAAAAATAATCTTTCATGAAAAAATATGAAGGTGTGAAGAGAAGGAGCTTAAATATGGATGAAGCACCATGTTTGACCTTTATTGGAGGCTCGCGGGTTTGTTTTTTACTGATAAATGGCTGAAGAGAACGCCGTCAGTCTGGAGGTGCGCAGTAAACAGGCACTGCCCGCTTGCATCAAATGCTTTATTTAGGGCTCAACTGGAAGTGAACAGTTGAAGGCACCATTGAAATACACATATAGACAAACTGGGGTACCTGCCTTAAGATTTTGAGTTCTGTTCAGCCAGTCTTGTGATTCAGCACAGTCAGGTCTGTGACCTTCCTTTTTTTTTACCAACATCCACACTCCAAAAAGAGCCTAGGTGTCAGTAGAGTAAAATCGGCTTAAGCATGGCTCCATCCAGGCCACCTCACCCCACCCCAAGAGCTTAGTCATGGAGGTTTTTCTTGCTACCCATGTGTGTGTGCTGACCCGTAACGGGCTCTCTCTATGCCGGCACCCTACTAACGTGAGACATCGAATTAGGATGGGGACTAACGATTTCTTGATTCATAGCTTACTTTCCATTTTCTATTTCCATTGCTCCGTGGTCCAGTTATGATCACATGCCCATTGATGGAGGTGGGGAGTGAAGCCTGGCCGTGTTTTCTGATCTGATAGAAGAGCTACTGGTGCTCAAATTGCTGAAAAAGTTAATGCTGGTTCTAATGGTCCACCCAACTCACAATTGGCTTACCAATTCATCCCAGGGGAGCTCAGTTGGGATGAGGTCACGGCTCTGTGTAGGACTTGAGTTCTCAACCCAACTCACAATTGGTGTTCCAATTCACACCAGAGGAGATTGGGTGGGTTGAGGTCAGGGCTCTCTGTAGGATACTTTAGTAACTCCACTCAACTCACAATTGGTATTCCAATTCACACCAGAGGAGATTGGGTGGGTTGAGATCAGGGCTCTCTGTAGGACACTTTAGTAACTCCACTCAACTCACAATTGGTATTCCAATTCATCCCAAATGAGCTCATTGGGGTTGAGGTCAGGGCTCTGTGTAGGACACTTGAATTTCTCCACCCAACTCACAATTGGCATTCTAATTCATACCAGAGGAGCTCAGGTGGGTTGAGGTCAGGGCTCTGTGTAGGACACTTTAGTAACTCCACTCAACTCACAATTGGCTTTCCAATTCATCCCAAAGGAGCTTAGTTGGGTTGAGGTCAGGGCTCTGTGTAGGACACTCGAGTTTCTCCATTCAACTCACAATTGGCATTCCAATTCATCCCAAATGAGTTCAGTTGGGTTGAAGTCAGGGCTCTTTGTAGGACACTTTAGTAACTCCACTCAACTCACAATTGCCATTCCAATTCATCCCAAAGGAGCTTAGTTGGGTTGAGATCAGGGCTCTGTGTAGGACACTCGAGTTTCTCCATTCAACTCACAATTGGTATTCCAATTCATCCCAGAAAGGCTCAGTTGGGTTGAGGTCAGGGCTCTCTGTAGGAAACTTTAGTAACACCATTCAACTTATAATTGGCATTCCAATTCATCCCAAATTAGCTCAGTTCGGTTGAGGTCAGGGCTCTGTTTTGGACACTTGAATTTCTCCACCCAACTCACAATTGGCATTCTAACTCATCCCAAAGGAGCTCATTTGGATTGAGGTCAGGGCTCTGTGTAGGATGCTTGAGTTCCTCCACCTAACTCACAATTGGTATTCCAGCTCATCCCAGGGGAGCTCAGTTGGGTTGAAGTCAGGGGAGGGGTCTGTGCAGGACACTTGAGTTCCTCCGTCTAACTCAAAATTGGCATTCCAGTTCATCCCAGGGGAGCTCAGTTGGGTCAGGGCTCTGTGTAGGACACTCATATTCCTCCATCAAGAAAGGTCAAACTATGACCTTGTTGAGCTGGCTTGGTACACACGGGCACAGTTGGAGCAGAAAGGGGCCTTCTCCAAACTGTTGTCTTTGTATCCTGTAGCATTTACAGTGCACTTCACTGGAAACATCTGAACCAGTGGCGGAACTACAAGGGTTGCAAAGGTCGTACTTGCACCTTACACTGTGGGGGGGGGGGCCAAGAAGACAGGAAGGGGGCCCGCTGCAGAACATGTGAAAGGGTCCTGTTGTGGGACCATAAAAAGGGCCCCTGGACGGGAGTAAAGGGCCTTGGGTTCAGAGGGAAGGGCCCCGGGACCGATGAAAAGGGCCCCATGAGTCTCAGCGAGGCCCTTCATGTTTTTTTTTTGCACCAGGGCCCTGAAGGTTCTAGTTATGCCTCTGACCTGAACCCAATCATTTGGAGGGGTTTCCACATAATTCTGATAATATAGTAGGTTTTTTGGTGAGATGTCCTCAAACCTTTTGCTGGTATAAGCTCAGGTCCTTCTCAATGCATGCTTTTCACTCACCAGCTCATCCTCGGTACTAGAATCCCACTACTGGTTCCCTTTAAATTCGAACGCTCATAGCTATTTTAATAAGCTCTCCTTGACTGTCTGTAAGAATTTCAGGTATCTGCTTTGCATGTTATCTGTCTTCCCCCAGGGAAAGGAGGTCAAAGTGTTACCTGGCTGTATTTATTGATTTCAAGAACCGCTCGCTTTATTAATATCCCGCTTTTTAATTTATCTGGAGTTGTTCTTGAACGCAGTCCTTAAAGCCTTGACTGCCTTGTGTGGTGATGTGGATTGGCGGCTGCGTTGCGATGCATAGTCATTTATTTTTTTTTCCTCTTCATCATCCTTGCGCTCGTCGTGTCTCTTGCTCCGGTTCACCGTAATTGCCTTTTCTTTAAAGCAGAGCTATTTCTTGTTCTGCTCTTACAATTGTCTCCAGCTGTCTCTGCCAGTAATCCGCGGGCACTACCTGGATACCGGCGCCTGATAACAGCCCCCCCCCCCCCCCCCTCCCAACGCTCCATACATGTGCAGCAGGGAGGCCATGATGGAATGGGGAATGTTTATAATGAAATTGGCACACAAATCGCTGGGTGCTAAACAAGGACGCTGATTTTAAGGGTTGATCTATCAGTAGATGATTTTTTTAGGGCTTAGGGTTGTGTGTTGGCTCATTCTGCCTGCCAAAAACCAGAGCCATTCCACTTACCGACCGGCCACTGTATATATACGTCATTACTTTGAAGATGGATATCTCGGTAACGGCAGCAGCTGCTGCCACAAACGAGTTAGCCATCTTTAGGGCTGGCGGTTCTGTACACGATACTGGTGGTCTCTGCGGCGGGTTCGCCGCCAGATCACCGTTATCGGTGGCGGGAGAGGCTCCGCTACTTACCGGAGCCGTAGGCGATCGGGTTCTCTCACTTCCTAGGTATGGAGACGAGTGAGGCTAAGATGGCCCCCCCCCCCCCCCGTCTCCATACCATAGAGAGGGCGGAAGCGACGTCATGACGTCAGCTCCGCCCATTTGTCTTAAAGGCACATTTTTTTTTTTTTGTCATTTTTTCAAACGCCTTTTTTTTTCTTTTCTTTTTTTTTGCTTTAAAGTCCAAATATGAGATCTGAGGACTTTTTGACCCCCCAGATCTCATATTTAAGAGGACCTGTCATGCTTTTTTCTATTACAAGGGATGTTTACATTCCTTGTAATAGGAATAAAAGTGATCCAAATTTTTTATTTTTTTTTTAAAACAGTGAAAAAATAAATAAAATAAAGTAAAATAAATAAGAAATAAATTTTTTTTTTTTTTAAAGCGCCCTGTCCCGACGAGCTTGCGTGCAGAAGCGAACGCATACGTGAGTAGCGCCTGCATATGAAAACGGTGGTCAAACCACACATGTGAGGTGTCGCCGCGACCGGTAGAGCGAGAGCAATAATTCTAGCACTAGACCTCCTCTGTAGCGCAAAACATGCAATCTGTAGAATTTTTTTAAACGTCGCCTATGGAGATTTTTAAGGGGTAAAAGTTTGACGCCATTCCATGGGCGGGCGCAATTTTGAAGCGTGACATGTTGGATATCAGTTTACTCAGCGTAACATTATATTTCACAATATAAAAAAAAATTGGGCTAACTTTACTGTTGTCTAATTTTTTTATTCAAAAAAGTGAATTTTTTCCAAAAAAAGTGCGCTTATAAGACCGCTGCGCAAATACGGTGCAAAAAAATGTATTGCATTGACCACCATTTTATTCTCTAGGGTGTTAGAAAAAAAAAACAATATATAATGTTTGGGGGTTCTAAGTAATTTTCTAGCAAAAAAAAAACTGTTTTAAACATGTAAACACCTAAAATCCAAAACGAGGCTGGTCCTTAAGTGGTTAAGGGCCGGGGCTCATTTGCATGAGAGTCAAAAACAAGCATGTTACCTTTTTGTCCCTTGGAATACCCAGCAACGAAGTTCTTGGGGAAGTCAGAATATTAAAAAAAAGGGACACAATGGGGGCAGATTTACTAAAGGCAAATAGACGGTGCACTCTGCAAGGGCAGTTGCTCCAGAGCTTAGTAAATGAGGGGAGGCTTCACTTTGCAAAGAATACCCAATCACATGCAAGGAAAATGAAAGAAAACAACATTTTTGCATGCACATGATTGGATGATGGAGGTCAGTAGAGCTTCCCCTCATTTACTAAGCCCTGGCGCAACTACCCTTGCAGAGTGCACAGTCTATTTGCCTTAGGTGTCATTGGGGTTGATCTACTTAATATACATATTAATGATCTGCTTCCTCCTCCACCATCAAACAGGGCACACACAACCATAGCTTCCAACTGTCCCTGATTTCGAGGGAGGGACTGTCCCTGATTTGGAGCAATGTCCCTCCGTCCCTCATTACTCCTCATTTGTCCCTCATTTCGGTCTGATCCATATAGATTTATATAAAATCCACTTTTTATCTACCAAAAAGTGTTTTCCAAGCGCTAAACCTTTCATCTGATTTCTAAATTCCTGCATTTGTAAATTCCAAAAGCCGATATAGCAAACCCTTGGTTTGAGAGCGTTTTGCAAGACAAGCAAAATTTTGAAATACATTTTGACTTGATATACCAGCGATGTCTTGATATACAAGTAGCGTCACATCACAACTGAGTATAAAAGAGAAAAGAGGAGCCTCTAAGTGTAGCAATATGGTTACATTTAACCACTTGCTTACAGGGCACTTAAACCCCCCTCCTGTCCAGACCAATTTTCAGCTTTCAGCGCTGTCGCACTTTGAATGACAATTGCGCGGTCATACAACACGGTACCCAAATGAAATTTTTATCATTTTTTTCCCACAAATAGAGCTTTCTTTTGATGGTATTTGATCACCTCTACGGTTTTTATTTTTTGTTAAAAAAATTTTTAAAGACAGAATTTTTTTTAAAAAATTATATATTTTTTATATTTTGTTATCAATTTTTGCAAACAGTTAATTTTTCTCCTTCGTTGATGTACGCTGATGAGGCGGCACTGATGGGCACCGATAGGTGGCAGTGATGGGCACTGATGGGTGGCGGTTATGGGCACTGATGGGTGGCAGTGTTGGGCACTGATTGGGCACTGATTGATGGCAGCACTGCTAGGTGGCACTAATAGGTGGCACTTGTGGGCATTGATAGGTGGCACTTGTGGGCATTGATAGGTGGCACTTGTGGGCTTTAATAGGTGGCACTTGTGGGCTTTAATAGGTGGCACTTGTGGGCACTGGCAGATGGCACTTGGAGGCACAGATGAGGCATCTGTGCCTCCTTCCTCTTCGGGACCGATGTCCCTTTGACATAAGCCGGTGATCGGCTTTTTTTTCCTCCTCACGCTGTCAGCGTGAGGAGAAAACGAAACCGATCACTGAGCTTTTGTTTACATCATGTGACCAGCTGTCATTGGCTGACAGCTGATCACATAGTAAGGGGCCGGGACCGGCCCCTTACGCGGATCTGTGATCATCCGAGTCTCCGTGACTCGGTGATCACAGCGCGCACACCGCGCGCCCTGCAGGGTGCGAGCGGTGCGCGTGCATAGGGGAGGACGTCATATGACGTCCTCCCAGAGATTGAGGTCCGCGCTGTAGCTGTCATTCGGCTATGGCCCGGACCTCAAGTGGTTAATGAAGGTACAACATTTAGCAACATATTGCTACACTTAGAGGCTCCTCTCTTCTCTTTTATACTCTGGAGTTCCTGCTGGATTTTGCTTCTAATCCCTCTTGTGGAGGCTTCCATTTGTGGAAGGACATTTTATGGTTACACAACCAATCACATCGCTATAATCTTTTTATATGGACTACAAACTGAAGGACCTATGAATAAATGGTTGTGGAACGAATCATCTGAGTTTCCATGATTTCTTATGGGGAAATTTGCTTTGATATACAAGTGCTTTGGATTACAAGCATAGGTGTGCGCAGCCTATTGCATTAGGGTGTGCACCCTTAAGCTCAAACACACATGCGTGTGCGGGTGTCTACATATATACGACCCCGGCACATTGATCTCCCTGCCCGCACAGTGAAAGAGAAGAGCATAAACACTTCTCTTATGGCAGAGACGGTAAGAGGGAGATCTTTCCCCTATTTCTGCCGCTACACAGAGCGATAACACTAATGTGAACGGGGTGATTAGGGTGTGCCTGGGCACACCTGCCAAACCCTGTGCGCACGCCTATGATTACAAGCACGTTTCTGGAACGAATTATGCTCGCAATCCAAGGATTTACTGTATAAAGGAATAGTAGTGGATAAAAAAGAACTTGTGGGTTTAACCAATCTTGTTTTTTTTGTACAATTCTCCTTTAAGGGGGCGTGGCAAGGGGTGTGTCCTATGCCTGCATACTTTTGCTGATAGGTGTCCCTCATTCTCATCTCAATAAGTTGGGAGTTATGCACACAACCACCTTATATATAGCTTCCTCCTCAACCGCCTATCATCTTACAGTATGAGCATCTACCATAGATGGTGGAGGAGGAAGCAGTGCTGGATCAGTAAGCTGTATACAAGGTGACCGTGTTTGTTTTGGTAAACCATAGAGAAGGAGGAAGCTTCATTGGATCAATAAGTTGTATATAGTATGATGGTGTGTGTTGCCAATTAGTGAAGGATCAAATGGTGTATATAGGATGGCAGCGCGCGTCTTGCCAGGTGGTTGAGGAAGAAGTGTGTGCCTTGCCATATGGCGGAGGAGGAAGCAGTGCTGGACCAGTAAGCTTTATATAAGGTGGCAGGGTGGGTCTTGTCAGATAGAGGAGGAGGAGGCAACGCTGGACCAGTAAGCTGTATATAAGGCGGCTGGGTGTGTCTTGTTAGATCACGGAGGAGGAAGCGGTAATGGAATCAGTAAGTTGCAAATCAGATGCCTGTGTGTCTTGACAATAGTGCATAAGGAACCCGTGTGGGATCAGTAAGCTGTAGATAAGAAAATGGTGTGTGCCTTCTCAAATACCGGAGGAGGAAGTGGTGTTTGATCAGTAAGCTCTACAGTGCCTTGAA
Source organism: Lithobates clamitans (assembly GCA_037952925.1). Lineage (NCBI taxonomy): Eukaryota > Metazoa > Chordata > Amphibia > Anura > Ranidae > Lithobates > Lithobates clamitans. The sequence continues at coordinate 251,099 of JBBGZY010002329.1, forward strand.
AAAGTATTCATACCCCTTGTAAATTTCCACATTTTGTCATGTTACAACCAAAAACGTAAATGTATTTTATTGGGATTTTATGTGATGGACCAACACAAAGTGTCACATAATTGTGAAGTGGAAGGAAAATGATAAATGATACAAATAAATATGTGAAAAGTGTGGGGGGGGGGGCATTTGTATTCATCCCCCTTTACTCTGATACCCCTAACTAAAATCTAGTGGAACCAATTGCCTTCAGAAGTCACCTAATTAGTAAATAGAGTCCACCTGTGTGTCATTTAATCTCAGTATAAATACAGCTGTTCTGTGAAGCCCTCAGAGGTTTGTTAGAGAACCTTAGTGAACAAACAGCATCATGAAGGCCAAGGAACACACCAGACAGGTCAGGGATAAAGTTGTGGAGAAGTATAAAGCAGGGTTAGGTTATAAATTAATATCCCAAGCTTTGAACGTCTCACGGAGCTCTGTTCAATCCATCATCGGAAAATGGAAAGAGTATGGCACAACTGCAAACCTACCAAGACATGGCCGTCCACCTAAACTGACCGGCCGGGCAAGGAGAACATTCATCAGAGAAGAGCCAAGAGGTCCATGGTAACTCTGGAGGAGCTGCAGAGATCCACAGCTCAGGTGGGAGAATCTGTCCACAGGACAACTATTAGTCGTGTTCTCCACAAATCTGCCCTTTATGGAAGAGCGACAAGAAGAAAGACATTGGTGAAAGAAAGTCATAAGAAGTCCTGTTTGGAGTGTCCTGTGGCCCTAAACTCCTCTCATGTGAAAGTTTTTCAGCAATAAATACTAAAAAAAAAAAAGACATCCCCTAGACTGAGCCTGTATTATCGGTATGCAAGGATCTGTACTTGTGTGACTGGAAGGCCTTTGTACTAGTAAGGAGGAACCTGGCCATATCCTCAGCAGACCATTCAGGGGGTTGAGAGCTACAGTTTGCGATTGAAGGTTTGAAGGGTTGGAGAGTGCGTTCCAGAGAAGAGGAGATGGGAGCGGAGGAGAGGAGAAGGTGATGTGCGGAGCAAAGGTTGTACCAGAGGAATAAGGCAAAGAACGCAGGGAGGGGGCAGACCGGGAGGAACAGGTTGGGGGGGTTAAACGTTTCGAGAGAATACTCGAAGTAATTGTCAGGCAGCGAGAGGGGCGGACGAAGGAGAGGTGAGAAGAGGGTGGAGGAGCCAAGCACGGGAATCGAGGAAGGATCATTAAATGATGACCGTTATCTTCGCATTGAGCCCCCCCCCCCCAGTCATCCTATTGAATCCTCCACTTCACAGGAGTGTGACCCCCCCCCCCCCGCTCTTCTGATCCTTGTAGAAGCTAAAATAAAGACAGCTAATTACACTAGCAGCATGTAATAAACAAGGAAGGGGTGCTAAAACCGGCCAATCAGCTGCTTCCCCTGAACCATGACGCTTCCTTTGAAGGTCAGATTATGTTTTTTTTTTTTATTTCGTTACATTCTAATCTTTCTTTATAAAACCTCATCGCCGGATCATTTCTACAAAAACGTCGTATTACTCCAAATGCTATCCTGTTAATGAGAACAAGTCCTTAGCAGGTCATAATCGTTCTTTATAATTAAGATGAGCCAGTCGGCTACACGGCGACAATCTCACCTTTCTGTAGATCTGTAATGCTCATTAGCCACATGTCAGCTCCTCGTATATGTCTCTGGTATTTGTAACAGTAAAGCCGTGTTATACCCCCAGCGTTTTTTTTTTTTTTAACTTAAAGGGGTTGTAAACCTTTGAGGTTTTTCACTTCAATGCATTCTATCCTGTAATGCTGCAACCTCCCCCCCCCTCACCGAGCCCCCATTTTACTTACCTGTACCCCCTCTATCTCGTCCCGGGGAGGAGCACACCAGCAAAAGCCGGTGTCTCGGGTCCTGATTGGTTGGATTGATAGCAGCGCAGCCATTGGCTCTCGCTGCTGTCAATCAAATCCAATGACCTGGGCGCCGGGAGGGGCGGGGCCGAGTCATACATTCGGCTTCTATGGACGCCGAATGAATGGCTCGGGAGTGTGCCCGCAAGTTAATCCCCCGGGAGAGGGCTTGTTCCAGGGGGTTATCTAATGCGGGGGGGAGGAGCCACGAGAAATTCCGAGGGACCCCAGAAGAGGATGTTCAGGGCCACTCTGTGCAAAACAAGCTGCACAGTGGAGGTAAGTGTGAAATGTTTGTAATTTAAAAAAAAAAATGAAGCTTTAGTGTCACTTTAACCCCTTCATGCCTAATGCTGTGTACACACGACCGGACTTTCGACGGACTTTCGACGGACATTTCGACGGACTTCCATCGAATCGGACTTGTCTATGCACGATCACACCAAAGTCCGGCGGATTCGTACGTGATGACGTACGACCGGACTAAAATAAGGATGTTCATAGCCAGTAGCCAATAGCTGCCCTAGCGTCGGTTTTCGTCGGACTAGCTTACAGACAAACAGATTTTTTGACCAGACTCGAGTCCGTCTGAAAGATTTGAAACATATTCTAAATCTAAAGTCTGTCACATTTTCGACAGAAAAAGTTCCGCTGCAGGTCCGATGAAGCCCACACACGGTCGAATTGTCCGACTGATTCGTTCCGTCGGACAAGTTTGCTTGAAAAGTCCGCCCGTGTGTACACGGCATAAGGGTAAAACAAGCATTAATGCTGAAGCACAATTTTGCAAATTTGAGATGTGTTAGTAATACCGTACATATCGCCACATCTCCTTTATGCATCCAGGACCGCGTCTTTTCAGGACAAATTGGGCTTTCATTGGTGGTAAATGATAACGGATATCTCCTACATTTTTTTGTTATCATGGGAAAACTGGCCCAAAATAGTAAAAAAAAAAAAAAAAAACTTCCTTTTTTTATCTATTTAGCTGCATATTTCTTGTTTCTACAACAACCTTCCACCAAAGAACAGCCCAAAATAAAATCTCCTGCTCCTAATGATCGCAGCGATATCACACATGTGTAAGTTAGTCGTTGTTTGTACCCGTAGTACGGACCAGAAACAATAGTGCACATTTTTATTTATTTTTATCCTACCTAAAACACGCCAACACTGATACTAATTTAATTTTTTTTTTTTTTTTAAAAACCCTGCCCAAATCATACAGACCATGACCTTTGACCTCGACCTTGACCCTTACTTGACCCAAACTATCCCCGGGCACTGACCTAGATCAAGCCTCGATGTAGCTATTTTTATTTTATTTTTTTTATTATTTATTATACTTTTTTTTTTTTTTTTTACGGGCACTTCTTTTTTTCTTTCTGCAAGGAAAGAGAGAGAGATACAATGTATCTCTCCTCTCCATTCACAAAAAGTGAAACACATTGGCGGGCTTCACAGTAGGTGCAAAAAATGTAGCGCTAAAATAATATATGCACAGATAGTGAAATCAATGAACAAAGAAATCAATGAACAAAGATTTAATATTCAAAATCCAACCTAGTGAAATGAAAGTGAAAGTGAAATGAATGGTTAACGAGCGTTTCACAATACGAGCGCTGTATTTTTAAAAACCGTAACTCGGTTTGCGAGTGTTGTCTCGCAAAACGAGCACGATTCAGGCCAAAGCGGTGTGCAGTACCGCATTCGGCCTGAGATGGGGGGGCGCCAGAGCCGAGCATACCTGAAAGTTGCTGATCGCAGCCGATCGGTGCCCTTCGGAAATGCAGGAAAAGGCCCGAGGACAGCTCGGCTGACCTTGGCAAATCTCGGGAACGAAGTGTTTCCAAGGTATGCTAAGGTCACCCGACGTGGCCTCAGGCCTTTTCGGCCATTTCTGAGGCTCTCCGGCGCCCCCCCCCCCCCCCCCCCGCCTATGGCTGCATGCAGTATTGCATGCCATTGAAGGCAATGCGGAACAAATTATTTTCGTTTCCATTGACTTCAATGGGGAAACTCACTTTGATATGCGAGTACTTTGGATTACGAGCATTCCCCTGGAATGGATTATGCTCGTACTCCGAGGTTTCACTGTACAAAGAGAAAAAATGTAATGTGAGTCCCATAACTAAAATCCAATCAAAAAATAAAAATTAATAGAAGTCCACAACAATAAAGTGATGGTCTTCCAACGTGTGAGGTATAATGTGAAAGCATCAAAAATGGTGAATCCTAAAGGTGAATATGATTGGACACTCTTACCGGAACGGATGGACCCGGATGTCAGCGACACTGAATAATGTAAGCCTGGATATCCGAATCAGTGGCTCCCCCAGATAGATGCGGGGACTCAGGATCTCCGATGGTATCTTCAAACGACCTCGTAGGTATCGACCAAACTGGAAGGATAACTATACAGCAGGAACACCGCGACAGCTCTCATCCAAACACAGTATGTATGAAAAAAGAGAAGTGGGGCTCCGATGGGTGCAGGTCAAAAAAGCAGGTTTATTAAAACCATCATACATGGAATAAAAGTGATCACAGGTAAATAAAAGCAATGTGGGGAGCGATGAACCTTTTCCCGACGCGTTTCGTCCTAATAGGACATCTACAGGGGCTTTACAATGACTGATCACTGTGATAGCCAGTCAGAGGCTATCACCGCAAGCAAAGAGACCCGGAAACCGGAAGATCCGGGTCTCGATTCGTAGGACCCAGGGCTGCCTCTGAGACCCCGGTTTCTATGCTGGGAGCGCTTGGTGTGGAGCGCTTCCAGCACAAAGACAGATACGCATATATGGGGCCCCACGGAAAAAAAGCCCAGTCCAGTGAGGCCGCATATATATGTTTTGTCGGCATGAAGGGGGAGCGCCATAAAAAAAAATATTCCACAACAAACTGTTTGTTAAAATGCTTACCCCAGCACTGACAGTTTATAACTTTCATGGCTGCTGCCCTCCTAGTGCTGCTTCACTTAAAGTGATACTAAACACACGCTGTGTAATTTACATTGTCCCTTCTATTTCTGTATGGGGATGACCGCTCTGTAATTATTTTAATTTAAAAAAAAAATCTAAGCGCCTTTTTCCTAATGGATATCCAGCTTGTCACATGACCCGGCTCTCTCTCAGCCTGTCTGCAGGGAAACACAAGCAGGAGGAGCTTCTAGTCTTCTGCTGCTGGTCACATGTTCAAAATAAAAAATAAACAGCCTTGGGATTACAGACTATAAATAAATAATCAATAAACCGTTTTAAGTATTTGAAATCAAATCTTTATTATTTTTTGGCAATAACATGGTGTGGGCGGATTTCTGGCAGTCACAAGCTATGTCACACCCCCTCCAGCCTTTGTCTTAGAATAAGAGGGAGGTGAAGCCTCCATCAATCTACATGTAGTATACCGCCCCTATTGTGTTTAGCTGGTTAGTGGGCATGGAGGAGGAGTGAGGGAGTGGCCTGTCATTTAGCACACACCCACATGACTCTATAGTCACATGGGCTGCTCAGATGTGATGGAGAGGAAATGCTCAGCATAGAAACTCACTGAAAACTGAGCATGTGCAGAGCTGTCACCACTGCTCTGCAAAGTCCCTCGCTGAATTGGGGACATGGGCAGGAGGGGGAGATAGAGAACTGCAGGATCAACCAGGATTTTTGAAGAATACAGAAAAGGAATCTCATAGTGACTGAGTGAGTATGGACAGCATTATTGATTGTTTTTTTATGTGGTTTTAGTGACACTTTCACTTTCAGTCTTCACAGGAAAGAGTTAACAGCAGACAGTGCAGTTTCTGTTAACTTGGAGAAGTGAGGGGGAGAAGGAGGGAGGAGTAGGGGACTGCCTTACCAGCCTGGGCTATGGGGCTGTGTGTTTCTATTTATGCACACAGCGTAGGCAGGCACAACTTTAGTCCCCCTGCTGCTCTTTGCTGTGATTGGCCACAGCATGAGTCAGCAGGTTACAGCCAATAATTTTGAAAAAAGAAAAAATATCCAGTGAGCGGCAGTTGTGTGGAGGAAAATGCCTTGTTGAGGTCAGAGGAGAATGGGCAGACTGGTTCCAGATGATAGAAAGACAACAGTAACTCAAATAACGGCTCGTTACATCCAATGTATGCAGAATACCATCTCCGAACACACAACGCATCCAACCTTGAAGCAGATGGGCCACAGCAGCAGAAGACCACACCGGGTGCCACTCCTGTCAGCTAAGAACAGGAAACTGAGGCTACAATTGGCACAGGATCACCAAAACTGGACGATAGAAGATTAGAAAAAATGTTGTCTGGTCTGATGAGTCTGGATTTCAGCTGCGACATTCAGATGGTGGGGTCAGAACACCTTGTTGTATCTATGCCACCAAGAATGAAGGCAAAAAGGTGGTCCAACCCGCCCCTAGCTAGGGGGACCTAATAAAGAGGGTCCAACCCAGTACTAGCATGGGGGCCTAATAAAGGGGGTCCAACCTGCTACTAGCAAGGTGGACCTAATAAAGGGGGTCCAACCCAGTACTAGCACGAGGGGGCCTAATAAAGGGGGTCCAACCCGCTACTAGCAAGGGGACCTAATAAAGGGGGTCCAATCCCCTACTAGCAAGGTGGACCTAATAAAGGGGGTCCAACCCTCTACTAGCAAGGGGGACCTAATAAAGGGGGTCCAACCCACTACTAGCAAGGTAGACCTTATAAAAGGGGTCCAACCCGCTACTAGCAAGGGGGACCTAATAAAGGGGGTCCAACCCGCTACTAGCAAGGGGGACCTAATAAAGGGGGTCCAACCCACTACTAGCAAGGTAGACCTAATAAACGGGGTCCAACCTGCTATTAGCAAGGGGGACCTAATAAAGGGGGTCCAACCCTCTACTAGCAAGGTGGATCTAATAAAGGGGGTCCAACCCGCTACTAGCAAGGGGGACCTAATAAAGGGGGTCCAACCCACTACTAGCAAGGGGGACCTAATAAAGGGGGTCCAACCCGCTACTAGCAAGGGGGACCTAATAAAGGGGGTCTAACCCGCTACTAGCAAGGTGGACCTAATAAAAGGGGTCCAACCGCTACTAGCAAGGGGGACCTAATAAAGGGGGTCCAACCCGCTACTAGCAAGGTGGACCTAATAAAGGGGGTCCAACCCGCTACTAGCGAGGGGGACCTAATAAAGGGGTCCAACCCGCTACTAGCAAGGTGGACCTAATAAAGTGGCTGATGAATGTAGTTTTGCCTTTTATAAATCTAGGAGCCGGCACCACACACGTGATAAAAGTACTGCAGCGGTATAAATTATAAGGTTGACGGTTCTCAGGATTCTTTTCAAAAATGTTATGAATTAATCATACCTTCCTCACTGCTTATAAATTGCAGCAAAAAAAAAAAAAAAAGGATTTTTTATTTCCTCCCACAAAAAGTAGACAAACTTTCTTCTATTTTATTTTGTTACATTTTAGTTCTTTTTTTCTTCTTTTTTTTTTTTTGGCTCGGTTGTTCTTAAGCAGCAGCAGGGAAGAGATCGATGTGCCTCTCGCATGCAGTTTTACAAGTTTGTCTTCTGGCGACCTCCGAAAATCTTCTCACACCTGCGAAACATTCATGAAAGGAATTTCTTTGTGCTCAGCGACTTGCGGAATGGCGGCCCTCCAGAGATCCTCGGGTGGTAAAGTGGCGCTCGCGCCGTCACCTGAGCGTCTGTGGAGGAAGGAAGGAGTAATCCGTCTCGGACAAAAGACGAGGGGGAGAGGGGCGGTTAGAGGGCACCTGTATTGTGCCGCAATATTTGTAGTTTCTGTAGTTGCAGAATTTTCTTTCTAGACAAAACAGGCGCTCGGCGCTCCGCAGGCGCACAGAAACCCCTGCTGGGGACTGGAACTAATGTAGCCTTGATGTCTCCGTTGTAATTTGAAAACTAATGTTTTGGAATAGCTGAGAAAGCAGATTCTTATAAAGTTACCAAGCATGAATTGTCTCCATAGAACTTTTTATTTTTTTATGAAACTAGTTTCTCAGAAAAGAGTAGCATTTACTATTAGCCTGGCTTGATGGAAATGCCAGTGTGAGAAGCTTCTGATGTAAGCTGACGTTCTCGGATACCTGGGAACGTATTAATTCCTGGGCAATAATTCACATTGATGATGAATAAATTCAGCTTCACTGTCCCAGCGCCAGATACCTTTTGGTGCGGTGGTGTCAACTGTGATAACATATATACTAAAATATCACCCACGCCCATTGGTCTATAGGCTGTGCCTCACAATTTACCCCCCCACTCCCCGAACACTAAAATTAAACTTTACGCCTAAATAACCCCTCCCTCCCCAACACTTAACCCTCCGGAAATCTAAAATGTAACTCTACCCTTAAATACCCATCCCTCTTCTACACTTTACCCTCTTGAACCCTAAAATTAAACCCTACCCCTAAATTACCCCTCCCTCTTAATCACTTAATCCCCCAGACCCCTGAAATTAAACCTTACCCCTAAATTATCTAACCCTCCCCAACACTTAACGCCTCCAGAACCCTGAGATAAACCCTACTCATAAAAAATTATTCTGCCCTCCCCAACAATTATTCTGCCCTCCCCAACACTTAACTCCTCCAGGACCCTGAAATTAAACCCTACCCTTAAATTATTCAACCCTCCTCAAAACTTAACACCTCCAGAACCCTGAAATTAAACCCTACCCCTAAATTATTCTGCCCTCCCCAACAATTATTCTGCCCTCCCCAACACTTAACTCCTCCAGGACCCTGAAATTAAACTCTACCCCTAAATTATCTGACCCTCCCTAACACTTAATGCCTCCAGAACCCTGAAATTAAACCCTACCCCTAAATTATTCTGCCCTCCCCAACAATTATTCTGCCCTCCCCAACACTTAACTCCTCCAGGACCCTGAAATTAAACTCTACCCTTAAATTATTCAACCCTCCTCAAAACTTAACACCTCCAGAACCCTGAAATTAAACCCTACCCCTAAATTATTCTGCCCTCCCCAACAATTATTCTGCCCTCCCCAACACTTAACTCCTCCAGGACCCTGAAATTAAACTCTACCCTTAAATTATTCAACCCTCCTCAAAACTTAACACCTCCAGAACCCTGAAATTAAACCCTACCCCTAAATTATTCTGCCCTCCCCAACAATTATTCTGCCCTCCCCAACACTTAACTCCTCCAGGACCCTGAAATTAAACTCTACCCTTAAATTATTCAACCCTCCTCAAAACTTAACACCTCCAGAACCCTGAAATTAAACCCTACCCCTAAATTATTCTGCCCTCCCCAACAATTATTCTGCCCTCCCCAACACTTAACTCCTCCAGAACCCTGAAATTAAACCCTACCCCTAAATTATCTAACCCTCCCCAACACTTAATGCCTCCAGAACCCTGAAATTAAACCCTACCCCTAAATGATTCAACCCTCCCCAACACTTATCACCTCTAGAACCTTAAAATTAAACCTCACCCCTAAATTATCCAACCCTCCCCAGCACTTAACACCTCCAGAACCCTGAAATTAAACCCTACCCCTAAAATACCCCTCCCTTTCCAACACTTAACAATTCCAAACTCTAAAATTCAACTCTATCCCTAAAATACCCCTCCCTCTTCTAGGCTTAACTTTCTTGAACCCTGACATTAAATCCTGTCTCTAAATTACTCCTCCCTCCCCAACACTTAACCCTCCTGAATCCTAAAATTAAGCCCTACTCCTAAATTATCCAACCATCCCCAACATTTAACCCTCCAGAAGCTCAAAAATAAACCCTACCCCTAAAATACCCCTCCCTCTCCAACACTCAACCCTCCTGAACAAAGAAAGTAAACTCTACCCCTATATTACCTATCCCTTTCCAACACTTAACTCTACCAAACTCCAAAAATCACTCAGCTCATCTCTATATATGAAGACCTAACCCTATTCACCAAATGGACTCACCCGGAGTAAGCTTGAGTTTTGGATTGAACGTGAGTTCAACCACCAGGGATAAGCTTGAGGTTCGGAATGAACATGAGTTCAACCACTAGGGATAAGATTGAGGTTCGGATTGAACGTGAGGTGAATCATCAGAGATAAGTTTGAGGTTTGGATTGAAGCTCGAGGTTTGGAATGAACATATGTTCAACCACCAGGGATAAGCTTGAGGTTCGGATTGAATGTGAGCTAAACCATCAGGGATAAGCTGGAGGTTTCGATTGAAGCTTGAGGTTCGGAACAAACATGTGTTCAGCCACTAGAGATAAGCTTAAGGTTCAGATTCAACATGAGTTCAACCACCGAGGATAAGTTTAAGGTTTGGATTGAACATGAGTTCATCCACTAGGGATAAGCTTGAGGTTTGGATTGAACATAAGTTCAACCACCAGGGATAAGCTTGAGGTTTGGATTGAACGTGAGTTCAACCACCAGGGATAAGCTTGAGGTTTGGATTGAACATAAGTTCAACCACCAGGGATAAGCTTGAGGTTTGGATTGAACGTGAGTTCAACCATCAGGGATAAGCTTGAGGTTTGCATTGAAGCTTGGGAATTGAAATGAAGATGTGTTCAGCCACCAGAGACAAGCTTAAGAGGGATAAGCTTGAGGTTTGGATTGAGCATGAGTTCAACCACCAGGGATAAGCTTGAGGTTCGGATTGAACATGAGTTCAACCACCAGGGATAAGCTTGAGGTTCGGATTGAACATGAGTTTAACCTGAACCCAGTCTGTTCGCAGTTTGGTGAACGGATGAACAAAATTGCTATATTTGGCCAGTTTGTCTGCAGACATTTTGCTGGGTCTGACAAATCTCCTGAAAAGAGAACTTACCCCATTTCCTTCACACCTATCTACCACAAAATCCATCACATTAAAAATGTGATTTACTTCAGCCATCATTTTTCAGTATCGGCTTTAAGTGATTGGTGGTCAGCATTGGATTTTTTTTATTGGGTTTTAGTTTTTTTGCAGATTTAAGAAAACATTTTGAACAGTGTTTTAAAAAACGACACTTGCAAGATGTCTACGATGAGTAAACAATAAACTAATATTTTTTAATTTTTTTGTCAGACGTTAACAGCTCCGCAGTATGAATTAATAGTGGAGGCCAAAGACATGGCTGGGATGGATGTTGGATTAATCGGCACGGCCACCGCAACCATTGTCATCGATGACAAGAATGACCACCCACCGGAGTTCACAAAGAAAGAGGTAGGAGCTGTTTATATTTGTTTTTCGGGAATTTAAAGTAAAGTTACAGCTGTGGGCCTTTTTTCTCTTGTGATTTTTGTAACAATTTTGCTCCTAGAAATGCCTTAGAATACCCTTTTTTTTTTTTGGTGGAAATGCACTCCCTAGGCTCTTACTACAGTGATATTTGTTGGAATACATGATGAATGGTATCAACCCCCATTACAAAACAGACTTGAAGCCCAACTCTGGGCACAAAAAAAAAAAAAAAAAACATTCTTGCAGTGCCCACAGCAAGGGATAAACACTTATTAAGTCTAGGGCAGTGATGGTGAACCTTGGCACCCCAGATGTTTTGGAACTACATTTCCCATGATGTTCAACTACACTGCAGAGTGCATGAGCATCATGGGAAATGTTCTGAAACAACTAGGGTGCCAAGGTTCACCAACACTGGTCTAGGAGGTTGAAGAAGAGACTGTATTACTTACCTTTTCACTCCAGCTGTAACTGTAAATTCCCCATCTGGAACTGCTTCTCCTTAGGAGGAGTGGTCCTGGGTGGAGACCATGTTGGTGTGCAGGCGTACTATTGGATGCAACAGTAAAAACTATTTTCCGATTGGATTACGTAGTGTGGTTCTCCTTGTTACAATTTGTGGATGGCAACCATGGACAAGCTTTTAGAAACGGAACCTGGGCGTCTGCATTTCGTGATAAGTCATAGGTTTTTGGGTGGTGCTTAATGTCCTCAACATTACCTCAACCCCAGCACCTCAACAGTAACTGCTGGGTCTAAAGGAATGCAAAGCAAGTAAAACACATTCTCTAAACTGCCATCCACACTACATCTTTGAAGTCAATGGGAATCTGCTGGCCTGAATTTTATTGTCTATGCACGTCAAGTGCAGGAAATCACCAGCCCTTGAAGAGGAACTTCACTCCCCCTCTGATTTTTTCTCCCCCCATGTACTTGTCATGCTCTGCAGTCGTTAAATCAGATGCCTACCTGCCCAGCAGATCCTGCGTGATCCTGTTGCCATACAATCCAGTGCAGCAGCCCAGGTCCTGTGCCACCATCTCGGTCCTCCTCGGTCATCAGCTGCCTCTTCCAGGTTCAGGCAAACAGCCTCTATCAGCTCCACCTACCGTCCGCTGTGAGTCCCTACTCCTGCAGGCTTCTGGGATATAGGCGCCATGGTGTTCCAGGAGGCTCAGGGAGCAGGGACACGTCATTCTTGCCTAGGCGAGGATGGTGGTGGGAGAACAGGACTGGGTGAAAATAGCAAAAGAATGTTAAAGTGGTTGTAAACACTGGTGCAAGGACTTTTGTCTACTCAGGCGAAGGTGTATATTGGTGCTCCCCTCCCCAACCATCCTCTTGCCACCCCCTCCACTCCACAATGCAACCCCCCACCCCCATATGTCATGCACTTTATTTGCGCTGCATTAAGCTACTGTATAGTAGCGGCAGGGCAGGGGCATTTAATTAAGATTTAAGGAGGTCCGATCACTAAAATTTTGTTCCAGCCAAGGTCTGAATCTCAAGTTTGTGCTATGACCCAGAAAGATTGAAGTCATTGCATGTCTATCGAAAAATGAGAAATGTACAATTTCCATAGCATTTCAACAGTTATTACATCAGTTCACCCCATTAGAGTACCCCCTACATCAGGTGTCCCAATCAGAGTACCCCTTACATCAGGTGTCCCCATCAGAGTACCCCTTACATCAGGTGTCCCTATCAGCGTACCCCTTACATCAGGTGTCCCCATCAGAGTACCCCTTACATCAGGTCCCCCCATCAGAGTACCCCTTACATCAGGTCCCCCCATCAGAGTACCCCTTACATCAGGTCCCCCCATCAGAGTACCCCTTACATCAGGTGTCCCCATCAGAGTACCCCCTTACATCAGGTGTCCCCATCAGAGTACCCCTTACATCAGGTGTCCCCATCAGAGTACCCCTTACATCAGGTGTCCCCATCAGAGTACCCCTTACATCAGGTCCCCCCATCAGAGTACCCCTTACATCAAGTCCCCCCATCAGAGTACCCCTTACATCAGGTCCCCCCATCAGAGTACCCCCTTACATCAGGTGTCCCCATCAGAGTACCCCTTACATCAGGTGTCCCCATCAGAGTGCCCCTTATACAAGGTGCCCCTTACATCAGGTCCCCCCATCAGAGTACCCCTTACATCAGGTCCCCCAATCAGAGTACCCCTTACATCAGGTGTCATCATCAGAGTACCCCTTTACATCAGGTGTCCCCATCAGAGTACCCCCTTACATCAGGTGTCCCCATCAGAGTGCCCCTTTTACAAGGTGCCCCTTACATCAAGTCCCCCCATCAGAGTACCCCTTACATCAGGTCCCCCAATCAGAGTACCCCTTACATCAGGTGTCATCATCAGAGTACCCCTTTACATCAGGTGTCCCCATCAGAGTACCCCTTACATCAGGTGTCCCCATCAGAGTGCCCTCTTACATCAGGTGTTCCCATCAGAATGCCCCCATAGAGCAAGTGCTGTCATCAGAGTTGTTATCCATCAAAGTGAACCCATAGATTGGTAGAAAAGTATATTGGATGGAAAAGTCCTTACAGCCAGGTAGGCAGGGAGCCAGAGCTTGAAGAAGAAGCGTTCTGCCGGGAGCTTGAGCTGGATGGAGGAACTTGCGTAAGACGACAATTATGGTAGTGCAGCGGGGGGATCTAATGCTGCAGACTGGCAGGCTAACAGTCCAGGTGTGGCCCACAGTCCACCATCTAAAGAAGGCTGTATACACAGCCAGGAGAAGACTGTAGCACTACTTACTAAAATAGGAACGGGGAGCGACCAGCAGACACAGATCTGGAGAAGGCATCGGCCTTTCCACCGGGCTGGAGAGACTGACATTCCCATACACAGTGCTAAGTGATGGAAGGAGAGGAGCCAGCTCCCCCATCTGTGCAAGTGACTGCATATTTTACCGCCCCAGAACAAAAATATAATATCTTGCATCTTACCAGTCCTTAGATGTTGTGGCTGCATTACTTTTGTTTTCCAGGAAAATTTTTAGCAAGTACAGAAAATACCTGTTATCCTGCCAAAAAATGTAACTTTCTTTTAAAGCGGAGTTCCACCCAAAAGTGGAAGCTTTGCTTATCTGTCTCCACCCCCCCCCCCCCACATTTGGCACATTCCGGGGGGGGGGGGGGGAGGGGAAACAGGTACCCTCTCCCCACTTCCGTCAGACCTCGCCAAAAAAAACACAGTAATATAGATCCCCCTCCCAACAGCAATTCAACAATACCCCCAGCAACAAAAGCATCCACCAGCAACAATAGTTTTCCCCAGTAGGTCCTACAGCAACAATAGACCCCCCAAGCAATAATAGATCCTCCCCAGCAAGAACAGACCCCCCAGCAACAATAGCTTTCCCCAGCAACAGTAGGTCCCATAGAAACAATAGCTTCCCCCCGAAACAATAGCCCCCCCCCGAGCAACAATAGATTCCCCAACAAACAGTAGGTCCCACAGTAACAATAAATTCCCCCAGAAACAAAAAACCCTCCAGCAACAATAGATTCTCCACAGGTACAATACACCCCCCCCCCCCCCCAGCAATAATAGATCCACCCCAGCAATAATAAACCCTCACCAGCATCAATAGATACCCTCAGCAAAAATAGCTTTCCCCAGAAACAGTAGGTCCCACAGCAACAATAGATCACCCCCAGAAACAAATACATCTCCCCCACCACCCCCAGCAACAATAGCTTCCCCAATAACAGCAGGTCCCACAGAAACAATATATTACACCAGCAACAGTAGCTTTCCCCAGCAACAATAGCTTTCCCCAGAAACAGTAGGCCCCACAGCAACAATAGATCACCCCTAGAAACAATAGATCCCCCCACCACCTCCCAATAATAGCTTCCCCAACAACAGTAGGTCCCACAGCAACAATAGATTCCCCCAGAAACAAAAGACCTCTCAGCAACAATATCTTCCACTAGCAACAATAGCTTTCCTCAGCAACAGTAGGTCCCACAGCAATAATAGTTTCCCCAACGACAATAGATCCTCTCCAGCAATTGCAGATCCCCCAGCAGCCATCCACAAAAGATGATCCCCCACCAGCAACAACAACTACTTCAACAGCCCCCCTCGCAACCATTGATCCCACAGCAACAATAGACCCTTCCAGCAACACTACACCCCCCCCCCCCAGTGACAATAGATGTCCTCAATGACCAGCATGAATAGACCCTCTCTCCAGCACACCCCAACACACCTTGCCAGTACATACATTCAGTGATGGAGGTGTCGGAACTGCGTAGCGCCGCTTTCCCACTGAAAAAAAAAGCCCTGCTTAGTATGCATGCAATTAAATATAAAAAATATAATGTTATATCCAGTTTCCTGGCCATATAATAAGCATGGTGTTCACTGCAAGCTTCTCCTCCTACAACCAAGTATATAATAGAATTACATTGAGAAATACGATGCAGTGCCATCTGTGGAGCATCCTGAAACAGCTAATCCGCCGCAGAGACGCAATCAATCTGGATTATGAAAAGATTGCAGATCGTCGTCTTTCTGCCCCGATACTTGCCAAGTGAACAGTCTGCCTGGGGCATCACAAAAGTAATAACCGGCCCTCAGCACCGCCACCCCCGTAGATAACTGGATCCCGTTTTCACAGATAGAAACTGACAGCCGCCACCCAAGATCCATAAAACTCCCAATAAAAATCTTGCCGTCGCTCTGTCCCGGCGCGGTTGGAAAAGCGAAACTTGTGTTATTTTTCTAGCCTGAAAGACTTAGTTTATTTGCCTCGGCGAGGTTATGAACTACACAAAAGCAATATTCAATTGTAAAGACAAGCACTTTTTACCGGAGACAAAATGCTACAAGACCTTAATAAAGAAATCCATACGCCGGATCAGCCCGGAGAGAATGCATCGCCGATATTGATCACCGGAGCCGCCGTGTCTTTGACTTAGTATTAATCAGAACGGTTTGATTTGTGTAATCTGCTCCGGAGTCTTGCCGGTGAAGTCTTTGTCTACTCGGTTATTGCTGTTTTTCCAGAGTAGACCAAAAGTCGCTTTGTGTTCATTATATTCCGGCATGAAAACTTCCATCCGTTTTCTGTACATGGCTTCAATCACCTTTACCATTATGGACTTCGTATGAATATTGATACACTGAACATCTCCAATAGGGCTGGCAAGGTTTCAAGATGGAACTGGTGAATGGTGGTGGACTGAGTTGGCATTGCTGGCCAGTGTGCACCACCTCTGCATATCAACGGCCTATTAATCCATAGTGCTGAGATCAGGGGTGCTGACAGCCAGAGTCACCAGATTGCAGAGCAGAGAGTACTCCATTGCGTTCAACATATAACTTGGTGGGGTGCTTCCACTTGTAAGCTTTGTTATTGTTGCAAAGTGTTTTAGTAATTGTATTAAGCTACCTTCAGAGATCCAGGGTGTGTTTTGATAGGTCAGCATAAATCTGTATGTTTGTATAAGGTTCTGGGGGTTTCCCTACAGAACGTGACTTCCTCAGTATTTGTTCCTTGGTGGAGAAGAAGTGCCCCCTCGTAAGTACCTCCCTAGGGACTTCAGGCAGGAAAGAGGGCTTACATATGCGATGTATGCGATCTATAGTAAGTTCCAGAGTAGATATTTCAGGCACTAGCGATTGGAAAAGTTATTTAGTACATTGCATGAGATCCTGAGGGGGCACTGACTCAGGTATCCTCCTCAGTTTTAGGTTGTTACGCCTGGGGCGGTCCTCCAAATCAGCGATTTTTGCATAGAGCCAAAGCCTCTCTTCATTTTCTTCATTTGCATCAGTTAAATCTTTAACAGTTGTGATGATATCTGTTGTCGCATTTTCTACTTGGTCAACTCTGTCCCCCATGGTAGATAATTCAGCTGAGAATTTGTGGGTGAGGTTAGTGAAATCAGTATGTAAGGAGTGGTGCAGTTAGGAGCATTTCTTTAAGCTGTGTGTCCAGCATAGGCTGGTTAGAGGTAGGGAAGGTAGCAATGGGGGATTGGAGCTCATAGTGTGTATTAGCTGGAGGAACTCCAGGACTCACCCCTGTGCCAGAGTCTTCGGTGTTCAGCCTCATCCTTGTCTTGGCTGGGCTTGCACACAGAGGACTGTGTGGAGGAGAAGATCTTCTGCGAGAGGATCTCCCAGCACTGCCATCCGCCCAGGTCACAGCGTCCGGGAGCTCAGAGTAGTGGCCAATGGTGGCTGGTGTTTTTTTCTTTTGGGGACAGTCTGGACATCAAAGCTCCGCACTTACCCCATCTAGGAAGCGGGCAGGCAGCGTGTCTGGCAGCTTTCTTCCTCCTCCTGTGGTGTGGATCACGGTGGCTTCCACTGTGCATCCCCCTCCTCCCCCTCCTAGGCGTCCCATAGGATCATCTGACCTTTCGGCCAATCAGGAAACGGGTATCAGACCCATGCTTCCTGATTGGTGGAGAGGCGATTTAGTGTTAGAAAAGTGAATATTTATTTGCTTTTCTAACACGCCTGGGTGGGCTTCGAGCGCAATGTTCTGCGCCACGAGTCCACCCTATTTTGAAGCCTATTAGAGCCTATGGCTGTAATCAGGTGCTTCAAAAATACACCCCCCCGCTGTAATTCACGCGCCCGGTGTCCTGAAAGAGGCTGGACGCATGAATAGGGGGTGGTGGCGGTGGCCGTGGATAGATTTATGCTATGCATGATACTATTACTCATATAGGAGGTGGCGGGGATGGGGGGGGCAGCGCCCGTGGCGCCCTTAATGGACGGGCCCACCCCTAGTAGCCTATGATCTGTACACTCTGTCTATGATGTCCTGTATCTGATGTGTTCCTGATTTTAAAATAAAGAAACTTGGATTATTACTTTCTGGAGTGCGGCTGTCCAGATCTTCTCGTTTGCATATAACCGCCCCTGGTAGTGGCTGTCGCATGGTGTGGAGGAGGGCCGGCGCCATCTTGGCCTCCTCCACCTGAGGGGGCCGATGGAAGTAAGCCGTTCATTTTTTGGGTTTACTGTCCCCCTGTTACTTCCTCGACCTGTATGCGAGGTAACGGGCGTCGATCTGTGAGAGCCGCAGGTGTGTCTGTGAGGTTCCTTGTGCTGTCTCCAGGCGCGATCGTCTCCCTCAGGGCTCCGGAGCACTGGGCTCAAGCTGCCATCCACCGTGCGCGCTAGCCACGCCCCCATACACTGTATATCTTCAATGGTCATAAAGTTATGGTGGATCGGTGTAAAAATCCATAAGCAGGAAGGCAGGAATATTGACCGTTTCCCTTTAAAAATGTCTTCCCATCCAGGCAGAGAAATATTCAGGTAAGTTATTAAACAAGAAATAATACTTCTCGTGAGCCAGGCAGATAATAAAGTCACGGGCAACGTGTTCACGGGGTGTGAAGATGGAATTAAAAGAATCGCTCTGAAAGAATGTTCAACAGCATCTCGGAAACAAGCGACTGTAGCCGTTCTACAGCCTACGCATTAATACTCCAATCACTGCCCTGGAAATCAAGTCCTTTGTTACTCCAGCGCATTAGCGGTATTAGGCAATCAGTAATAATGGCAATCAGAGGGCTGCGCGGAGATTGCAAACTAATTTGATACATGGAGCAGACCACAATCAAATAGCTTTTAAAGAACACAGCTGATAATTTTAGTAGTTGGTTATCATGACTATGGTATGAAATATGGCTTGTTAACTGCTATACCAAAAAACCCCACCCTTCCCGTACTGACCACACCCCACAAAATTGGAGTTAAATTTGCCATAGCAAAATATAATTTAACCAATATTTAACAGATCAATAACATAAAAAAAAAAAAAAACCAGACCAGACAGTTTATTAAAGAAAAAGAGCCACAAGGTCCTAAGGCATAAAACCTAGGACAGTACCTGCTTGTCACTTCACAGGCCTCCAGCTGCAAAAACCACCAACTTGGAGACAACTAGCAGGTACACATCCACCAACTGGGAGCCCTACCTCAGACGGGTCCCTACACCATACCTTTTGTGCCCATATGACCCTAAAAAGGACCTTGCACCCCGCCACCACCACACAAAACTGACGCCTTAGGTTTGTGCGGACCTCCACACCCGCAGGGCCTTCTGAATACCATCTTCCAGGCCCAAGACACCACAGGTCAATACCAACGGCATTCAAAATGAACGCCGTCACCCCCCCGTAAGTACCTCCAGGGTTCCAACTCCCGCTCTCGATGCCTCACCGCCAAACCCCCATTCCGCATCAGAAAGCGGGCCACCTCCTGATTAGCCTTCACCCTAGCCTTATTAAGCCCTCCTAGCCACCCGTCAATGTGTACCAGCCACCCTGTCGGACCAAACAATCAATAGGTCTGGGTAATCCGTGCGCAGCCATAAAAAAAAACATATTTTGAATCTCGTATTAGCTCCCTCCAACTCCTGAGACCCAAATCATTACCCCCAAGCATGTATGACAAGCACGTCCTGGGGTTCTATCAAGCCGAGCATAACGTCCCACTTCAGGAACCACTCTGCTCCACAAGAGGCCTGCCACCCCCGATCCAGAGAATGACAGCCTCATCCCTAGGAATGCCTAATTGACGTCCGTCAGGCCGAACATGAGCTCCACGAAAAGTCGAAAAGTGGAGCACCAAGCAAGGAAGGCCGTTCACGCCCCAATGCGTCTTGACGCTTCATATTCAATTGTGACCAAGCTGTCCCTTTAAGTAAAGGAACACGTCTGGTTGTATATTAAGGGCACTTGAAGCGGACTCATATTGAATGGCCTTGAGGAAATGGAATTTAAATCGTCTCGAGACTATTAGTCTAAAGAGAATGAAATGGAGGACCGACACCTCCTCCTCTTACCCCCCGACTGATAAATGTGAAACTAGATTTTTTTTTTTTTTCCCTCTTTGTAAGCAAAGAAAATGAGAATCCAACAAGAATCTCTGAAACATGAGAAATAGCTTATGAATTTAGATGATAGTTTGACGGTAATAAATTGTACATGTTCATTCATTTTCATAAAGTAGAAGACAGAGCTCGGCATGAAGCTCCCGCTAGCCTAAAAAAAAAAAAATGATGGCCGTGTAATATAGGTATTAGGGTTTGTAATATAGTTTTCACAGAATTAAAGAATTGCGATGGTGCGCCAGTAGAGAAGACGTGTCTTAAATCTCGGCAACTTGCGCTAAAATGTTGAGGCGTGGGTAATTCCACCCAGAATGATTGGGTGATTTCTGAACATCTGCTATAAATATCTTATGAGCTCTTCTCAAATTGACAGCAAGTTCTGCAGTGATCGAAATATGGGACGCATTTAAGGTTCGGTTCCTCATTCGTTTTGTTATTTCCTATCAACTGATGCCCCAGCAAAGCCCAACTCTCTTCCTAGTGTAGCGCTTACCCCTAGGGTTACCACCTTTTCTTCAAGCCAAACCCCAACACTTTAGCAACCTGGGACACCATTGGGTGCCCAAAGGAGAATAGCATGCTGCAGTGAACAGTGGGTGTGGCCAAATTGCTCTTGCTGGCATCATCGCCCTGCCCCCAGACAGCTGCCCGCAGTTCCTGGATGGCAACAGATTTGTGTGTGACTATCTTGGTTAATTGGGTACCCACAGCCCAGTCTGAATAATATGTCCGGGTTTCAGTCCACCTGAAACCCGAACACATGTTTCAAAACCTGGACTGTTTGGGTGAATCCCGGACAGGTGGCAACCCTTCTTACCCCCCCCCCCCCACTGGTCTTTCCGCGCCTAAGGTCCAGCCCCAGTGTTCTCTTCATCAGAGGTCCGGTTTGGTGGTGGTCCATAACACCCTTCGGAGTCGTGTCTGGAGGCCCTGGGTTTCTTCGAGTTCTGTCGATCTGCCGATCCCGGCATCCTTGTCTTTATGACTCGTGTTCGCTGACATTCAAGTCCACCGGTTCCGGTAAGAGTAGATATACTTTCCCTTTTGGTTGAAGATGTACCGTCCTTGATGCTACTTATACCGAACATTGCCATCGTATTCCATCTCTGATTAGTCATCTTTTGGTGGTTGACACACATGGCCCTTCTCAGGACCTCCACACTCATTGGACTTTCTCACATTTCCATATGGGTTATTTCTGTATAATTGTTTTTTGTACTATTCACTTCCTTTCTACAGGTGGCTGGGAGAGTGTGTGTGTGTGTGTGTGTGGGGGGTCAAAAACAGGCGAAAGGAGGCATCGTTTTACAGCCCCCTGGCCTCCCATCAAAGGTTTAGCAACAGTTGGTAGTTGGTGGCTGTTCACATGAAAATTTAACACAACACACCAAGTTTACAGGCCGCATTCGAGTCAATGGTGCAATGCCGCAACAGCAAGCCAAATGTTTTGCTCCTAGATGTGTTGCATTAGCCCAATTATAAACTACCATTTGTCAGATACCAAAAAAAAAAAAAAACATGCATAAAGAAGACAACAGGGTCTCCTGAAAGCCTGGCAGCGGATATTTAGCCACACTCTGCAATGGCTTGTATGGCCTGGCCTTAGACAGGAATAGTAATAATCTGCTGCCTTGCTGCACCCACTCCCATAGCACTCCCATCCCGCCACTATATCCTACATAGAAAAAAAAAAGGAAGAATGATCTTTAATCACGTTTCCGGTGGAAACCAAATAGTTCAGCAGATTCGGGCAGACAGCTCGTGCATCAGGCCGCGCGGTGATGAACAGGCTGCGGACTCTAATAAAGTTACGCAGCTGGGACGTAAAAAGCGAGGCACTGGAGAGCCCCGGAACAAAGCAAATCAGGGCTTGTTTACCCGCTCACATCATTATTCATAACTTCCTGAAACATTGATAAGGTCAGGGACTCGGGATTCAGATATATGGGCTGGAGGATTGTCAGCGCAAACGTACTTTTCTATTTTGGGATGTGCGCCGATCTCTTTTTATGTATGTTTAATGCTGTAAAGTGCGGCTGGATACCGAGTCAGCAAAACCGGCGCCGCACATTGTGATTGCACCTGTTCTCCATAAGAGGTTTATGAGTTGCTTTTATTGCTCTTTAACTCTGTATTATTTTGTGCGGAATATATTTAAAATGTTTTCAAGACAAGGCGGTGGAGGATGGTGGAGGATGCTTGGAGGATGGTTGAAGGATGGTGAAGGATGGTGGAGGATGGTTGGAGGATGGTGAAGGATGGTGGAGGATGGTGGAGAAAGGCGGAGGATGGCGGAGGATGGCGGAGGATGGTTGGAGGATGGTGGAGGATGGCGGAGGATGGCGGAGGATGGTTGGAGGATGGTGGAGGATGGTGGAGGATGGCGGAGGATGGTTGGAGGATGGTGGAGGATGGTGGAGGATGGTTGGAGGATGGTTGGAGGATGGTTGGAGGATGGCGGAGGATGGTGGAGGATGGCGGAGGATGGTTGGAGGATGGTTGAAGGATGGTTGGAGGATGGTGGAGGATGGCGGAGGATGGTTGGAGGATGGTGGAGGATGGTGGAGGATGGTTGGAGGATGGTTGGAGGATGGTTGGAGGATGGCGGAGGATGGCGGAGGATGGCGGAGGATGGTTGGAGGATGGTTGAAGGATGGTTGGAGGATGGTGGAGGATGGCGGAGGAAGGCGGAGGATGGTTGGAGGATGGTTGGAGGATGGTTGGAGGATGGCAGAGAAAGGCGGAGGATGGGTGGAGGATGGTGGATGGCGGAGGAAGGTTGGAGGATGGTGGATGGCAGGAGGATGGTTGGAGGATGGTTGGAGGATGGTTGGAGGATGGCGGAGAAAGGCGGAGGATGGGTGGAGGATGGTGGATGGCGGAGGAAGGCAGAGGATGGTTGGAGGATGGTTGAAGCATGGTGGAGGATGGCGGAGGATGGCGGAGAAAGGCGGAGGATAGTTGAAGGATGGTTGAAGGATGGTTGGAGGATGGTGGATGGTGGAGGATGGTGGAGGAAGGTTGGAGGATGGTTGGAGGATGGTTGGAGGATGGTGGAGGATGGCAGAGGATGGCGGAGAAAGGCGGAGGATGGTTGGAGGATGGTGGATGGGGGAGGAAGGCGGAGGATGGTTGGAGGATGGTGGAGGATGGCGGAGGAAGGCGGTGGATGGTTGGAGGATGGCGGAGGAAGGCGGAGGATGGTTGGAGGATGGTGGAGGATGGCGGAGGAAGGTGGGGGATGGTTGGAGGATGGTTGGAGGATGGTTGGAGGATGGCGGAGGATGGCAGAGAAAGGCGGAGGATGGTTGGAGGATGGTGGAGAAAGGCGGAAGAAGGTGGAGGGTGGTTGGAGGATGGTTGGAGGATGGTTGGAGGATGGTGGAGGAAGGCGGAGGATGGTGGAGGATGGTTGGAGGATGGTGGAGGATGGTTGGAGGATGGTGGAGGAAGGCGGAGGATGGTGGAGGATGGTGGAGGGTGGCGGAGGATGGTTGGAGGATGGTTGGAGGATGGTGGAGGAAGGCGGAGGATGGCGGAGGATGGTGGAGGATGGTGGAGGATGGTGGAGGATGGTTGGAGGATGGTGGAGGATGGTTGGAGGGTGTTGGAGGATGGTGGAGGAAGGTGGAGAATGGTGGAGGATGGTGGAGCTCTGAGGTTTTTCTCTGTTAGAGGCCAGAACGCTATAAGGCTCCTTGCACCCTGGAACTTTTTTAAATGCCTTAAAGCCCAACTCTGGGCAAAAAAACAAAAGTTCTCATGCAGTGGAGCTGTGCCCACACTGCATGGGTTAAATGTTCATTTTTCTAGGGCATTGGTCTCCAAGCTGTGGCCCTTTGCTTGCCTTTATCCAGCCCTTGGGGAACCACTTCTCCCACTGACACCAACAATTTGGCACCATTTCTCCCAATGATACCAAAAATGGGGCACCACTTCTCCCACAGACACCAACAATGGGGCACCACTTCTCCCACTGACACCAACATTTGGGCACCATTTCTCCCAATGATACCAACAATGGGACTCTATTCCTCCAGCTAATACCAAATGTGGTGATATTTGCTCCCACTGATGCCAGGAAAATTTCCTCTCCCGCTGACCACAGACCACATGTCTCTGAAACATGAGAAATAGCTTATGAATTTAGATGATAGTTTGACGGTAATAAATTGTACATGTTCATTCATTTTCATAAAGTAGAAGACAGAGCTCGGCATGAAGCTCCCGCTAGACTAAAAAAATGATGGCCGTGTGATATAGGTATTAAGGTTTGTAATATAGTTTGCACAGAAGTAAAGGATTGAGATGGTGCGCCAGTAGAGAAGACGTGTCTTAAATCTCCGCAAATTGCGATAAAATGTGATATTTACTCCCACTGATGCCAAGGAAATTTCCTCTCCTGCTGACCACATTCCCCCCTAAAGTCTGAAGGACAATAAACTGGCCCTTTGTATAGAAAGTTTGGGGACTTCTGGTCTAGGAGATTGGAGAACAGAGATGCACTATATTACCAAAAGTATTGGGACGCCTGCCTTTACATGAACTTTAATGGCATCCCAGTCTTATGCCCCGTACACACGGTCGGACATTGATCGGACATTCCGACAACAAAATCCTAGGATTTTTTCCGTCGGATGTTGGCTCAAACTTGTCTTGCATACACACGGTCACACAAAGTTGTCGGAAAATCTGATCGTTCTAAACGCGGTGACGTAAAACATGTACGTCGGGACTATAAACGGGGCAGTGGCCAATAGCTTTCATCTCTTTATTTATTCTGAGCATGCGTGGCACTTTGTGCGTCGGATTTGTGTACACACGATCGGAAATTCCGACAACGGATTTTGTTGTCGGAAAATTTTATATCCTGCTCTCAAACATTGTGTGTCGGAAAATCCGATGGAAAATGTGTGATGGAGCCCACACACGGTCGGAATTTCAGCACATTTGTGAGGTCAGGCGCTGATGTTGGATGAGAAGGCCTGGCTCGCAGTCTCCGCTCTAATTCATCCCAAAGGTGTTCTGTCGGGTTGAGGTCAGGAGTCTGTGCAGGCCAGCCATGTTCCTCCACCCCAAACTCGCTCATCCATGTCTTTATGGGCCTTGCTTTGTGCACTGGTCCAAATCATTTGGTGGAGGGGGGATTATGGTGGGGGGGGGATTATGGTGTGGGGGTTGTTTTTCAGGGGTGGGGGTTGGCCCCTTAGTTCCAGTGAAGGGAACTCTTAAGGCGTCAGCATACCAAGACATTTTGGACAATTTAATGCTCCCAACTTTGTGGGAACAGTTTGGGGACGGCCCCTTCCTGTTCCAACATGACTGCCCACCAGTGCACAAAGCAGTAACACGTTACTGTAAGAGCGGGAAGGATGTGGAATTCCCTTCCACAGGCGGTGGTCTCAGCAGGGGGCATTGATAGTTTCAAGAAATTATTAGATAATCACCTGAATGACCGCAACATACAGGGATATGTAATGTAATACTGACACATAATCACACACATAGGTTGGACTTGATGGACTTGTGTCTTTTTTCGACCTCACCTACTATGTAACTATGTTACATTTTATTACGTTTAATTGTCTAAGGATTGTAAAAACAATCATTGTTGCAGGTCAATATTCACAAAAAGAAAGCATTGCTTGTCCTTAAAATATATATATATATATATATATATATATATATATATATATATATATATATATATATATATATATATATATATATATATATATAAATATATATAGAGAGAGAGAGAGAGAGAGAGAGAGATCTATATATATATATAGATCTCTCTCTCTCTCTCTCTCTCTATATATCTATATCTATATCTATATCTATATCTATAGATAGATATCTATCTATATATATTACATTGTTATCCTAAGTAATGCCAAAATTATCGCCGAATAAACAAGCTCATAGCAGAAATGTGAAAATCGTTCTGCTCCATAAGTGGTGATCGGGTATGAGAGCCAATGGGATTATATTATTCTGTATATTTCTTGTGTTTTCCCTGTAAAGCGCTTTGAGAAGCCACCTTTAAAGGCGATATATAAAACAAAATGTATTATTATTATTATTAGTATTATTATTATTAGTAGTAGTATCTGCAGTAAGTTTGGATCATTGGCACATCCTCAAATAGTTTAGCACCAAGATGATTTTTCCTGATGTATTTTTATTTTTTGATGTATTTTTACTTTTTCAAATTTGCATTGTTTTTGTTTTGTTGCACCTTCTCTAGTCTGGGTTTTGTCATTGTAGTGAGGAGGATGGAGATCAGCAGAACTGCAGATAACACAACAGGCTCTTGAGGGTAATTGATGAAGCAGATGGCTTTTGATTTCGTAGCACAAATCCGATCTGAAAGCTGACCTCATCTGAGTCTGAGAATTCTCCTGTACATCAAACGCCTGTGAGGGGAACCTGCCGTGTTCTATAACATCAGAACCGCACTGAGAGACGGGCCAGCGGGCGCCACCTTTCCTTGTCATCCTCAGACTCTGTGGAAGACTTTACCTGCTCACCCGGTCCTCTGGGCTGACAAACTCCGAGTTGTTTTTAGTTCCATCAAATCTCCTAAACTGTGTCCTCTAAAAAAAAAAATAATAATAATATTGGTAAAAACCCAAATGTGCTTTTTATAAGTCTACTTTTTTCCTTTTTTACTGGATTTTCAAATTATGGAATAATTTCGATCAGGGAGCCTCAACATTTCTAAACATAGGGCCAATTTGCTGTCCTTCAAACTTTAGGGGGGCCGGACTGTTGTTACACCTGTCACAGATGTAGTCAGACTTTACTGGTTATTGACTCTACTTATGGAGCTTATCAGTGCCGCCTATCCGTGCCCATCAGTGCTGCTTCATCAATGCAGCCTTGTCAGTGCCTCCTCATCAGTGCCCATCAGTTTCCATCAGTTCAGCTTATCAGTGCCACCTCTTCAGTGCCTCCTCATCAGTAACCATCAGTGCAGCATCATCATTGCCCACTTTAGTGCCCATCGCTGCCGCCTCATCAGTGACCTTCAGTGCAGCCTTATCAGTGCAGCCTTTTTAGTGCCAATCAATGCAGCCTCATTAGTATCCATCAGTGCAGCCTCATTATTGTCCATCAGTGCAGCCTCATCAGCTCACATCAGTATAAAAGAAAATGTACTTATTTATAGCCAGTTATCATCTCTCCTTATGCAGTTTAACAGTACCACCTATTAGTGCCCATCTGTGCCGCCTCATCAGAGCAGCCCTGTCAGTGCTGACTAGTTAGTGCAGCCTCATCAATGTACATCAGTGCAACCTTTTTATTGCCAATCAGTGCAGCCTTATCAGTGCAGCCTTTTTAGTACCAATCAATGCAGCCTCATTCGTGCCCATCACTGCAGCCTTATCAGTGCACATCAGTGCAGCCTCATTAGTGTCCATCAATGCAGCCTCATTAGTGTCCATCAGTGCAGCCTCATTAGTGTCCATCAATGCAGCCTCATTAGTGTCCATCAGTGCAGCCTCCTTAGTGCCCATCAGTGCAGCCTCATTAGTGCCAATCAGTGCAGCCTCATTAGTGCCCATCAGTGCAGCCTCATTAGTGCCCATCAGTGCAGCCTCATTAGTGCCCATCAGTGCAGCCTTATCAGTGCACATCGGTATAGAAGAAAATGTACTTATTTATAGCCGGTTATTGTGTCTCCTTATGTAGTTTATCAGTACCTCCTATTAGTGCCCATCTGTGCCGCCTCATCAGAGCAGCCCTGTCAGTGCTGCCTTGTTAGTGCAGCCTCATCAATGCACATCAGTGCTGCCTCATCAATGCACATCAGTGCAGTCTTTTTAGTGCCAGTCAGTGCAGCCTCATCAGCGCACATCAGTATAGAAGAAAAATTACTTACAGCCGGTTATCGGCTCTCCTTATGCAGTTTATCAGTACCGCCTACTAGTGCCCATCAGTGCAGCCTCATCAATGCCCACTTTAGTGTCCATCAGTGCAGCCTCATTAGTGCAAAGAAGAAGAAAAATTACTTATTTACAAAATACTATAACAGAATGTTTTTTTTTTAAATTATTTCTGTCTTTTTTTGTTTATATAGACAAAAAAATCTAAAAAACCCCAGTGCCGATTAAATACCACAAAAAGAAAGCTCTATCTGTCTCAAAAAAATGATAAAAATGTCATATGTGTACAGTGTAGCATGACCGCACAATTGTCATTCAAAATGTGACAGCGCTGAAAGCAAGGGGGGGGGGGGGGGGTGAAAGTGCCCGGTACTAAAGTGGTTAAGCTGAATGGGTTGGATTTGTTTTCCATACAGTCTCAGTATAAATGTGATATTCAGTGCTTTCTGCTTGCAGAGGATGGGGGGGGATGGGGGGGGGGGAATCTGCAGAACCTCAGCACAGCCAATGTCACTTCTGCCTGACGGAGCGCAGCATTCAATATTTCTACTCCCGAGACATGAATGTGTCCTGAGAAACACCGTCCTCTGACCCGACCGCGGGAGAGAAGATCCACCGCTAATCCACAGTCCAGCAGGATCCAGTGACGGTGTAGAAATGCCCGTTGGGTGTAATTTGCACCCACTCTTATTAAAAAAAAAATCCTTCGGACACCCCGCGGCCTTTCCAATAATTACTGGAATTTCTCTGCCGTTATATAATTATACGGAAAGAATTAAAGGGCCGTACACCCCACAGAACGCCGTCCATCAGAGGTTGGAATTTTAGCCGCACGTGTCGTGATAAACTCATAGACTTATAGTTGTAATAAACCCTAAAACACAATATTATCCTGCCAAACTTGTATAAAAAAAAAAAATCTGTATACTTACCTATTTTTCCTGACGCCTTCATGGCAGCACACACTGGGTTGTGACTCCGCCCCCACAACCTGACAGGATTGGTTTAGCTATAAAAGTTGAAGAGAGATGACCCCCACCATTCTCTTTTTTATCCTCACCTGACAAGATGGTTGGACATCGCAGAGCCTCTTACCGCATCGCCCCAGCAGGTTCAAGCCTCTCCTGTTTGGAAGTCCCTCCTGTACAGTCTCTAAAGGAGCTTCTATGGAGGGAATCCCCACTCTGGTGGTCTCACGGGCGGCAACATGGATTATCTGGCACAGAGTAAGCTTTAAAGAAGCTTCAGTTTGCAGTGGTCTTCACTTCTTAAACCTTCATCTCCCCTGTAAGTTATTTTTTACTTATCTTTGCCTGGAAATTCTTATTTTTCATTTCTCTGGGCTCTGTAGTCCCACAGCGCTCAGGATGGCCGGCGGCGCGTCTCGTTCCGCATTGCGCATGCGCGGAGGAGTCAGATGGGGACAGTCTACTGTTTTGCCAGCTCCCAACATGGCGCCGGAGTCGTCGCGGCGCTTCTGCGCATGCGCGAAGCGTCATTTTTGGCGCGACGGCGGCGGTCTATTTAAAAAAGGGTTCTGGCTTTTAAAAAACAGCAGTTTGGTATTCTGCTCGTTTTTGCCTGCCTTTTCCTTGCATCCTGGAGCAAAATTCTCTCTGGAAACTGGTAAGTTCTTGTTTTCCTTCCTGATCCTTCATTACAAGGGTTTTAAAAAAAAATAAATAAATAAATAAATAAATATATAATAATTAAATAAATATATATATATTATTAGTATTATCCAGGCATATGTATATATATATATATATATATATATATATATATATATATATATATATCTGTCCTCCTCTTTTTAACCTCTTCCAGACCTCCTTTATTCCTGCCTACCTTCCTCCTCTCTGCTCATGGAGACCACTGCCCAAGCAGACCACCCACGTCCAGTAAGGTAAGAGGCTGTCCGTATGGTAAGTATTGAAGAGAGAGAAAAAAGAGCGCACAGCTGCTGACAAGACTTCTTCTATCAGTCCCTCCAGGTCTGAATCAAGACGCAAGGAGAGATCAAGCCATGCCTCAAGCAGAAGATCCCGCAGAAGCCGATCACGCTCATCATCTCGTCACAAGCACTCACGCCGCAGCCATTCTCGGCATGGCCACTCACGCCACAGTCGCTCTCGACGTAGCCGATCTCATCATAGAAGATCACCTTCGTCACATCGCAGGCAAACCCAGCACACTCGTCCCGCGGCCAATTGCTGTTGGGTATGTGGCGCTACTGCTTTGCCAGATAAACTGGTATGTCGCTCGTGCTTCAATGAAGCTACGAAGGATAGAGAATCAGACGTCAGGGAAGTAACGGACCTGATTCGGGAATCAGTCAGAGAATCTATAATGGAGTCAACTGCACCCCTGCCGACCAGGTCAGACCCGAGTACTTCCATGGCTCCTCCTCGCTCAGCGATCGAGGCAGGGGCAGAAGAGTCTCCTTCAGATAACGAAGATCCGGAAGTACCAACAGGTTTTGATTTCACCTTGGTCGAACCCTTTGCAAAGTCTGTCAAAGAGGCCATAGGTTGGGAAGAATCCGAGGAAATACCTCAAAAAACGCGGAAATATTTTCCGAACCTGAAGAGGGATCCAGAAACCTTCCCCTTCATCGAAGAGCTGAATGATTTAATTAAAGATGAATGGGAAAGATCCGACAAGAGACCTAACTTAAACAATAGACTTGCAAAGATGTATCCTTTAAGAGAACCTAACGTCACCTCCTTAATTAATGCCCCGGTGGTGGATGCCTCTTTAATGCGTCTGGCGAGACATGTCACCCTACCCATTGAAGATGCTGTCTCCTTCCGCGACGTCCTAGATCGGAAAATCGACCTAGAACTCAAAAAAGCCTACTCCACAGCAGGGGGCACTTGCAGACCAGCAGTCACCACGGCAGCAGTTGGTAGAGCCATTACAGGCTGGGCTGTCAATATTGAAAAATCTCTTCAGGGAGAGATAGACTTGGAGAAAGTAATTTCATCCCTACAGGAACTTAAATTAGCAGGCGATTTTATCGCAGAAGCCTCCGTGGACATTATTAGGTGCTCGGCCCGGGCAATGTTAGCCTCGGTGATGGCAAGACGAGCTTTGTGGCTAAAACCATGGGTAGCCGACGCAGCATCAAAAACAAATTGGTGTAGAATTCCCTATGATGGTTCCAATCTCTTCGGCTCCAAATTAGATACAGCAATTTCTAAGGTGACAGGGGGGAAATCGGGGCTCATTCCCTCTGACAGGAGACCCAAGAGACCAAGAGGTCCTGCTTATAAAGGTAACCTTCCCGAAAGGTACAGAGAAGCCAAAACCTACAGACCAGGCAGAGAGTTTAAGAGAAACTGGAAGAACACACAGTCTTCTTTCCTGAGGATGCGAAAAACCAAGACCACCCCTTCTACCGAGCAACAGAAGTCCTTTTGAAGGTACGCCCGCCCATCCTCCAAGGGTGGGCGCCAGACTAAAGAAATTCATACAAATATGGTCAGAAAACATCAGGGACCATTGGACCATTTCTACAATCATGTACGGTCACAGGTGGAGATTCCTGAACAAGATACCCAGGAACCACTTTCTGCCAACCAAACTTCCAGCTTCTCCAGACAAGAAAAGAATCCTTCTGGAATACATAATGGAACTAAAACAAAAGGAGGCAATTTTGGAGGTTCCACCATGTCAAAAAGGAAGAGGTTTTTACTCCCCTCTGTTTCTGGTAAAAAAGAAAACGGGGGATTTTCGGCCAGTACTGGACCTAAAGAGACTAAACAAAAATATCAAGTTAGAAACCTTCAAGATGGAAAGCCTACAGTCCATACTGTTAGCTGTGAATCTAGGAGATTGGATGCTGTCCGTAGACTTATCAGACGCCTATCTTCACATCCCAATACACCCTGCTTTGCAAAGGTTTCTCCGCTTTTCAATCAAACAACATCACTTCCAGTTCCAATGCCTACCCTTCGGCATCTCATCAAGCTCCCAGGACCTTCACCAAAGTTCTCCTGCCTCTCATCGCATACCTCAGAGAAAAAGGTCTAAGAGTACATCATTATCTGGACGATATACTTCTTCTAGCAGAAAGTCACCAGATCTTGATACAACACCGAGAAATCCTACTATTAACTCTGCAAAAATTCGGTTGGCTGGTGAACTGGCAGAAGAGCAAGCTTCAGCCCACTCAGAAGATGATTTTTTTAGGTGCGGAACTAGACACCATCCTAAACAGAGTACAACTTCCTCAGGAGAAAATCATGCCTCTGATTCAGAAAATTCAGAGACTAATCTCGGCTACACACTTGCCAGCCAGAGTATGCATGAGTATCCTGGGCTCCATGTCTGCAACCCTGCCCATGATCCAGTGGTCTCAATGGCACACAAGAATCTTTCAGAATTCATTTCTGAGGCAGTGGGATGGAGTATCAATGCTTCAGCGAATCTACATACACAGGTATGTGAAGCAATCGATGTGGTGGTGGACACGTCCCAAAAATCTCAAGAGATACAAACCTCTAGTTTCTCCACAACCAGAGGTGGTCACCTCAGATGCCAGCCAGCTAGGATGGGGAGCCCATTACCAGAATCTAGCATCTCAGGGGCAATGGAAGTTCCAGGCTCATGGGATGGTATCCAATATACTAGAGCTCAGAGCAGCTTTTCAGGCACTCCTGGCCTTCACTCCATATCTGGTAGAGAAGAATGTCGTAATTCGAATGGACAACAAAGTCGCTGTAACGTATATCCAGAGGCAAGGAGGGACGAGGAGTCGCTCTTTGATGCAGGAGGTACGCCCTATCATGGAGTGGGCTCAAGTACACCTAATAGACCTGAAAGCGGTATATGTCCCAGCAGCTCAGAATATGCTGGCCGACTATTTGAGCAGGGAACTGCTCTCAAACAACGAGTGGTCATTGAGCCAACAGGCCTTTTCCTTTCTTTCAAGAACCTGGGGAACACCAGAGATCGACCTAGCAGCCACACCTGCAAACACCAAATGTCGAAGATTCCTGGCGAGAGCAGCCTTCCCATCGGCCGAGGGGATGGATTGTTTGACCCATCCGTGGAAGTTCAAGTTGGGTTACATTTTTCCTCCAGTACCCTTAATTGCAAGGTTCCTATCCAGGCTTCGGAAATCATCAGCAACAGTAATAGCCATAATTCCTTTTTGGCCGAGGAGACCATGGTTCACAACCTTACTACAGCTCAGCTTACAACAACCGCTTCCTCTCCCAGTAACATCGGACCTTCTGTCCCAGGGTCAATTTCTACACCCAGCTCCAGAGAAGTTACACTTGACAGCATGGAAATTGAAAGGACTCGGCTGTTAGAACAGGGATGCTCGCAGGAGGTCATTTCTACTCTTCTACAAGCGAGGAAAAACACCACCAACAAGACATACTCACAAGTATGGAATAGGTTTTGTTCTCTGGCCCAACAAAGAAAATGGAACCCAGTATCACCAGAGACACCACAAGTTCTGGAATTCCTTCAGTTGGGTATTTCCAAAGGCTTAAGCTCAAGTACTCTTAAAGTCCAGATTTCGGCTCTTTCAGCTAAAACAGGCATTAGATGGGCACTACATCCGCTAGTGATTCAGTTCATGAGGGCTTGCTTAAAAATCAGACCTCCAAAGAAACCCACATTTCCAGCTTGGAATCTCTCCACAGTACTCGATGCATTATCCAAACCTCCTTTTTGGCCAATTGAATCAATCTCACTTTGGAACCTGACTTTGAAAGTAACCTTCCTTATCGCCATTACATCCGCTAGAAGAGTTTCAGAACTCAAAGCGCTATTAATAACAGAACCTTACTTAGTCTTCTATCCCGATAGAGTGGTACTAAGACCCTCGGAACGTTTCACTCCCAAGGTATCATCTTCTTTTCATTATAATCAAGATATCAACCTTCCATCCTTTACTAACGACCAGGGTGAACCTCATGCATTGGATGTTAAAACTATCATTACCAGCTATTTGGAAGCCACAGCCTCTTTCAGAAAATCAGATACTCTTCTCATAATCCCTCACGGTCCTAGGAGAGGTCATCCAGCAACTTCCCGAACAATCGCATCCTGGCTGGTCAACACCATTAAGAAGGCATATTCATCTCAGCAACTAGCCATCCCAGAAGGCATCAGGGCACACTCAACCAGGGCAGTGGCAACCTCATGGGCAGCATACTGCAGAGTTTCACCGGAGACAATCTGTAAGGCAGCTACCTGGTCGTCAAGACATACATTTACTTCTCACTATAAGATTGATTCTGCGCATCTAACTACAGCAGACTTTGGCAGATCCATTATTACAGCCAATTCCACAGCTCTTTAGTATAATAAAACTTTAATTGCACCCTCCCGACTGGCGAGTTATTTCCCAGTGTGTGCTGCCATGAAGGCGTCAGGAAAACGGAAAATTGTATACTCACCTTTCCGTAATTTTCCTTTCCTGACGCATCTTCATGGCAGCACACAGATTCCCACCCTGTCTTAAGATGATATATACTGAGAATGGTGGGGGTCATCTCTCTTCAACTTTTATAGCTAAACCAATCCTGTCAGGTTGTGGGGGCGGAGTCACAACCCAGTGTGTGCTGCCATGAAGATGCGTCAGGAAAGGAAAATTACGGAAAGGTGAGTATACAATTTTCCGTTTTAACAACTTAAGCTCCAGAAGATTTACGCCCAGGCCATTTTTTTGCGATACGGCACTGCGTCATTTTAACTGACAATTGCGCGGTCCTGCGAGGCTGTGCTCAAAAAAAATTGACGTCCTTTTTTTCACACAAATAAAGCTTTCTTTTGGTGGTATTTGATCACCTCTGCGGTTTTTATTTTTTGCGCTATAAACAAAAAAAAGCGACAATTTTGAAAAAAACTCATTATTTTTTAATTTTTGCTAAATATCCCCAAAAAATATATAAAAAACATTTTTTTTTTTAGAGAAGAGCAACAATTTTGAAAAAAAAAAAACCCACAATATTTTGCTATAATAAATATCCCAAATTCAAAAAAAAAACAAAACAATTTTCTTCCTCAGTTTAGGCCGATATGTATTCTACATATTTTTGGTAAAAAAAAAATAAAAAAATTAATAAATAAAAATCGCAATAAGCGTATATTGAGTGGTTTGCACAAAAGTTATACAGTCTACAAACTAGGGGATAGATTTTAGGCATTTCTATTTATTTTTTTTACTAGTAATGGCGGCTTTCAGCGATTTTGTGGCAGAAAAATCGGACAATTTTGAAAAGAAAAAACAACAATATTTTTTACTTTCTGCTATAAAACATCCAATAAAAAAGATGCAAAAAAAATCAAATTTCTTCATCAATTTAGGCCAAAATTTATTCTACATATTTTTGGTAAAATAAAATCCAAATAAGTGTATATTGATTGGTTTGCGCAAACGTTATAGCGTCTACAAACTAGGGAAAAGATTTGGGTTTTTTTTGTTTTTTTTTTATTATTTTTTTTTTTTTACTAGTAATGGCGGCGATCAGCGACTTATAGCGGGACTACGACATTGCGCTGTGTCCTAAAAAAATCCCTAAAAATTGCAGCAGCTCTATGGTGAGATAGACACAAAAATAGACAATAAAATAAGAGATCTGCACTCTACAGACAAAACCAATAAGTGACAATAGTTACAATATGTGAGTGAACACTAATGCCGCGTACACACGGTCGGAATTTCCTGCAACAAATGTTCGATGGGAGCTTGTTGTCGGAAATTCCGACCGTGTGTGGGCTCCATCGGACATTTTCCATCGGACATTTTCCAACAAACAAAATTTGAGATCTGGATCTCAGATTTTCCGACAACAAAAGCCGTTCTCGTAAATTCCGATCGTGTGTACACAATTCCGACGCACAAAGTTCCACGCATGCCCGGAATCGAGCAGAAGAGCCGCACTGGCTATTGGACTTCATTTTTCTCGGGTCGTCGTACGTGTTGTACGTCACCGCGTTCTGGACGTTCGGAATTTCCGACAAGATTTGTGTGGCCGTGTGTATGCAAGACAAGTTTGAGCCAACATCCGTCGGAAAAAAAAAAAAGATTTTGTTGTCGGAATGTCCGATCGTGTGTACGGGGCATCAGAGGTGTTGGGTCCCAAGAAATAAGTCAGCAACATGAACAAACGGATAGTAAGCCGACCGGCTACAATATGAACGCCCGTTCCTTCGGAATGTTGAACAGAGCGGTGACATCAGCGCGTCACTCCTTCCCATGCATTACTGACATTTCTGACAACGTCCTGGGTGAGTCCTGTCAGTAGGGCAGTGGACGGTGTCAGTAGAGCAGTGGACGGTGTCAGTAGAGCAGTGGACGGTGTCAGTAGGGCAGTGGACGGTGTCAGTAGAGCAGTGGACGGTGTCAGTAGAGCAGTGGACGGTGTCAGTAGAGCAGTGGACGGTGTCAGTAGGGCAGTGGAGAGTGTCAGGAGAGCAGAGGACGGTGTCAGTAGAGCAGTGGACGGTGTCAGGAGAGCAGAGGACGGTGTCAGTAGAGCAGTGGACGGTGTCAGTAGGGCAGTGGACGGTGTCAGTAGAGCAGTGGACGGTGTCAGTAGAGCAGTGGACGGTGTCAGGAGAGCAGTGGACGGTGTCAGTAGAGCAGTGGACGGTGTCAGTAGGGCAGTGGACGGTGTCAGTAGAGCAGTGGATGGTGTCAGTAGGGCAGTGGACGGTGTCAGTAGAGCAGTGGATGGTGTCAGTAGGGCAGTGGACGGTGTCAGTAGAGCAGTGGACGGTGTCAGTAGGGCAGTGGACGGTGTCAGTAGGGCAGTGGACGGTGTCAGTAGAGCAGTGGACGGTGTCAGGAGAGCAGTGGATGGTGTCAATAGAGCAGTGGACGGTGTCAGTAGAGCAGTGGACGGTGTCAATAGAGCAGTGGACGGTGTCAATAGAGCAGTGGACGGTGTCAGTAGAGCAGTGGACGGTGTCAATAGAGCAGTGGACGGTGTCAGTAGAGCAGTGGACGGTGTCAGTAGGGCAGTGGACGGTGTCAGTAGAGCAGTGGATGGTGTCAGTAGGGCAGTGGACGGTGTCAGTAGAGCAGTGGATGGTGTCAGTAGGGCAGTGGACGGTGTCAGTAGAGCAGTGGACGGTGTCAGTAGGGCAGTGGACGGTGTCAGTAGGGCAGTGGACGGTGTCAGTAGAGCAGTGGACGGTGTCAGGAGAGCAGTGGATGGTGTCAATAGAGCAGTGGACGGTGTCAGTAGAGCAGTGGACGGTGTCAATAGAGCAGTGGACGGTGTCAATAGAGCAGTGGACGGTGTCAGTAGAGCAGTGGACGGTGTCAATAGAGCAGTGGACGGTGTCAGTAGAGCAGTGGACGGTGTCAATAGAGCAGTGGACGGTGTCAGTAGAGCAGTGGACGGTGTCAATAGAGCAGTGGACGGTGTCAGGAGAGCAGAGGACGGTGTCAGTAGAGCAGTGGACGGTGTCAATAGAGCAGTGGATGATGTCAGTAGAGCAGTGGGCGGTGTCAATAGAGCAGTGGATGATGTCAGTAGAGCAGTGGACGGTGTCAATAGAGCAGTGGATGATGTCAGTAGAGCAGTGGACGGTGTCAGTAGAGCAGTGGATGATGTCAGTAGAGCAGTGGACGGTGTCAGTAGAGCAGTGGATGATGTCAGTAGAGCAGTGGACGGTGTCAGTAGAGCAGTGGACAGTGTCAGTAGGGCAGTGGACGGTGTCAGTAGAGCAGTGGACAGTGTCAGTAGAGCAGAGGACGGTGTCAGTAGAGCAGTGGACAGTGTCAGTAGAGCAGAGGACGGTGTCAGTAGAGCAGTGGACGGTGTCAGTAGAGCAGTGGACGGTGTCAATAGAGCAGTGGACGGTGTCAATAGAGCAGTGGACGGTGTCAGTAGAGCAGTGGACGGTGTCAATAGAGCAGTGGACGGTGTCAGTAGAGCAGTGGACGGTGTCAATAGAGCAGTGGACGGTGTCAGGAGAGCAGAGGACGGTGTCAGTAGAGCAGTGGACGGTGTCAGTAGAGCAGTGGACGGTGTCAGTAGAGCAGTGGGCGGTGTCAATAGAGCAGTGGATGATGTCAGTAGAGCAGTGGACGGTGTCAGTAGAGCAGTGGACGGTGTCAATAGAGCAGTGGACAGTGTCAATAGAGCAGTGGACGGTGTCAGTAGAGCAGTGGACGGTGTCAATAGAGCAGTGGACGGTGTCAGTAGAGCAGTGGACGGTGTCAATAGAGCAGTGGACGGTGTCAGGAGAGCAGAGGACGGTGTCAGTAGAGCAGTGGACGGTGTCAGTAGAGCAGTGGACGGTGTCAGTAGAGCAGTGGACGGTGTCAATAGAGCAGTGGATGATGTCAGTAGAGCAGTGGACGGTGTCAGTAGAGCAGTGGACGGTGTCAGTAGGGCAGTGGATGGTGTCAATAGAGCAGTGGATGATGTCAGTAGAGCAGTGGACGGTGTCAATAGAGCAGTGGACGGTGTCAGGAGAGCAGAGGACGGTGTCAATAGAGCAGTGGACGGTGTCAGTAGAGCAGTGGACGGTGTCAATAGAGCAGTGGACGGTGTCAGGAGAGCAGAGGACGGTGTCAGTAGAGCAGTGGACGGTGTCAGTAGAGCAGTGGACGGTGTCAGTAGAGCAGTGGGCGGTGTCAATAGAGCAGTGGATGATGTCAGTAGAGCAGTGGACGGTGTCAGTAGAGCAGTGGACGGTGTCAGTAGGGCAGTGGATGGTGTCAATAGAGCAGTGGATGATGTCAGTAGAGCAGTGGACGGTGTCAGTAGAGCAGTGAATGATGTCAGTAGAGCAGTGGACGGTGTCAGTAGAGCAGTGGATGGTGTCAGTAGAGCAGTGGACGGTGTCAGTAGAGCAGTGGACGGTGTCAGTAGAGCAGAGGACGGTGTCAGTAGAGCAGAGGACGGTGTCAGTAGGGCAGTGGACGGTGTCAGTAGAGCAGTGGACGGTGTCAGTAGAGCAGTGGACGGTGTCAGTAGGGCAGTGGACGGTGTCAGTAGAGCAGTGGACGGTGTCAGTAGAGCAGTGGACGGTGTCAGTAGAGCAGTGGACGGTGTCAGTAGAGCAGTGGACGGTGTCAGCAGAGCAGTGGACAGTGTCAGTAGAGCAGTGGACGGTGTCAGTAGAGCAGTGGACGTGTCAGTAGAGCAGTGGACGGTGTCAGTAGAGCAGTGGACGGTGTCAGCAGAGCAGTGGACGGTGTCAGTAGGGCAGTGGATGTGTTAGTAGGGCAATGGATGGTGTCAGTAGAGCAGTGGACGGTGTCAGTAGGGCAGTGGACGGTGTCAGTAGGGCAGTGGACGGTGTCAGTAGAGCAGTGGACGGTGTCAGCAGAGCAGTGGACGGTGTCAGCAGAGCAGTGGACGGTGTCAGCAGAGCAGTGGACGGTGTCAGCAGAGCAGTGGACGGTGTCAGCAGAGCAGTGGACGGTGTCAGTAGAGCAGTGGATGGTGTCAGTAGACACAAATGTTGGATGGCAGGCTAGTAAGTTTTCGGCGGACAATGGTCTGTTGTCAGATTTTCATATCGTGTGTACACAAGTCCGTCAAACAAAAGTCCAAAGTACAAACATGCATGTTCGGAACCAATGCTTTCCAAACACGACATTAGCAGAAGGTGCCCAAAGGGTGGCGCTCAAGAGCTGAAACACCTCGTGGTACATCACTACATTCCTGTTTGTTGGCCAACAATTGTGAGCCGTTTGTATGCAAATCAACTTCCTGCCACACGCCCTTCGGACAAAAGTCTGACGCTTTGCCGAAAATCCGATCGTGTGTACGAGGCTTAGGTAATGGCTGTCTGTGTTCCCTGTTTTTAAAATCTTACATGACTTCCTATCCTAGAAAGGTTCCCTTCTTCCATCATTCCTGGGAACATGAAATA
This sequence comes from Lithobates clamitans, assembly GCA_037952925.1. NCBI lineage: Eukaryota > Metazoa > Chordata > Amphibia > Anura > Ranidae > Lithobates > Lithobates clamitans. The sequence goes on from JBBGZY010002329.1 coordinate 290,862, forward strand.
AAATCCCGATGCCACGGACAGCGCCCTCGCTTTGCGTTGCTCCATTTTCCACGAATCGCCCGTAGAGGAACTCTACAGTTTCCATGAATAAAGGGAAGAGCGGTGTTGTGTCCGGTAGACTCGTCGTGACCCCAATATGGGAACTCGGGGAGGAGAGCGGAGGAAATCGATTATCCTTTTTTCCGGCGCTCCCGTTTAATTCATGTCAGGACGGCGGCGTCAGACATCACACAGGAGCGGTCCGCACCGCCCGCAGCGTCCACGCTCTGGAAAGAATTAATTTTCTCTGCCTATTAATTTCTTCCCACACGTTGGCTGGGAGATATTCCTCTCCATCTGTAATTGATTTGCTGTAAAAGCCAAGGAAGATCTCTTCCAGGGTTTCTTATTGTGGGGCCCCGAAGTGCTTCACTTAAAACAGAGATAATTGTTTTCTTTTCTAGATGATTGGAGTAAAATAACCGAGCTGGATGGCGATGTGCGCTGTGGAGTGTTGCTGACATAACCTGCGTTGTGCGTTGATTATTGACACAGACCGTAGGCGTGAGTGGTGCGCTACCGTGAGGTCTTCTAAACAGGACAGACTTGATGGTACTTCATTATCAGGAGATTGTTATGTATCTTCTCTCCGAATCACGGGAGTAAAAAGTCTGTTTATGTGTATTCCTCTGGGCTTTGAAGGGCCCCTTGGTGCTCAACCTGTGGCCCTTGCAAGGCGGAACAGTTACAAGCATGGATCCCAAAGGCAAAGGCATGATGGAACTTGTAGTTCTGCAACAACTGGAGGGCCACAGGCTAAGCACCCATGCCTTAAAGCCAGGGCTTTTTTTTCTCAGAAGATAGGTGCAGGTCCTCCCCCCTTCCGAGTCACCCCTGTCTCCACCCCCCTACCCACCTCCGAGCACCGTCCCTTGGTACCACCCCCCAGCCACCTTCCTGTACCACCCCCTCAGTCAGCTTCCAGTACCGCCCCAGCCACCTTCCTGGACCACCCCCCCAGCCACCTTCCTGTACCCCCCCCAGCCACCTTCCAGTACCACCCCCCAGCCACCTTCCAGTACCATCCCCCAGCCACCTTCCTGGACCACCCCTCCAGCCACCTTCCAGTACCGCCCCCCAGCTACCTTCCAGTACCACCCCCCAGCCACTTTCCAGTACCTCACACCAGCCACCTTCCAGTACCACCCCCCAGCCACCTTCCAGTACCTCCCCCAGCCACCTTCCAGTACCGCCCCCCAGCTACCTTCCAGTACCACCCCCCAGCCACCTTCCAGTACCGCCCCTCAGCTACCTTCCAGTACCACCCCCCAGCCACCTTCCAGTACCGTCTCCCCAGCCACCTTCCAGTACCACCCCCCAGCCACCTTCCACTACCACCCCCCAGCCAGCTTCCTGTACCGCCCCCCAGCCACCTTCCAGTACCGCCCCCCAGCCACCTTCCAGTACTACTCCCCAGCCACCTTCCAGTACCGCCCCCCAGCTACCTTCCAGTACCTCCCCCCAGCTACCTTCCAGTACCGCCCTCTAGCCACCTTCCAGTACCTCCCCCCAGCTACCTTCCAGTACCGCCCTCTAGCCACCTTCCAGTACCGCCCCTCAGCTACCTTCCAGTACCACCCCCCAGCCACCTTCCAGTACTTCCACCTTCCCCCACCTTCCTGTACTGGCTCTACAACCACTTTAACCACTTAAGGACCGCCCACCGTTGTTATACGTGCTACTTTGATGATAAATACCGTTGTTATAGCAGCAGCTGGTCCTCTTTCAGATAAAAGTTGTCTCAGCGGCACATTCGCCGCAAGATCACTTTTATCAGGGGGGTGGGAGAGGTGCCTCCTGCCATGCTCCGGTCGTCTCCGCCCTTTACTGGAGCCGTCGGTAGCGGTGGAGACGATCACCTCCTCTCCCGTGGATGCCGAGTGACGGAAAGATGGCCCCCCCGCTCGGCTTCATAGCATTGGAGAGCGGAAGCGACGTCAAACGTCACTCCCGTCCAATGCTCTTAAAGGGGCCGTTTTGGGTTTTTTTTTGTTTTTTTTTTAAATGACATTTCATTTTTTATTTTTTTTTATTGCATTTTAGTGTAAATATGAGATGTGAGGTCTCTTTGACCTCCAGATCTCATATTTAAGAGGTCCTGAAATGCTTTTTTTCTGGTAGGGATGTTTACATTCCTTGTAATAGGAATAAAAGTGACCCAAACGTTTTTTTCTAAAAGGACAGTGTAAAAATAAAAAAAATAAAAAGTAAAATGATAAGGAAAAAAAATCTTTTTTTTAAACGTGCCCTGTCCCGCCAAGCTTGCGTGCAGAAGCGAACGCATACATAATTCGCGCCCACATATGTAAACAGTGTTCAAACCACACATGTGAGGTATCACCATGATTTTTGATGCGAGAGCAATAATTCTAGCACTAGATCTCCTCTGTAACTCTAAACATGTAACATGTAGAAATTTTTAAACGTCGCCTATGAAGATTTTTAAGGGCAAAAGTCTATCGCCATTCCACGAGCGGGCGCAGTTTTGAAGTGTGACATGTTGGGTATCAATTTACTCGGTGTAACATTATCTTTCACAATATAAAAAAAAATTGGGGTAAGTTTACTGTTGTCTTATTTTTTAAGTCAAAAAAGTGTATTTTTTTCCCAAAAAAATGCCCTTGTAAGACCCCTGCGCAAATACAGTTTGACATAAATTATTGCAGCAACCGCTATTTAATTCTCTAGGGTGTTAGAAAAAATATATATATAATGTTTGGGGGTTCTAAGTAATTTAGATTTAAACTTGTAAACACAGAGTCTGAAAAATAGGTCCTTTCCTAAATTGGTTAAATAGGCTCTGCCTGACCCAAGATGGCTACTAGAGTCACATGGGCAGACAGCATCCAATGGGATAGCTTCCCCAGTTACCCAGGAAACCGTAGAGGAACCATGGTCCTCTTAACCTCCTCTCCAACTGCAGTGCCACTGAGGAATAGTGCCACCTGCAGTGGAGAAAGTGTACTGCACCTGCCTACACACATATGCTTACATTGATGCAACCTGGACCATATTAAAGGTAGATACATTGCCACACCTAGAACTCAACTTCAAATGCAGACTGCAGTGTTGCACAGCTACCCCGGGGCAACCAGCTGGCACCTGCCACTCTGCAGCTTTTCCGGGGCAGAAAGGGTGCCGGCTCCTGGTTGGTCACTACAAAACACAAATGCTTTTGGCACCGTTGTATGAGCTCCAACGTGCGAAGCGAAATAACCACCAGATAACACACGTTTAATGGGCTCCTAATGGGGCTCCTTCCCTGATTAACATTTCACTTGCCTAATTTGCCCTCAGAGATCTCATTATATCAGGCAGCTCCTGTTCTCATTCCAGGAAATACATCCTTAACAAGATCGCTCCTCGTGTTCCTCTCCTTGTTTAGTGACAATGAGACGGTAACCGTAGCAGAAGATGAGAATAAGGCTTTCATCTCAGCGACAGGTGGTCTCCATACCGCAGGAAGTTTTCCTTTTCGGTCTTATCTGTCCCGCATCACCGACCCCTTCCCTTTCCTCTAACAGGGGCTTAATATAAAAGAAAATCCCAAACGTGGAGGTTTGTTGGTTGGCTTTGCAAATTCTCAGACGCTGAACTTAACTGGCCTGACTTGATGGGTATCTCCAAGCCTTCAGCTCTAATTATCCAGAAGAAAACTTTCAGTTGGGTTGTTGTGAACCGCACCAGAGATCTTCACATCGGTAGGTTGTTATGTGATAAGGGAACGCCGAGACTGAACAGCCAAGTTGTGGGAGGCTTGCTGGACTCCGAACATCTGCAGTGTGATGACTTCCAAGCCAAGGTGCCCAACGTATGATAACCATCATGGGTCCTCAGGAGACCGGACCTCCAGCTGGTTCTTCACAGATTAAGCAGTAAAAAAAGAAAATACAATACACTTCCAAATACAGAGAGCAATGAACAGAAGGCACCATAACCATAGAGAAATTCTATACAACGGAGAATCAACTCAACATTTGGGGGGTGCGCCTGACTCCATGGAACAATTCTAGAAGTGAAAAGAGGTTCTTTGGTCTGAATACCAAAAGCAAAATAGCTAAGTGACCATATTATATATACATTTATAATTTGGATTGATTGAAACCAAGGATCTCTAAAATATATCAACAAAGGACGTGTTTACCGACCTTCAGATATTAGGGGCTGTGGCCAGTGGGAGTAGAAAACACCCCAGCATCAGCGGGAGTAAAAGTCCACATGATTGGTTTTAGTGGGAGGAATAGTGCCCCATTGTTGGTATTATTCAACGGAGGATCTGTGCCCCATCTTTAGTGTCTGTGGAACGAATGGTGCCCCATCATTGATGTTAGCAGGAGGAATGGTGCCCCATTCTTGGTGTCAGTGGGAGGAATAGTGCCCCATCTTTGCTGTCAGTGGGAGGAATAGTGTCCCATCATTGGTTTCAGTGAGAGAAATAGTGCCCCATCATTGGTTTCAGCGGGAGGAATAGTGCCCCATCATTGGTATCAGTAGGAGGAATAGTGCCCCATCATTGGTATCAGTAGGAGGAATAGTGCCCCATCATTGGTGACAGTGGGAGGAATAGTGTCCCATCATTGGTGTCAGTGGGAGAAATAGTGTCCCATTATTGGTGTCAGTGGGGGAAATAGTGCCCCATCATTGGTTTCAGTGGGAGGAATAGTGTCCCATCATTACTGTCAGTGCGAGGAATAGTGTCCCATCATTGGTGTCAGTGGGAGGAATAGTGCCCCATCATTGGTATCAGTGGGAGGAATAGTGTCCCATCATTGGTATCAGTGGGAGGAATAGTGCCCCATCATTGGTATCAGTGGGAGGAATAGTGCCCCATCATTGGTGTCAGTGGGAGGAATAGTGTCCCATCATTGGTGTCAGTGGGAGGAATAGTGCCCCATCATTGGTGTCAGTGGGAGGAATAGTGTCCCATCATTGGTGTCAGTGGTAAGAATAGTGTCCCATCATTGGTGTCAGTGGGAGGAATAGTGTCCCATCATTGGTGTCAGTGGGAGGAATAGTGTCCCATCATTGGTGTCAGTGGGAGGAATAGTGCCCCATCATTGGTTTCAGTGAGAGGAATAGTACCCCATCATTTGTGTCAGTGGGAGGAATAGTGCCCCATCATTGGTATCAATGGGAGGAATAGTGCCTCATAGTTGGTATCAATGGGAGGAATAGTGCCCCATCGTTGGTATCAATGGGAGGAATAGTGCCCCATCGTTGGTATCAATGGGAGGAATAGTGCCCCATCGTTGGTATCAATGGGAGGAATAGTGCCCCATCATTAGTATAAATAGGAGTTATAGTGGGAAGAATGTTCTTGGGATAAGTCATACACGGCGTTTGCACATAAAATACTGTCAAGCAACACAGATTTTGGTAAATATTTTTTCCCTGATCTGGACTCGGTTCAGGTTTGCGCTCTTGTGTGTACCGGCCCTTTATAAACAATAGGCTGTATTTAGACCAGTAAAAACAAAACAAAAAATGAATGCTCCAAACGTCGTGTTTTTAGTGGCCGTGTCCAATGAATGACCTCAGACTCTCTTAGCGGCACATTGCGAGTCAATACAACAAATGGTAAAATGCTGCAGTCAGAACTTTCACAGACTTGATTTTTCGGTGATTTCACCTGCAGTGTTTTTGGAATAGGTGACAGGTGAACGGCGGGATGATGATGTCACCTTAGAGATTGTAGAGCAGAGGCGTGTAAAATAACGACCAATCCACGATCCCGGCATAGAAAGCTGATGTACACACAATGGTGCCACTCAACCAATGTGACTTTTTATTTCAACGAATGACTCGGCTGTACATCTTCCTGTAGATATCAGAAATATATTTGCTTTGCAGTTCATAGTTCTCATCTCCCAATCTACCAAAGGCCATTGTCAGTAGACCATATGAAGTATTACTTTATTACCGGCAGCTGAAAAAACAGAGAAGCTTGATAAAGAATGCCGTACAGTGATATGAAACGAGAATGACATCACAGAGGACACTGATAGATTACCCAATATACAGTGCATGGAAAAAGTATTCACACCCCTTGACATTTTCCACATTTTGTCATTTTACAACCAAAAAACGTAAATGTATTTTATTGGGATTTTATGTGATAGACCAACACAAAGTGGCACATAATTGTGAAGTGGAAGGAAAATGATAAATGATACAAATAAATATGTGAAAAGTGGGGGGGGGGGGCATTTGTATGGTGCCCCCCCGGAGTCAATACTTTGTAGAACCCCCTTTCTCTACAAGTTTTTTTGGGGATGTCTCTACCAGCTTTGCACATCTAGAGAGGACATTTCTGCCCATTCTTCTTTGTAAAATATCTCAAGCTCTGTCAGATTGGATGGAGAGCGTCTGTGAACAGCAATTTTCAAGTCTTGCCACAGATTCTCAATGAGATTTAGGTCTGTACTGTGACTGGGCCATTGTAACACATGAATGTGCTTTGATCTAAACCATTCCATTGTAGCTCTGGCTGGATATTTCGGGTCCTTGTCCTGCTGGAAGGTGAACCTCCATCCCAGTCTCAAGTCTTCTGTAGACTCTAACAGGTTTTCTTCTAAGATTGTCCTGTATTTGTCTCCATCCATCTTCCCATCAACTCTGACCAGCTTCCCTGTCCCTGCTGAAGAAAAGCATCCCCACCACATGATGCTGCCACCACCATGTTTTTACAGTGGGGATGGTGTGTTCAGGGTAATGTGCAGTGTTAGTTTTCCCCACACATAGCGTTTTGCTTTTAGGTCAAAAAGTTGAATTTTGGTCTCATGTGACCAGATCACCTTCTTCCACATGTTTGCTGTGTCCTCCACGTGGCTTCTCACAAACTACAAACAGGACTTCTTATGACTTTCTTTCACCAATGTCTTTCTTCTTGTCACTCTTCCATAAAGGGCAGATTTGTGGAGAACACGACTAATAGTTGTCCTGTGGACAGATTCTCCCACCTGAGCTGTGGATCTCTGCAGCTCCTCCAGAGTTACCATGGACCTCTTGGCTCTTCTCTGATGAATGCTCTCCTTGCCCGGCCGGTCAGTTTAGGTGGACAGCCATGTCTTGGTAGGTTTGCACTTGTGCCATACTCTTTATTCCTTTTATATTTTTTTCCTCCTACCAGCCAAAGCAGAGTGCACCCCGCTTACCTGGCTGTCACAGCGATGTGATAGTCTGCAGACACATCCTGACCTAATGAGATGCCAACAACATATTCCTGGAAACTCCGCAGACGCTGTTTCATATTCATCTCACCGTGGGAAGCATCTGTAAATTATCAAGAACTACTACTTCTCATGCACATAATTATATTCTGCATCGAGAAAAACACGATTGTAATTTAAACACCGTCTCTTCAAAGCATCTCGCAGACTCAAACTTCTGTTTTATGAAATACCTTTTTAAAGAGCTCGGCAATACGTTTTATTGTTATTCAACGCAATAAAAAAAAGTTTTATATCGCCGCGTAACGTGGCCCGAGCCCATATGCTTATGTTTAAGGAAACGCAGCTCAATGCGGGCATTAAAAAGTGTAATTAAAAATTACTTTGTTTGGTGTGCTACTTCCAGGAAACTTGGCTGGGTTGCTGCTGTAAAGATCAGTTCTCAACATTGGTATGTTATACTTAGTTATATCAGTCCAGCTTGGACCAATGTAACTCCAGTATGTACAGTGACTTGCAAAAGTATTCACCCCCCCTTGGATTTTTACCTATTGTGTTACATTACAGCCTTTAGTTCAATGTTTTTTTTAATCTGAATTATATGTGATGGATCAGAACACAATAGTCTAAGTTGGGGAAGTAAAATTAGAAAAATATATACATAAAACTATTTTTCAGAAATAAAAAAATGATAATTGGCATGTACGTATGTATTCACCCCCCTTTGTTATGAAGCCCATAAAAAGCTCTGGTGCAACCAATTACCTTCAGAACTCACATAATTAGTGAAATGATGTCCACCTGTGTGCAATCTAAGTGTCACATGATCTGTCATTACATAGACACACCTTTGTGAAAGGCCCCAGAGGCTGCAACACCTAAGCAAGAGGCACCACTGACCAAACACTGCCATGAAGACCAAGGAACTCTCCACACAAGTAAGGGACAATGTTGTTGAGAAGTACAAGTCAGGGTTAGGTTATAAAAATATATCCAAATCTTTGATGATCCCTTAGGAGCGCCATCAAATCTATCATAACCAAATGGAAAGAACATGGCACAACAGCAAACCTGCCAAGAGACGGCCGCACACCAAAACTCACGGAGCGGGCAAGGAGGGCATTAATCAGAGAGGAGCACAGAGACCTAAGATAACCCTGGAGGAGCTGCAGAGTTCCACAGCAGAGACTGGAGTATATGTACATAGGATGACAATAAGCCGTACGCTCCATAGAGTTGGGCCAGAAGAAAGACATTACTTTCAGCAAAAAACAAAATGGCACATTTTGAGTTTGCGAAAAGGCATGTGGGAGACACCCAAAATGTATGGAGGAAGGTGCTCTGGTCTGATGAGACTAAAATTGAACTTTTTGGCCATCAAAGAAAACACTATGTCTGGCGCAAACCCAACACATCACATCACCCAAAGAACACCATCCCCACTGTGAAACATGGTGGTGGTAGCATCATGCTTTGGGGATGTTTTTCAGCAGTCGGGACTGGGAAACTGGTCGAAGTTGAGGGAAAGATGGATGGTGCTAAATACAGGGATATTCTTGAACAAAACCTGTACCACGCTGTGTGTGATTTGAGGCTAGGAAGGAGGTTCACCTTCCAGCAGGACAATGACCCCAAACACACTGCTAAAGCAACACTTGAGTGGTTTAAGGGGAAACATGGAAATGTGTTGGAATGGCCTAGTCAAACCCCAGACCTCAATCCAATAGAAAATCTGTGGTCAGACTTAAAGATTGCTGTTCACAAGCGCAAACCATCCAACTTGAAGGAGCTGGAGCAGTTTTGCAAGGAGGAATGGGCAAAAATCCCAGTGGTAAGATGTGGCAAGATCATAGAGACTTATCCAAAGAGACTTGGAGCTGTGATAGCCGCAAAAGGTGGCTCTACAAAGTATGGACTTCAGGGGGGTGAATAGTTATACACATTGATTTTTTCTGTTATTTTGCCCTATTTGTTGTTTGCTTCACGATAAAAAAAAAAAAAATCTTCAAAGTTGAGGGCATTTTCTGTAGCATTAACTGATGCAAATCCTCAAACAATCCATGTTAATTCCAGGTTGTGAGGCAACAAAACACGAAAAATGCCAAGGGGGGGTGAATACTTATGCAAGGCACTGTATAGAGTAAAACCTCGGATTGCGAGAAACGTGGTTTACGAGCGTTTCGCAAAACTAGCTGTTTTTTTTTTTTTTTTAAATCCTGGTCACCACGGGGGCAGGCGCGAATCGAGCAAAGCAAACAGGTACTTGCGGATTAGCAGACAGGCAGAGTGGTGTAAAGACCTGACAGGGCCTAATGGGAAGGCAGCTCTCTTTATAAGAATATCTACCATCTACCTTGGCAACCAAAATGTATACAAAATATCTAGAGGCTCCAAAAACTGTATATATATATATATATATATATATATATATATATATATATATATATATATATAAAAGATTAATATTATTCATAGCTCCTTGAAATAAGTCAATTTGTAATTTAGTCTCATTGGTTGCTTTAAAATGAGGTATTTGGATAGTTTTCATAAGATACTTAAACACAAAGTTTTGGAATTATTGTCCTCTTTAAATCAACAACAAATAAATAATTTAAACCCAAATGGAAAAAAAAAAACGAAAAGAAAAACTGGGTATTGACTGGCGGCTATTATGTGCTGTTCTATAGGTGATTTCTCATGGCGATTGAGAGATTTACTGTTTCGGAATACAATTTTCCTGCGTAGTCTTGACTGCAATCTATCAAAAGTAGATGTTGTTAAAGAGTAATATCTCAGCCATTTCCTCTAAACAAATTCATTGTTTCAGGGATAGGAAATGGGCTTCCTGGCAAGAAACGAGTATTGGATTCTTTTGGTTTTTTTTTCCTTCTTTTGCTGTTTTACCTAATTTATGCAAAGTTGAGTAGCTGATGGCGTGTACTTTGGTGAAGTGTGAAATCAGAATTGAACTTTTGATTAATTTTTTTTTCTCCTCTTTCCAGTTTCAAGCCACGGTAAAGGAAGGAGTTACGGGCGTAATGGTCAACCTAACGGTGAATGACAAGGACGACCCTACTACAGGAGCATGGAGGGCAGTTTATACCATCATTAATGGAAATCCGGGCCAGAGCTTCGAAATTCACACCAATCCCAACACAAATGAAGGGATGCTTTCTGTGGTCAAGGTATGGAGAGAGGGGAAGATTTGTGTGATGGGTTATTATTGGTAGGGTAGATGTTGGGTTCCTTGGCATTTTGCATTTAAGCTGCTTGGCTTAGCTGCTGAAAAACTATGTTCGAGGTTTGTTTTGCACCTACCTTTCCCATACCAAAATGCTGAAAAGGCGTATCTTTCCACTGATTTCCATACTGCTTTCAACAAGAACACAGAAATTGCCCAAATCACATGAGATTCTGCCCAAATACAGAGCTAGAGTGCGCTCTCTTGAAATGTGGGCTATGCTGAAAGGCTTGTCTTCGAAGCCAGGGGGAAGGTTTGTGAGGGGGTGTTGGTACCATTTCCGTTTTGGTCACTAGGTGGCATCCTACCAATAAATAAATAAAGGGTTAAGAGTGGGAGGATGTTGGGAACTCAACGGGATGTTGAGAGAACAGGAGTGGGACACTGGAGTTGGCCCCCATGGTACTTGGTGGGACCTATTCTACATAGATTGCCATTCCCCCAGTTTGAGAATACCTGGGAAAGACCTGGTGCCTTGGATAGGATGAAGTTGTTTACAGGACATAGATGGACCAACCAGGGAAAGCGCCAATGACTTTTACAATATTGGTGAGAAGCTGTACGCCCTGAGGTTGTTTAGTTTACCTAGTTGTCTACCTTGAAGTTGCAAAAGTAAAGCTTTAAAAATCAATTGGACTTGTCTCTCCTTGCTACCAATGGCCTATCTATGGAACTCGTACCTGGTTCAACCGGGAAGGTTGTGGGCTGAAGTATCAGGCATGATGATGTTCATGTGCTGCTGAATGTGGCTCCGTCTGGGAACAGGCCCTTTGGTACTTGGTGGGGCCTATTCTACAGTGATGTTACTTTCAATAGTTTGTATTTATTTATGGTAAAGCAGAAGTTTAACAACAACATATGGGGCCCGCAGTGCCAAATATGAAAGTTCAAAATACAAATGTGTAGTTCAAGAGAATAAACCCTCAATTTTTATAGTAAAACAACAGTCACATTATAAAGGATGTACCACTAAAATAAAATGCGAAAACCCATAAAGTGGTAAGCCTTTAACTTATAGTAACATAAATGTATCAAAGAAGGTATCATCTTGTTGATAGAACTCACATATAGGCAACCCTGGTAGATACCAAGAGTTACGCCAAAACAATATTACTAGCACATGCGACCCAAAATCATATAAAAGGAAACAACCTAAAGACCAGCACAATAGATAAGAGAAAAGAAAGCAGGAAAAAAAAAAGAATAGACAAGAGGAAAAAGAGACCTCTAAGAGAAGAGGGAGAGAGATCTAGGTTAATTGAGGGGATGAGGCCGGGGAGAAGGAGCTCAGGGACCCTACTACATTAGCAGTCTGAGGGAGAGGTATATACACATATGTTGCCCAAGGTTCCCAAGTATTTTCAAAGAGAGACTGACAGTCATTATTAATACTTGCAACTCTTTCATGAATCATAATTCATGATACTTTATGCTTCAATTTTCTAAAGGACACTGAGGATGTCTTCCATGCTCCAGCTATAACAGTCTTAGCAGCTAATAAAACAAAGTACACCAGGCGCTTCAGTGGACGAGGTCACCCGGATGGGAAATCGTTAAGCTTGGTCAATAGACAACCCAGTCAACTTCTGGAGCATCGAAAACACCCTATTCCAATAATCCCTAAGCGTAGGACACTCCCACCATATATGCAACATGAACCCTCTCAGGTTGCAATTGCGGAAACATTCTGCGGGCGTTGTAGCACATCCTGGCCAGGCGAACAGGGACCAAATACCATCTGGTCAGAACCTTAAGACTAGCCTCTATCAGGGAAACATTTAGGACCCCCTTGTAGGAGATCTGCAGGAGTCCAGATCAACCTCAACATTGAGGTCCCGTTCCCAAGACGTATGTTCCCAAGTATGGCTGTTTTTTAACCGGGGTGAGCAGTGACCCATACACAATATGTAGCTATACCACCTCTTGTACCTCAGCCACTAGAACACCATTGTTCATATGCGGTCACTAAGGGGGTTCTCCAGAGGGCCTAATAGTGGGATAGTTGAGAAAAACGCAATGTCTCTGAAGAGGGCATCTCTAAGACTGAACGGCAATGAGATAAGGTGAATGGCCCGCGGTGAGTAAAAAAATGACCGATGCGGTACAGATCTTTGTCATACAGCATAGGTCGCCATTCACCCTAACCCAGAGTAAGATCCATCGTTTGGCCCAACCGCTCCGGCACCTCAGCAGAGAAGAAGGATAAATAAACCTAGATCTCCAAAAAGAAGAAGAGGAAAAAAAGTTAGAGAAAAGTAGAAAAGACAACACAAAATAAAAGGAGACATATATACACAAACACCATAGCCAGGAGACAACACCGGAGTATCACTGGTGGGTAAGGACGGTAAAAACCCCAAATCGATTGTGACGTCTAAGTGTGTATCAAAACCATCACCATAGCATCTGAAGAGGCTTACCGGAAGCAGGGGACTTGAACAGACATACGTCTTACAAGTCAAAAAAGCTTGTTTAGCCACCGAGGCTGGCAGGATAGGACATCAGGTATCCACAGCTTCAGATGGGGAAGGAGGGGGATCTGCCAACAGCTTCACCCGTCCAGACGTGTCAGCAGGTCAACCAGATGTTTTCAGTTGAAACCATGAGAGAAGGAAGACTCACATGGCATGATATCGTTTAAAAAGCATGCATTTATTCAAGGCAGTAAAAAAAGAACACTCACATGGTATGAGGAAATAGACAGCTTAGATAATATCAAACGCGGTGATCATAGAGGGTCCACCCGACATGTTTCGGCTCACCAGCCTTCATCTGGGGTGTGGACCCCCCTATTCCACCGCAATTTAAACTAGAAATGACCCCCACTGGGAGTGTCACAGCCCAGGAAATGACCCACTGACATCACTTCCGGTTCACAAATAAATATACATAAGCTTTATGCAATATATATCATAAGGAACATAGATAAGCAGTATTTATACCGCTATTCTAAAATGACGGGGTCAAAAGATAAAATAAGGTGAAAGTAAACTTAAAATATTCCTATGGTTATGGCCGGCCGATCCGGAAATGCTCGGAATAAAAATCCAAGCCTCTTTCTCGGCACGGCCAAATTACATAGGACGGAGCGCCGTCGCGCTCCGCCCCCTCTATTTGGCTGGGCTTTTGAGGACGTGCGCAGTAGCGGAAGTCGCAGGGAGGAAGTCCGCCGCCGCGCCACGCCTCGTTCTGGGCAATGGATCCCATGGGTCGAGGCGCCGTAATGCCCCGCCTCCTGGTCTCTCATTACTGTCCATAATTAGGAGTGTGGCTAACCTAAGTCCGCCCACATCCCCGCCCTCTCCATCGGAGTCCAACCAAGCCTCCCGCCCACAACGGCACGTCATCCACATGGAGGGCCGTGATTGGACAGAAAATATAACCAAGCCTCTCTGTCACAATGACATGTGGAGGGCCGTGATTGGACAAAAAATTAAACACAGCGCTTGGGCAATGAATGTCGGTGTCAGCAGAGGTAGTAAGGGAAACGATAATAAAAACCAATGCCTTAGATAAAAAATATATTGTAATATAGCAAGAATCTAAAAACATTATTAGAAAAATGGAATGAAGGTAAAACATGAACTAAGTAGTGTGGCATGATAGTGACACTGCCAATGAGGGGCATCCCACATAGCCTATACACTCCGCCCCATAAAAAAGGGGCTGACAATGAAACCCTGTAAACAGGATGACATATATCAAATAGAAGTTATATCTATACAACAATACAGGGGTTGATATCAAAAAAGGCCCACTGTAACACGCAACTGTTAATAAATGGGTTCCCAATACCACAAGGTTTAACATAAAGTGGAGAAAATATTAAAATAAATAAAATAAAATAAATTGAGATAAAATTAGGAGAGTCACAAATATAGTAACTACGCTTGATTGATAAATGAATTGATGTCCCACTCCACGTTAATACCTTGCGGAAAGTGGGAACCCAATTCATAAATCCAGTAGGTCTCCAACCTGGAGACCCCCCTAAGAATTGACCCCCCCCGCCAGGGGGCCACATACTTTTCGATGATGAGAAACTGTGTGCCCTCAGGGTTTCGGTCATGAAACTCCCTATAATGACGGGGCACAGTGTGTTTGGTACTACCTGCCTTTATAAGGTTAATGTGCTCAGAAACTCGAGTAGTAAAGGACCTGATCGTCCGTCCTACATATTGTTTGCCACAGGGGCAGGTCAGAAGATAGACTACCCCCGTCGTAGCACATGTGCAAAACTGTTTTATTTTGTAGGTACGGCCACTTACCCTAGAGGAGAAAGTATAACTAGTGCGTCTTCCGTTAGTGTTATATTGACAAACTAGGCATTTTTTACAAGGGTGGAACCCAATGAGGTTATGAAAAAAGGAAGGTTTAGTTGGAGGATTGACCACATTAGGTGCCAGCTTATTACGGAGGGATGGAGCTCCTCTAAAAACTAACTTAGGAGTATCAGGCAGTCTAGGGCCCAGAATCTTATCAGTTTTCAAAACGTCCCAATGATGTTTAAAAATTCTTCTAATATGTTTATGTTGGATAGAGAAGGATGTCATAAAGGACCATTTGAAGTCCTCATTTACTTGCTTGGGTTTATCCTCTAAGAGTAATTGGCGATCCACTGAACTGGCATTATCAATTTCTTTATCTAGATCCAAAGGTTTATACCCTTTTTCTAAAAATCTGCTTTTCAAAGACGCTGCTTGGATTTTGAAAGTATTAAGGTCACTACAGTTCCTCCGTAATCGCAAGAACTGACTTTTGGGAACTGATCTGATCCAAGGGACATGATGACAGCTGTCGGTAGGGATAAATCCATTTCGATCGGTGGACTTAAAATGTGTGCTAAACACAAATTGGCCATCCTTTCTCTCTATAACTAAGTCCAAAAAGTGAACAGAGGTTGCGCTAGCCTCAAAGGACAAAACGATGTTCCTATTATTGGCATTGAGGTGCGTGAAGAAGGTGGCCAGATCGTCTGGGCTCCCAGTCCATAGGAGGAGGATGTCGTCTATGTACCGCGCCCACAACAAAAGGTGCGGGCATTGCATGGCATAGACGACATCCTCCTCCCACTTGGCCATAAATAAATTGGCCAGACTGGGAGCGAACTTCGCTCCCATCGCGACACCCCTATGTTGACGGTAGAATCTCCCATCGAACCAAAAATAGTTGTGTTGAGTTGCAAACTCAATTAGCTCGATAATATAGTCCACCTGGGGTGAAGCGAGGGAGACATCTCTATCAAGAAAACACTTGACTGCATCAATACCTCTATCCTGCGGAATGCAAGTGTAGAGAGAGGCAACATCCGCAGTTGCCATGATCAGGTTACCAGAATGAGAAACCTTGGAAAGTAGATTGATCACGTCCTTAGTGTCCTTTAAATAGGATGGCATTTTGACAACTGATGGTTGAAGGAAGTAATCAATGTACTTCCCAATTTTAGAGGTAACAGAGTCGATACCACTAATTATTGGTCGACCGGGAGGATGCAGAGGGTCCTTATGCACTTTGGGCAGGTAGTACATAACAGGTATACGCGGGGCCAGTGGGACTAAAAATGATCTCTCCTTTTTATTTAAAATGTAGGAATCATATCCTTTAGAAACCAAACCTTGTAATTCCTTTTTATATTTATGCGTAGGGTTACTGGGAAGTTCAACGTATGTTTCCTGATCGCCAAGAATGTGGTACATTTCCTGGACGTAATCCGATTTATTTAATAAAACTATGCCACCGCCCTTGTCAGCAGGGCGAATGACTAAGTTTTTATTTTCACATAGAGTGGTAAGACCTGCTGTAGGTAAAGGGTTATGGAATTTCCGTTTTAGGGGGACATTAGTGAGATCTTTCAACACAAGTTCCTTAAACAAATTGATAGCTGGTGGAAGTCTTTAATCCTCCCACACAACTTCCACCAGCTATCAATTTGTTTAAGGAACTTGTGTTGAAAGATCTCACTAATGTCCCCCTAAAACGGAAATTCCATAACCCTTTACCTACAGCAGGTCTTACCACTCTATGTGAAAATAAAAACTTAGTCATTCGCCCTGCTGACAAGGGCGGTGGCATAGTTTTATTAAATAAATCGGATTACGTCCAGGAAATGTACCACATTCTTGGCGATCAGGAAACATACGTTGAACTTCCCAGTAACCCTACGCATAAATATAAAAAGGAATTACAAGGTTTGGTTTCTAAAGGATATGATTCCTACATTTTAAATAAAAAGGAGAGATCATTTTTAGTCCCACTGGCCCCGCGTATACCTGTTATGTACTACCTGCCTAAAGTGCATAAGGACCCTCTGCATCCTCCTGGTCGACCAATAATTAGTGGTATCGACTCTGTTACCTCTAAAATTGGGAAGTACATTGATTACTTCCTTCAACCATCAGTTGTCAAAATGCCATCCTATTTAAAGGACACTAAGGACGTGATCAATCTACTTTCCAAGGTTTCTCATTCTGGTAACCTGATCATGGCAACTGCGGATGTTGCCTCTCTCTACACTTGCATTCCGCAGGATAGAGGTATTGATGCAGTCAAGTGTTTTCTTGATAGAGATGTCTCCCTCGCTTCACCCCAGGTGGACTATATTATCGAGCTAATTGAGTTTGCAACTCAACACAACTATTTTTGGTTCGATGGGAGATTCTACCGTCAACATAGGGGTGTCGCGATGGGAGCGAAGTTCGCTCCCAGTCTGGCCAATTTATTTATGGCCAAGTGGGAGGAGGATGTCGTCTATGCCATGCAATGCCCGCACCTTTTGTTGTGGGCGCGGTACATAGACGACATCCTCCTCCTATGGACTGGGAGCCCAGACGATCTGGCCACCTTCTTCACGCACCTCAATGCCAATAATAGGAACATCGTTTTGTCCTTTGAGGCTAGCGCAACCTCTGTTCACTTTTTGGACTTAGTTATAGAGAGAAAGGATGGCCAATTTGTGTTTAGCACACATTTTAAGTCCACCGATCGAAATGGATTTATCCCTACCGACAGCTGTCATCATGTCCCTTGGATCAGATCAGTTCCCAAAAGTCAGTTCTTGTGATTACGGAGGAACTGTAGTGACCTTAATACTTTCAAAATCCAAGCAGCGTCTTTGAAAAGCAGATTTTTAGAAAAAGGGTATAAACCTTTGGATCTAGATAAAGAAATTGATAATGCCAGTTCAGTGGATCGCCAATTACTCTTAGAGGATAAACCCAAGCAAGTAAATGAGGACTTCAAATGGTCCTTTATGACATCCTTCTCTATCCAACATAAACATATTAGAAGAATTTTTAAACATCATTGGGACGTTTTGAAAACTGATAAGATTCTGGGCCCTAGACTGCCTGATACTCCTAAGTTAGTTTTTAGAGGAGCTCCATCCCTCCGTAATAAGCTGGCACCTAATGTGGTCAATCCTCCAACTAAACCTTCCTTTTTTCATAACCTCATTGGGTTCCACCCTTGTAAAAAATGCCTAGTTTGTCAATATAACACTAACGGAAGACGCACTAGTTATACTTTCTCCTCTAGGGTAAGTGGCCGTACCTACAAAATAAAACAGTTTTGCACATGTGCTACGACGGGGGTAGTCTATCTTCTGACCTGCCCCTGTGGCAAACAATATGTAGGACGGACGATCAGGTCCTTTACTACTCGAGTTTCTGAGCACATTAACCTTATAAAGGCAGGTAGTACCAAACACACTGTGCCCCGTCATTATAGGGAGTTTCATGACCGAAACCCTGAGGGCACACAGTTTCTCATCATCGACAAGTATGTGGCCCCCTGGCGGGGGGGGTCAATTCTTAGGGGGGTCTCCAGGTTGGAGACCTACTGGATTTATGAATTGGGTTCCCACTTTCCGCAAGGTATTAACGTGGAGTGGGACATCAATTCATTTATCAATCAAGCGTAGTTACTACATTTGTGACTCTCCTAATTTTATCTCAATTTATTTTATTTTATTTATTTTAATATTTTCTCCACTTTATGTTAAACCTTGTGGTATTGGGAACCCATTTATTAACAGTTGCGTGTTACAGTGGGCCTTTTTTGATATCAACCCCTGTATTGTTGTATAGATATAACTTCTATTTGATATATGTCATCCTGTTTACAGGGTTTCATTGTCAGCCCCTTTTTTATGGGGCGGAGTGTATAGGCTATGTGGGATGCCCCTCATTGGCAGTGTCACTATCATGCCACACTACTTAGTTCATGTTTTACCTTCATTCCATTTTTCTAATAATGTTTTTAGATTCTTGCTATATTACAATATATTTTTTATCTAAGGCATTGGTTTTTATTATCGTTTCCCTTACTACCTCTGCTGACACCGACATTCATTGCCCAAGCGCTGTGTTTAATTTTTTGTCCAATCACGGCCCTCCATACGGACCACATGTCATTGTGACAGAGAGGCTTGGTTATATTTTCTGTCCAATCACGGCCCTCCATGTGGATGACGTGCCGTTGTGGGCGGGAGGCTTGGTTGGACTCCGATGGAGAGGGCGGGGATGTGGGCGGACTTAGGTTAGCCACACTCCTAATTATGGACAGTAATGAGAGACCAGGAGGCGGGGCATTACGGCGCCTCGACCCATGGGATCCATTGCCCAGAACGAGGCGTGGCGCGGCGGCGGACTTCCTCCCTGCGACTTCCGCTACTGCGCACGTCCTCAAAGCCCAGCCAAATAGAGGGGGCGGAGCGCGACGGCGCTCCGTCCTATGTAATTTGGCCGTGCCGAGAAAGAGGCTTGGATTTTTATTCCGAGCATTTCCGGATCGGCCGGCCATAACCATAGGAATATTTTAAGTTTACTTTCACCTTATTTTATCTTTTGACCCCGGCATTTTAGAATAGCGGTATAAATACTGCTTATCTATGTTCCTTATGATATATATTGCATAAAGCTTATGTATATTTATTTGTGAACCGGAAGTGATGTCAGTGGGTCATTTCCTGGGCTGTGACACTCCCAGTGGGGGTCATTTCTAGTTTAAATTGCGGTGGAATAGGGGGGTCCACACCCCAGATGAAGGCTGGTGAGCCGAAACATGTCGGGTGGACCCTCTATGATCACCGCGTTTGATATTATCTAAGCTGTCTATTTCCTCATACCATGTGAGTGTTCTTTTTTTACTGCCTTGAATAAATGCATGCTTTTTAAACGATATCATGCCATGTGAGTCTTCCTTCTCTCATGGTTTCAACTGAAAACATCTGGTTGACCTGCTGACACGTCTGGACGGGTGAAGCTGTTGGCAGATCCCCCTCCTTCCCCATCTGAAGCTGTGGATACCTGATGTCCTATCCTGCCAGCCTCGGTGGCTAAACAAGCTTTTTTGACTTGTAAGACGTATGTCTGTTCAAGTCCCCTGCTTCCGGTAAGCCTCTTCAGATACTATGGTGATGGTTTTGATACACACTTAGACGTCACAATCGATTTGGGGTTTTTACCGTCCTTACCCACCAGTGATACTCCGGTGTTGTCTTCATCAGCTAATCCTCAGAGACTGTTGGTGGTGGTTTTTGATTTTTATCAGGAAAATATTTTTTCGAATATATATGGACTCTATTCACAGTTGATTTATTATTTATATATACATTTATACTTCGGTTTCATTTTCACCTCTCACTGGTGTATTTGCTAATATGTATTACATGTCACTTTGCAATATCTATTAATTTTTTCATTGAGTCACTTTTTACTGGATTTTTTGAAGCATTTTTCGTCTTGGTTTATTTTCTGGCCATTGTAAGATGGCTCCTCTTTAAAATTTTCTATTTTGACACTTAGCGCTACACTATTTTTATACTTGTTGATTTTTTACTTCTTTGTCTTAGAAGTGTGTTAGCTGCTTATTGTGTAATTATTTTTTCAACATCATCGGAGCAGCGCTGTACCCATTTCTTATCTAACCATAGCCAGGAGACCAAACGAAGCTCCCAGGCTAGGGCAAAGAAGTTTTGCACCCCGAACCCGCGTGACGCGAAACTTGGGCCAGAAGCCTGAATCATCATCAGGAGAGTGGCTTGAGTGAGTGCGCACAACCACCCGGCCAGGCCTCAGCTCACTTAGCGAATACAGCATAGGACAAAAACATCTAACTATTTAGATAACATCTGAAATGCATTAAAAAACCCAACTGCCCCAGTCTCTGCCTGACCCACAGCCATCACCCCTGGTCACACCCTGCCAATCAACCAGACAGGGCAGAGGAACCACAGCCACGTGTAACTATCACCCTGTACCAGGACTAGACTAGGTTACCCGTGTGGAGACCATACAAAATCCCAAATTTTGGGTTGTCCCCAGAAAAGTAATAGAGGGGAAATCTTCCAATGGGGACATTAGTTCTGGTGACCTGGGGGGTCCCCAAGGAATTCCCCTAATTTGCAGGGATTTCCTCTCACTTCCTGTTAGGCTATGGGACAGGAAGTGAAGGTAAATCTTCGCAATGGGACACATATGGCGAAAAACCCTCCTTTGCTGTATCCAAAATGGAAAAAAAAAAGTTTTGCCTATAGTTCTACTTTAAACTATTCTCTCTGGGGAAGATACGCTTGAGAGGAGATATGATACGATATACAAATACCTCAATGGTGATTCTAGCAGAAGGAAGAAACCATTCAGTTTCAGGGAGCTTAAGAAGATACGGGGCCACCCAATGAAATTGGAAGAGAAGCGGTTCAGTCTTAACCTGCGTAGGGGGTTCTTTAGTGTTGGAGCAGTAAGGATGTGGAACACCCTATAAACCATAATCCATAATCAGTGGTGCCAGCAGGCAGTATTGATAGTTTCAAAAAACTCTTAGTGCTTAAAGCACTCTGAAATAAAATGATCACGTTACAGTCCAGGTCACATGTTGTGTTGTGTTTTTTACGTCAAAAACGATACCCCATGTTTCTTTCTTGGTGCTTCAAAGCATCTCCAAAGCCTCCATAGATGTCTATGACAACGCTCACTTGCAGCACCTGAAGCTTTTCAGGGGCTTTTATTCAGAGTTAGCTTTGCTTTGTTTTAGAGGTATTGCAGGTATGAGATATCCCAGGATGCACTAGTAAACCAACAAGCCAACCAGAAAGACATTATCACTTCCAGGTCATGTGTATATATTCTGGAGGTGTCTGGTGCAGATGTCACATCTGGTGTGCTGTGTGGAGCAGCAGAAAAGGTGAATGTGGTCTGGACTGGAGCAGAGCGACTAGCAGATGTGCAACATGGAAACGCTATAGTGGAGGGTGAGCGGGAACTGGAGAGCCCTGCGCAGCAGAGGATCAGCAGAAACTGGGGTATCGGAGCAGGAGAAACTAGTCACACGTGGTGTGCAGTGTGGGAGCTATAGCGGGTGAGTGGGGACCAGAGAGCGAGAGGAGGATCAGCAAGCCAGAGGATCAGCAGAGCTGGGGGTTACTACTGAGTGGGGTATCAGCAGAGCTGGGAGTTACTATTAACCTGAGGGTTACTACTGAGTGGGGTATCAGCAGAGCTGGGAGTTTCTATTAACCTGAGGGTTACTACTGAGTGGAGGATCATCAAAGCTGGAGGTTACCACTACTGAGTGGGGGATCAGCAGAACTTGGGGTTATAAAGCAAATCGGGGTTTCTACTGAGTGGGGAATCAGCAGAGCTGGGGGTTATTACTGAGCATAGGATCTTTAGAGCTGGGAGTTACTATTACTGAGTGGGGGTTCAGCAGAGCTTGGGGTTATAAAGCATATGATTCCAGGCAGCTGCACTACCAAAAATCCTCTTTAGTGAAGCTCATGTGACAGGTGGGTAACAGATGGAGCAGGGGACAAGGAGGTAGATGCGTTTTGCACAAATTTTAGTTCTTAGTCATTACCTGGGGGTTACTACTCAGTGGGGGATCAGCAGAGCTGGGATTAATACTGAGTGGGGGATCGGCAGAGCTGGGATTAATACTGAGTGGGGGATCAGCAGAGCTGGGGGTTACTACTGAGTGGGGAATTAGCAGAGTTGGGGGTTACTACTGAGCAAAGGATCATCAGAGCTGGGGGTTACTATTACTGAGTGGGGGATAAGCAGAGCTTGGGGTTATAAAGCAAATGATTCCAGGCGGCTGCACTTTCAAAAATCTTCTTTAGTGAAGCTCAGTGACAGGTGATTAACAGATGGAGCAGGGGACCGGAGGTAGATGTGTTTTGCGCAAATAATAGTGCTTAGTCATTACCTGGGGGTTACTACTGAGTGGGGCATCAGCCGAGCTGGGATTAATACTGAGTGGGGGATCAGCAGAGCTGGGATTAATACTGAGTGGGGGATCAGCAGAGCTGGGGGTTACAAGTGAGTGGGAAATCAGCAGAGCTTGGGGTTACTACTGAGTGGAGGATCATCAGAGCTTGGAGTTATAAAGCAAATGATTCCAGGCAGCTGCACTTCCAAAAATCCTCTTAATGAGGCTCATGTTGGTGATTAACAGATAGAGCAGGGGACCAGAGGTAAATGCGTTTTGTGCAAATATTAGTGCTTAGTCATTACCTGGGGGTTACTACTGAGTGAGGGATCAGCAGAGCGGGGGGTTACTACTGAGCGGAGGATCATCAGAGCTGGGGGTTACTACTGAGTGGGAAATCAGCAGAGCTGGGGGTTACTACTGAGTGGGGGATCAGCAGAGCTGGGGGTACTACTGAGCGGAGGATCATCAGAGCTGGGGGTACTACTGAGCGGAGGATCATCAGAGCTGGGGGTTACTACTCAGCAGAGAATCTGCTAAATAATAATACTAATAAGCTGGGGATCTGCTGAACGAGGGTATTATGAATTGGGGATCTGCTCAACAGGGGTACTAATGAGCTGGGGATCTGCTGAGTGGGGGTATTACTGAGCTGGGGTTCTACTGGGACCCTCTAAAACAAATTGAAAGTCAACACCCACAGGGCATTTTCTAAGCTTTTAAAAAATAGCATCAGAAAAGCATGTTGAAGCAGTAGGAGCTTTATTGTGTCTTAAAGTCAAAGCAAGTGTAAATGAGCCCTGCGATGGGCATCCTAGTGAATGCAATATACAAGGATATGGGAAATGGTATACACACACCCACACAGGGTGAACTACATGGACTGGTGTCTCTTTAGTCAACCTCCTTACCAACTCTGACACTATGCATATCAATAAAGATAGTTGAAAGCTGAATACGTTCCATACTTAAACCAACTCTTCACTCATGTGAATAACTTTATTAGGTGCAGACAGAGCTCTCCCTCTCCTATGTAACTCATATTTGCTTCTATCATAACTTAACAGATCTGCAATATGAAGCAATTCAGGTGAACGATACAATCTCCGCAAAACGAATAGCATTTATCAGCCTTCGGCTTCCTGCGCCCCGCCGCAATCTCATTGTGGATAATTTACTGCTTGGAAACATTCATGCTAATACCAATAGGGGATGTGAGAATTGCATGCGATGAAATTGATTTTCGCCGCAAAATCACCGTTTTTGCCGTCTGCAAGAGCCGATATTCTATTTCTCTCATTGAGCTCCTTTTCCTTTTTATTGTTGTATTTGATTATTATTTATATTCCGTCCCTTTTCACTGCCTTTATTTTCATTTCTGTGAAAAATAATGTAAAATAATGAGGAGAAGAAAAAGATTTGGATTGGGACTTGAGGAGTAACTCCATCTTTGTTGAAAAAAAAACAAAAAAAAACCTCCCCCTCTAGGTGATCTCTGTACATTGCAGGGATTGTAACAAACTTTGTTGCATATTCCTACCCTTTGTTATTCTAAAGAAATGGCTGTTTGTTTCTCTGTGTCCATGTGCGGAGGGAATGTGACTGGGAGTGACTTTATAATTATCAATCAGCTGCTGCACCTGCAGGGTTATAATGAGGAAAGTGGCAGGGTCTTCATCCCTTTAGACAGGATTTTCCCTTTGGGAGGATCTCACCAAAAATTACGAAATAATTCTGTGGACTTGCTCGGTGTTTCCCTTTGATGCTCCCTTGGTGAGTTTGGTGGTGGTGGGGGGGGGGTAAGGACATAAGAAACATTATATACATGATTGTAGTTATCTGCTGTATCTGTAATAAATAATTATTAATATGTAAATTATCTTATCATTACTAGAGCTGTTTGGAATAATGGTGGTCCGTAAAAATCCCCTGAGGAAGCCATTGTTGGCGAAACATGTTGGGATATGACATCAAGTATTGATCACCTGCTATATACGGATATCAGTGACCACTAAATATGACTTATATCATTCTCTGCTAATTTTACTGAACCCAATATTTGTTGTTGTTTATGTAATACATTTTTATTCTATATAATTTATGTATTCTTCATTATTTTGGGCACCGCTATAATCCCAATTACCCTGTTGCCACCATTTTCCATTTACCAGGGATGAGGTGCCAGATATTATAAGGTCACCTAATCTACTTCTCAAGCTAATAATTAAATTTATGTTGCCGGAGATGCCCAAAATCGGACTTGTATCTTAGTGCAGACTTCTGGGAAAATCAGTGAGCCAATCACACAATATGGCCTCCAGGGGGCCATATTGAATTTACAGAAAATTACAGCGCCTCCAGATTGAAAAGGAAAGGGAATTTTTAATAACGTCCAATTACAATATGATTTGTGTAGCGATTGTACGTACCACCATATTTATTTCTCCAAATAAATACAAAGTTATCAAGCACATGGTGCTTCAGATCTTCATGTCATGGAAGAGTCATATAAGGTCTTATATTCTGTTTTGCAGCCATTGGATTGTGAGATTTTGGCGTTCCACACTCTTCTAATCAAAGTCGAGAATGAGGACCCTCTCATCCCAGATGTTGGGTACGGAGCCAGCTCCACCGCCACCGTCCAGATCAATGTCCTAGATGTGAACGAGGGCCCAGTTTTCCACCCGGACCCGATGAAAGTGTCAACGCCAGAAAATATCCCAGTTGGATCCATGTTGCTCACTGTAAGTGCCACTGACCCGGACACCTTGCAGCACCAGACAATCCGGTAAGTTCATAACCATAACCATATAACCATACTCACGCTGGTATCACGTTGGCATAACTCTTGAGTTTGGATGTTGACTTTGCTCAAGGCTCTTTGGATTTTTCGATATAATGTCAAGATGTGTGTGGCTCAAAAAAATGTCTCCAGCCTTGTTGCTTGTGCTCTCTGGATTGGTAAGTCCTCATTGGGACCAGGAATTTTTGGGCTCGGAGAGACTTTGGGTGGGATAGAGCCTCCAAACCCTAAATACAGGGACTATGATCCCGAAGGGGATCACGTGTCTATGAGTTGGAGTGGAGTAGTCCACAGCTGTGAGAAAGTGTGGACTGTCTGCAGACTGAGACTCGGATTGCTGAGCTCCTGCAGCTTGTCTTGTATCCGAAGCGGATGGGAACCCCTAAACCCTGGCGTGGGACTGGTATACTGGCGGTGAGCCATTTTGTGGTCTTAATTATACAAGGACTGAGGACTGTTTGCCTTTGGGCTTCCTGAAGAAAGTTATTTGTGTTTACTTGTTTTGAAAGACCAGTAAAGACTATTTACATTTGCAAGCGGCCGGTTGGTGATCTCGGGCTCTCCATATCACAACATATAAATATCAGGCTTATTCAATATGTCAGCCTGCAAAGAACAGAAACCCATAGCTACCCACTCAAAGAACAATTCTCATATCCAAGTAGAGTAAACATGAATTTTATCGGTTGAACATTGGTTAAAACAAGGGGAAGGGAGGTTTCTCTTTAAAACAAAAAAGAAAACAATTGCAGATTTGAGCTTTAACATGAACCTGTGGTTTGCCCAGGCAGGACAAATCAACAGACTTACTTTATGGCGCAACCGCAAGCTGGACTTACTCATCTTCCAATCGCTCTACCACCACATTGTTCAGCCATTGGGAGTAAGGAGAATCTTACACAGCCTTGTGTAAGCTCCAATTTGCATCTTGAAGCTTACCCAGTACCATGCGTTTCTCTTTGGAACAACGAAGAACCAAATTGAAGATGAGTATGGGCAGCTGGTGAGGAGGAATTAAAATAGACCTGTGAATTGTGTATTGCTATCCCTGCACAAATTACGGGTTGACTTTCATGCTTTCCATATAGTATACCTATTACTGTTTATCCAGGGGCTCTTGGGGAGGGTTTGGGTAGACTCAGCGTTTACCAGAATGTTGAGCTTAGTCTATAACAGTCATTCCCAACCAGGGTTTGATGGAACTCTACCGGAGGTTTTTAGGGATTCCTTGAGTCGTGGCTAATTAACCTCCAATCTGATGGTACCTTCATAGATCCAGGTCCATCACCACCTGCAGAGCCAGTAGCATGGTACCAATGATCTATAAAGCTCTATCTTGCTTGTGTTGGGGCCACACTAGACTGACTGGATTGGTCACTGGTCCTGGGTAGGTATTCGTGTGAGCAAAAAGGAAGGAATGCCTTACGGTGGTTAGTGCTCAGTGATGGATGGTGGTGATGGGTCCTCATGGGACTGGGCCTTTTCTCTCCGACCTTATGGTTGTTTCAGCATGTAGACTTGGATAAAAAGAAAGGAGCGCCCGGTTTCCAGAGAAATGCAGCCTCTAAAGTATGGTTCATAGACGTTTATTAAAAAGTAGCATCATGTACATCATGCCATGCATTTCAGGGGAATAGACTCCCAATTTCTTTAGGCTAGCTAGGTGTTTGCCACCCTTTGCTTTGTTTTGTTTGCAAGCCCTGAAGAAGGGGGGCTCTGTTGCCCCAAAACACGGTGGCTTGATGTACATGTTGCTACTTTTTTAATTAACCTCTATGAACCATATTTTAGAAGTTGCATTTCTCTGGACACTGGGTGCTCCTTTCTTTTTATCCAAGCCTATAAAGCTGTACTGTATGCAAGGGTGGCATTCTAACCACCACTATAAGGGGGCCATTCCTCCCACTGACCACCAATGTAGGCGGGATTATCCTAATGACCCCTGATGGACAAATCCTAGCAGGGGTTTCCCTGAAATGTGAAAAGTTTGAGAGAGGCTGGTCTATAAAATCAGCCGCCTGTATCTCTGTATCTAATGATCTGGATATATATAATGATAGGGATCCAGTTGTAAGGGGGGACTACTGTATATTGGGGACCTATTATTCCTATGACTGTGTTTTTATCCAGTGGCTCTTTGAGAGGGCTTGAGCAGGCTCAACCTTTACCGGAAAGTTGAGATTAGTCTATAACAGTCATTCTCAACCAGGGTTCCTCCATAGATTATTAGGGGTACCTTCATAGATCCAGGTCCATCACCACTTGGCAGAGCCAGTGGCACGGCACCAATGATCTGTAAAGCTGTATGTAAGGGTGGCATTTAAACCACCACTATAAGGGGGACATTTTCCTCTGACCACCAATGGAAGCAGCATTATCCTAATGATGCCCGATGGACAAATCCTAGCAGAGTTTTCCCTGAGACATGAGGGATCCTTTGGGGTAAAAAGGACTGAGGAAGGCTGGTCTACAACATCAGCCTTCGGTATCTCTGGATCGAATGATTTGGATCTATATAATGTCAGGGACCCAGAGGTAAGGGGGGACTGTGACGGGGACCTATTCTGTTTGGGCAGGCTCACCCTATACCGGGCAGTTGGGATGAGTCTATATCATCTGCTGTCTGTATCTCTGGATCTGATGATGGTTATGAACAGTTTTCATTGTAAGTGTCCCCCCTCGCCTATTATTCCATTATGTCCTCCGTACGATCTTCCCCAGTTTTTGACAGGCTTACTATGCCTTTGAAAGCAAACCGGCATTTGTATCATTATACTGCTCAGAAAATAGCTTAAGAGCACTAAATGGCAAATTCTCCAATTCAAAACCGACAGCTTTCCAAATGAAATGCTTGCGAGGATTTAACCGTTGCAGCTCCGGAAATCAAAAGGGAATGTGGTCCTCTGCTGGTTAAACAGACACGCTTCAGAAGAAGACTTGATTCCCTCTTCCTGCAGGATTTGTTCTGCCCATCCTAATCCCCGGGGAGGGTTCGGAGGAAGCAGGCGGCTCCAGGCTATACTTTACTCTACAGACAATCTCCTTTATTCTCCGGAATACCGCTGGCCCATTTTCTGCATCTTCCCCGCTCTACCCGACACAACACTGAATACCAAGCAAGCGTTTACCACTATGTATATGTGTGTGTGTACAGCTGTGCTCCAAAAGTTTGCATCCCCTGGCAGAAATGCTGAAATTTTGACATTGATAATGAAAATATGACTGTTAACGCCAAAAAACTGCCTTTTATGTAAAGTGATACTAAAGGACCGTTTTTAATTTTTTAAAAAATAACAAAAATGTCATACTTGCCTCCTCTGTGCAGCTCGTTTTGCACAGCGTGGCCCTGATCATCCATTTCTGGGGTCCTTCGGCGGCTCTCGTGGCTCCTCCCCGCATTAGATAACCTCTCTTGGAGGGGGTTACCTTGCGGGCGCGCTCCAGAGTCCAGCATTTGGCGTCCATAGAGGCCGAATGCAGGACTTGGCCATTTTCTTTGGCCCACCTGAATTCACTTATCAACTATTAGCAGGCAGCATGGGCTCAAGGGGAAGCTGCTTTGGGCCCCACAACAATGACTAGGCTCGGGGGAAGCTGCCCCTTTTGCTCTGTGTTAAAGATGGCCCTGACTGCGATGTTCTGTGTGTTCTGACAACCTTTCTATCAGAACCGGCATTACCTTTCTCAGCAATTTGAACTCCAGTAACTCTTCTATTGGGTCGGACTACATGGACCAGCCTTTGCCTCATCATTGCCTTGGTTTCCCATGACCCTATTACTGGTTCTCCAGTTTTCCTTCCTTGGACGGCTTTTGCTCATTCCTGACCAATGCAGACTGGGAACATCCCGCAAGAGTTGCTCTGACCCAGTCGCCTAGACCAACCTTTTTCAACCAGGGTGCCTTGAAGTTTCTTCAGGGGTGCCTTGGCACAATGCTTAAAAATTTGCCCCAAAATTGTATACAAGCTGGCAGGTGGATGAAGCCTGCCTTTTAGTTACACAAAGTCACAGGTTTTCATTGTTCACCATTACAACCTTCTAGCTGCCAACCTCCTAACGACCAATGACATCATCAGTTAATAAGGAGGATGTCAGTTGCTTGCATGTCATACTTGTTTGACTCTCCCTTGCCTCTCTCCATCAGCTTTGGGGCCTTGTTAGTTAAGTGATGGAGAAAAACTGAGGGAGAAGAGAAACATTGGAATACTAGCCAGTACCAGTTTGAAAAAGTGTATATGCTTTGGAGGAATAGATCACCTCTAACGTTGGGTGTCCTTCGTGTATTGATGTTGCTGCATTATGTAAACCTATTACAATAATTACATTTTAGAATGGGGTGCCTCAAGACTGTCCATGATTTTGGAGTGTGCCTTGAGACTGTCCATAATTTTGGAGTGTGCCTCGAGATTGTCCATAATTTTGGAGGGTGCTTGAGACTGTCCATAATTTTGGAGGGTGCCTTGAGACTGTCCATAAATTTGGAGGGTATCTCGAGACTGTCCATGATTTGGAGGGTGCCTTGATACTGTCCATAATTTTGGAGAGTGCCTTGATACTGTCCATAATTTTGGAGAGTGCCTTGATACTGTCCATAATTTGGGAGGGTGCCTCGAGACTGTACATAATTTTGGAGGGTGCCTCGAGACTTTCAATGATTTTGGAGGGTGCCTCGAGATTGTCCATAATTTTGGAGGGTGCTTGAGACTGTCCATAATTTTGGAGAGTGCCTTGAGACTGTCCATAAATTTGGAGGGTGCCACGAGACTGTCCATGTTTTTGGAGGGTGCCTTGAGACTGTCCATAATTTTGGAGGGTGCCTCGAGATTGTCCATAATTTTGGAGGGTGCCACGAGACTGTCCATGTTTTTGGAGGGTGCCTTGAGACTGTCCATAATTTTGGAGGGTGCCTCGAGACTTTCAATGATTTTGGAGGGTGCCTCGAGACTTTCAATGATTTTGGAGGGTGCCTTGAGACTGTGCATAATTTTGGAGGGTGCCTCGAGATTTTCCAAAATTTTGGAGGGTGCCTTGAGACTGTCCATAAATTTGGAGGGTGCCTCGAGACTGTCCATGATTTTGGAGGGTGCCTTGATACTGTCCATAATTTTGGAGGGTGCCACGAGACTGTCCATAATTTTGGAGGGTGCCTCAAGATTTTCAATAATTTTGGAGGGTGCCTTGAGACTGTCCATCATTTTGGCGAGTGCCTCGAGACTGTCCATAATTTTGGAGGGTGCCTCAAGATTTTCAATAATTTTGGAGGGTGCCTTGAGACTGTCCATAAATTTGGAGGGTGCCTCGAGACTGTACATGATTTTGGAGGGTGCCTTGATACTGTCCATAATTTTGGAGAGTGCCTTGAGACTTTAAATGATTTTTGGAGGGTGCCTCGAGACTGTACATAATTTTGGAGGGTGCCTCGAGACTTTAAATGATTTTGGAGGGTGCTTCGAGACTGTACATAATTTTGGAAGGTGCCTCGAGACTTTCAACTACTTTTGGAGGGTGCCTCGAGATTGTCCATAATTTTGGAGGGTGCCACGAGACTGTCCATGTTTTTGAAGGGTGCCTTGAGACTGTCCATAATTTTGGAGGGTGCCTCGAGACTGTCCATAATTTTGGAGGGTGCCTCGAGACTGTCAATCATTTTGGAGGGTGCCTCGAGATTGTCCATAATTTTGGAGAGTGCCTCAAGATTGTCCATGATTTTGGAGGGTGCCTCAAGATTTTCCATAATTTTAAAGGGTCCCTTAACTGATAAAAGGTTGAGGAACACTGGTCTAGACATTACAATGTGGTCCTTGTGAGAGTCCCTCAAATTCTTACACTTGCCCATTTTTTCTGCTTTCAACACATCAACTTCAGAGACAGAATGTTCACTTGCTGTCTAATATATCCCACCCACTTTCAGATGCCATTGTAATGAGATTATCAATTTTGGTCACTTCATCAGTCAGTGGTCAGAATGTTACGGCTGATTGGTGTACATCAGAATGAGGCGTTATTCTAGTAGATGGTCTCCTGGTATCCTCTCCTTGTGTCTGGCTCCTTTTCTTCGTCCCTTCAGTAGCTCCGGAGCGCAGTGCTGTGTCACATGACCGCGATCTTTCATCCAGCTGGCCGCAGTGTTTTCTAGGAAAGGCAGGCCCCCTATGTCTTCCCTATTTAGTCTCCAGTACAGTGTGTGCACTTGCTAGACTTGTCAGCGGTAAATGCCAGCTGCACACCAAGAGGAGATATATGGGGATCACTGCGGCTGCCCATGGTGATCGGGATTGCTCTGTAGTTATGCCGTATTCCTGCTGTCCATGGTTAATGCCGGCTGCCCAGGGAGCTGAAATGAATAACGATTGCTCTGTAGCCATGTGGGGTAGGGAAGGTGTGATGGCTGAATACAAGGAAAACGCAGCCATGCCAAACGTCTGCGGTCTTTCTATCTGCCGTTACTCTGCTAAAGCAAATTGAATATTGCATCAGTATGTGGGAATGGCATTAGCAGGTTAGGAGCAGCATGAGGTGAACATAATAACCTTGCAGCACTTGCGTTCTGGGTTCAGTTCCCTCCTTACCCACATAGGATTTGTGTCGGTGGGAGGTTTGGTTTCCTCTCACAATACAATAAACATACAGGTAGACTATATGGAATCCACCCTTCTGTTGCCTGCAGTATTCTGATCCACCACTAGATACCTGGAGTCTTCTGGGTGGAAATGTCAATCAGCCCACTTCTTCTGAGCCCAGGCTGTTATGGACATATCGTATAAAGCCGGCCACTCTGTGTACTCTTCATAAAGATTAAAGAAATCCTTTTATTGGCTGTATATAAAATGACACGGCATCGGAAATGCAGTTGCCTGGCTTTCCTTCTGGAAGACCCTGACCAGGCTGTTTTCCATCCACATCGCCGCTCTCCTTCCACCCCCCCAGGAGTAATTTTTTTGATAGATCACTCTTCGTATTTTACTGGCAACCCATCTTATTTTTTTTCTCCCCCATTTTACATGAGGTTGCTTCACTTTCTCTGGTCTGTGGTCTACATCAGTAGTTCCCAACCCTGTCCTCAAGTACCCCCAACAGGCCATATTTTGGGAATTTCTCTTAGGGCTCATTTACACTTTCTTAGGCTTCAGCAAGGCTTCGGACAGGCTTTGTTAAAGCTCTTGGAATGCCAGCCAAAGCTCCTGTCACTAAATAAAATGGTTAGCTTCAACTTTGCTTCAAAAATGATACCCCATGTAGCTTCAGTGGTGCTTCAAAGCATCTTCAAAGCCTCCATAGAAGTCTATGGCAAAGCTTGCTTGAAGCCCCACCAAAGCCTCATCGAAGCGCCACAAAGCCTCACCAAAGCCCCATCGAAGCTCCACCAAAGCCCCACCAAAGCCTCATCGAAGCACCAAGCAAAAGAAGGTGTAAACAGGACTGTAAGCTAACCATTTTATTTAGTGACAGGAGCTTTGACTGGCGTTCAGAGAGCTTTAACAAAGCGTGTCCAAAGCCATGTTTTGAAGCAAGAGTAAACTAGCCCTTAGATAAAATAGCTGTCCAAAATACCAAGCCATTGACTCTGATTTAAAGCACCTGTGCAAGATAGAGGAAAACCTGCAAACATGGCCTGTTGGGGGTACTTGAGGACAGGGTTGAGAACCACTGGTCTACACGACCATCTTAGAACTCCATATGGTTACTGGTTGAGGGGACTTAGAGCTATCCCTTGTGCTTCCACCAGGACTACCTGAGGGGGTCCTTCCATCTGTGCCAGCCTGTTCCAGAAGCATCCCATGTATGTGGATTTTTTTCGGTATTACACAATATTTGCCTGGATTTACTCTTTAAATTTCCTTCATTTAAACCATCAACTAATTTCCACCCCCTGAAGAAGACTACAGATAGTTGAAACGCGTCGGGGCTTGTCCTCTTGTTGATGGTGTATTTGCTTATTACCCTATTGTGTGGATTCAAGCCTGTGTGGTTTATAATACTTCTATCTTCTATATTTAATGCTGTTTGAAAAATATGTGCATTGTTGCACCACATGGTCGCTGTTATCTCAGGGCTCATTTTATTGTCGTTGAATAAAAATTGTGATATTTTATATATTTCTTTCTACGTAATTATATTTACAATGATTTCTGGTATCTGAAAGTCCCAGTCCTCATTTTTTTCCTCATTAACATAGAGATTAGATACCTTGTTGTTAAGGCATAGGAACACTCTGTACAATTGCGCTCTCGTTGTTCATTGAGACTTCCTCTAGATTTCTAACAGAAAGTGCGTACAAAGGTACGGGCAAGAAAGCTGGAGGATGTGTCTGCAGAAGCCTGACATTGCACCCGCGATCCACCGTTCACCGGTGCAATGCAATGCAGACTCCAGTGAAAAAATAAATAAATGCACATTTTTTTTCCGTATTAATTTATTTATTTTTCCAAAAAGAAGAAATGATCCTTTTTGGGGGAAATTAACCCTTGCTTTGACTTTAACACACATTAAAGCGCCTACATGCTTTTTTGATGTGTTTTGGATGCTTCAATGGTGCTTTTTTAAAACTTTAATGATGCTTGGCAAATGCCCTGTTTGTGTATGTTGGTTTTCTATTTGTTTTAAAGGGACCCAGTAGTAGAACTCCAGCTTCGAAGCACCCCCACTCAGCAGATTCCCAGCTCATTAGTGCCCTTATTCAGCAGATCCTCTGCTCAGTAGTAACCCCCAGCTATGCTAATTCCTCATTCAGTAGTAACCCCCAACTCTGCTGATCCCCCACTCAGTAGTAACCCCCAGCTCTACTAATCCCTCCCTCTGTAGTAACCCCCATCTCTGCTGATCTCCCACTCAGTCGTAACCCCCAGCTCTGCTGATCTCCCATTCAGTAGTAACCCCCAGCTCTACTAATCCCTCCCTCTGTAGTAACCCCCATCTCTGCTGATCTCTCGCTCAGTAGTAACCCCCAGCTCTGCTGATCTCCCACTCAGTAGTAACCCCCAGCTCTACTAATCCCTCCCTCTGTAGTAACCCCCAGCTCAGCTAATCTCCCGCTCAGTCGTAACCCCCAGCTCTGCTGATCTCCCGCTCAGTAGGGCTGGGAGATTATCTAAAAAAAATACATCTTCGATTCTCTTTAAAAAAACTTGATTCACGATTCGAATCGAGTTTTTTCTTCCTTTGGAAACCAAGCCGGTCCCGAGGCGCTGCGGGGATGAGCTTTTAGGCGAGGCCGCGGCTTCGGCCTAGTCCGTGTCGTCCGACCTCGCGGACTAGGCAGAAGCCGCGGCCTCACCTAAAAACTCCTGGTCGGCAGCTCTTCAGGCCCGGCGCGGTCAGCGCCGGTCTGGAGGCGCTGCGGGCATGAGTTTTTAGGCGAGGCCTCGGCCTAGTCCACGGCGTCCAAACATGGCCGCGGACTTGCCTAAAAACTCATGCCCGCAGCGCCTCGGGACTGGCGCGGTGAAAAAAAAAATCTAAAAAAATCAATTTGCTTAAATTTTGAATCGATTTGACCTCTCAACTCGATTCAAGATTTAAATTTTTTCCCCAGCCCTACCGCTCAGTCGTAACCCCCAGCTTAGCTAATCCCCCAATCAGTAGTAACCCCCAGCTCTGCTGATATCCTGCTCAGTAGTAACCCCCAGCTCTGCTGATCCCCCACTCAGTAGTAATCTCCAGCTCTGCTGGTCCTCTGGTTTGCTCATCCTCCTCTTTCTACAGTCCCTACTCACCTCCCTCTATATTACTCCCATGTTGTGCACCACTTGTGACATCTGCTACTTTTCGCTGCTGATCCCTACTTGGTAGTAACCACCAGCTCTGTTGATCCTCTGGTTTGCTGTTCTCTTCTCTTTCTCCAGTCCCTGCTCACCTCCCTCTATATTGCTCCCATGCTGTGCACCATGTGGGACATCTGCTACTTTCTCCTGCTCTGGTCCCCCAGCTCTTCTGATTCCCGACTCAGTAATAACCCCCCAGCTCTTCTGATCCCCCACTCAGTAATAACCCCCCAGCCCTGCTGATCCCCCACTCAGTAGTAACCCCCAGCCCTGCTGATCCCCCACTCAGTAGTAACCCCCAGCCCTGCTGATCCCCCACTCAGTAGTAGCCCCCAGCCCTGCTGATCCCCCACTCAGTAGTAACCCCCAGCTCTGCTGATCCCCCACTCAGTAGTAACCCCCCAGCTCTGCTGATCCTCTGGTTTGCTGATCCTCCTCTCTCTCTCCGGTCCCCAAGCACCTTCCTCTATATGTCTCCCAGGCTGCACACCATGTGTGACATCTGCTACTTTCTCCCGTCCTCCAGTGACTGGCGATGACGTATTTCCTGGTTGCTTGTTGGTTCCCCAGTGCATCCTGGGACATCTCTTACCTGCAATACCTCCAAAACAAAGCTAATCTAACGCTGAATAAAAGCCCCTCAAAAGCTGCAGGTGCTGTCATAGACTTCTATGGAGCTACGACATGGTGGGTTATTTTTGAAGCAAAGCAAACACAACGTGTGACCAGGACAGTAAGGTCACCATTTTATTCAGTGACGGGAGCTTTGATTGGCATTCAGAGTGCTTTCAAAATGTGTGTCCAGTGCCACATACTGAAGCGAGTGTAAACGATGCCCTTGATGGGATGACTGGTGCTCAGCCTGTTTTCAATCCTGAGATTCCACCTGTGCTGTCCAAGGTGCTGAAATCATTTTGGTGTTCAGGCTCCTTGGGCTCTCCATTGTAGACCATCAATGATGCATGTAGATGCCCCGTTGACTGACACTGCCATTGATGTGCATGGAAAAGCTTGTTGCCGTTCCCCCCCCCCCCTAACTCTTGGAATATACGGGATGCATTATGACGGGAGGACGTTCCTGTATCTCCTAGTGAGTGGCATGGCACAGGTCCATTTATATCCTATACAGAGAGGCACTCTGCCGCTCAGCGTGACGGATCCTGACTGATAGACGCTGACTCCATGCGCTGATGTCACGCCAAACACTTCTTTCCACTTAAGGAGGACACGGGCCCTTCAAGGTATGTCAGACGTCAGTCATTTCCCGGCGTGTCTCCAACATGTTTATTATACTTAACAAAAAAAAAAGTCTATTTTCAGAGTTCACCGCGGGGGCGACTCTATGTTGAGAGCCCTACACATCCATTAAACATCAACTCCAGGCAGATATAAAAGACGCAGAATAATGCAGAGCTTTTCATTATTAACCACTTCAGTACCGGGCACTTTTACCCCCTTCCTGCCCAGGCCAATGTTCAGCTTTCAGCGCTGTCGCACTTTGAATGACAATTGCGCGGTCATACAACACTGTACACATAGGACATTTTTATCATTTTGTTAACACAAATAGAACTTTCTTTTGGTGGTATTTAATCACTGGTGGGGTTTTTTTCTTTTTTGCTAAACAAACAAAAATTTTTTTTTTTAGTTTCTGTTTAAAAAAATTGTGCAAAATAGTAATTTTTCTTCTTCACTGATGGGCACTGATAGGATGCACTGATGGGCACAGATAAGGCTTCACTTATGGGCACAGATGAGGCTGCACTGATGAGGTGGCACTGATGGGCACTGATGAGGTGGCACTGATGAGGCTGCACTGATGGGCACTGATGAGGTGGCATTGATGGGCACTGATGAGGCTTCACTAATAGGCACTGATGGGTACTGATGAGGTGGCACTGATATGCTGCACTTATGGGCACTAATGGGCACAGATGAGGCTGCACTGATGAGGTGGCACTGATAGGCTGCACTTATGGGCACAGATGAGGCTGCACTGTTGAGGTGGCACTGATGGACACTGATGAGGCTGCACTAATAGGCACTGATGTGTACTGATGAGGTGGCACTGATGGGCACTGATGAGGCTGCACTGATAGGCACTGACGGGTACTGATGAGGTGGCACTGATATGCTGCACTTATGGGCACTGATGGGCACAGATGAGGCTGCACTGATGAGGTGGCACTGATAGGCTGCACTGATGGGCACTGATGAGGCTGAACTGATGGGCACAGATGAGGCTGCACTGATGGGCACAGGTGGGCACTGATAGGCTGCACTGATGGGTACTTATAGACTGCACTTATGGGCACAGATAAGGCTGCACTGATGGGTACTGATGAGGCTGCACTGATGGGCACTAATGATGCTGCACTGATGGGCAATGATGAGGCTGCACTAATGGGCACTGATGAGGTGACACTGATGGGCACTGATGAGGTGGCACTGATGGGCACTGATGAGGCTGCAATGATGGGCACTGATGAGGTGGCACTGATGGGCACTGATGAGGCTGCACTGATGGGCACTAATCAGTCTGCTGCATCTTCTCTGTTGATTGTCCAGTCACAGGCTTGGGAGGGTAGGGGAAGGACCTCAACGTTTTGCTGCTGTGCTAAAATCAGGGCGGTGCTGTGAAGCAGAGCTGTCTAAATCTCAGGACTGGATGGACACAAATCCTTTAGCGGGTAGAACAGCTCCCTTATATCGGTTTTATCTTTGTATTTAACTGTTTGTGTGGAGGTTTTAAATACTAAAACTTACTTTAAATACTTTAAATATATGGCGAGCCTTACACTCGCTGCGAGCAATTCCGCTATCCGGGACGATATCCCATCTCCAGCCAGAACCAGCCAGGCCGCCGGGATCGATCGCTCAGAACAATTCTCAGCTGTCCAGAATATAGATACACGCCATTAAAAAATATTAGCTCAGTTATAATTAGCCTGTTGATATAGAAAAAAGGGCGCCCGATGAGTCGGGGACAGTTTTTAGCACCAATAATTATGCTCATGTTTAATTAAGATCTACGCCTCTTCATAGCGCTCTCCATATTGGGCCGCTCTTAATTTCCCAGGGCGAGCGGCTTTATTAAAGATAGCCGATCACTTCCGCCTGACAGAGACTTAGAGCCGCTAATTAAAATTTCAGAGGTGGTGGAAGAGAACCAAATATTAAACTCTTAAATCTGCCCCTATATAGAGGCAAAACGACTTCCAATGAATAAATCAAAACTGGGAGAAAGACCAGCACTGCATGAGAGCTTCTACAATGGAAAGGAGCATGAAAGAGTATTTGTTTAACTATTTTATTATTATTATTATTATTATTAATCACAATTATTATAAACAATAGAATTAATTAACATTAAACAAAACTTTTTTTTTCTTTTTTTAAATGCCAGCTGGTAGTTTTTTATGGCACTAAACTGTTTACTATCCACTGATGGAAACTTCAGAATTAGAAGGGAGGTTGAGAGAGAGATTTTTAATGTTGTTATTGATTACAGTAATACAGCTAATAATAATAATAATAATAATAATACTTACTATTATTATCTATTTTTTTTCTTTTTTTAAATGCCAGCAGGTAGTTTATTATGGCACCAAACAGTTAACCAACCCTTAATGGGAGCTTCAAAAGTAGAAAGGGGGTTTAAAAGAGATGTTTATTAATAATAATAGTTATTATTGCTATTATTATTATTATTATTATTATTATTATTATTATTATTATTATTATTATATTATTATTATTATTATTATTATTATTATTTTTCTTTATTTTTTTAATGCCTGCTGGTAGTTTTTTTATGGCAACAACCAAGTAACAGCTTATCAGACATTAATGGGAGCTTCAAAAGTAGAAAGGGGTTTAAAAGAGATGTTTTATAATAATAATAATAATAATAATAATAATAATAATCATAATAATTATTAGTATTATTATGATTATTGTTATTATTATTATTATTATTATTTTTATTTATTTATTTTTTAAATACCTGCAGGTAGTTTTTTTATGGCATCAACCAAGGAACAGTTTACCAACCATTAATGGGAACTTCAAAAGTAGAAAGGGGGTTAAAAGAGATGTTTATTAGTAATAATAATAATAATAAATGATTATTAATAATAATAATAATAATAATAATAATAATAATAATAATAATAATAAATGATTATTATTATTAATAATAATAATAATAATAATAATAGAATTTTTTTTCTTTATTTTTTTTAAATGCCTGCAGGTAGTTTTTTATGGCACCAACCAAATAACAATTTACCAACCATTAATGGGAACTTCAAAAGTAGAAAGGAGGTTAAAAGAGATATTTAATAATAATAATAATAACTAGTGTCACTGGTGATGTCAGTGACAGTCAGTTCCCTCCCCCCCCGCATCAGTTAGTGCCAGATTGTCCGCCGTACTTTAGTAAAAAGCGGCACACATTTAACCCCTTGATTACCCCTAGAGGTTAACCCCTTCCCAGCCAATGTCATTAGTACAGTGACAGTGTATAGTATTATCACTGTATTAGTATCACTGGTGTTGTCAGTGGCAGTTAGTCCCCCCCCAGCATCAGTTAGTGTCAGATTGTCCGCCGCACTATTGTAGTCCCATCATAAGTCGCTGATCACCGCCATTACTACTATCAAATAAAAAATAAAAATTGCAATATGGTATATACTGTATACCATTGTTTGTGGACACTAACTTTCATGCAAACCAGTTAACCTCTTGGCACAGAGCGCATGCAATAAGGCTGCCTCTCGGTGGCCGGGCCTTGGTGCCAAGAGGCTGCCTATGTGCGTGTATTAATGCCCTGCGCGCTTCCGGCACAGTGACTGGCGGCTACCGGAAAGCTTCTGATCACTTTTTTCGATCGGGAGTTTTCCAATCATGCGCCCGCCGGGGCAGCCAATCACATCGGTCACATGACCATAAGCCCCGTCCCGCTTTCTGGAAGTCCAAACCCCTGAAAGGGCCGGCGGGAGCTGACGCTAAGGGGTTATAGCATACACTTATCATTATTTTTTTCTTTTTTACTAAAGACATGTAGCAGGATACATTATGGCAAAAATTTATGAAGACATTTTTTTTTTAATTTGATATGTTTTATAGCAGACAGTAAAAAAAAATCTTGTCTTTTTCCCAAAATGTTTTATTTATTTATTTTTGTTTATATTGCAAAAAATAAAACAACCCAGTGGTGATCAAATAACACTAAAAGAAAACCCTATTTGTGTAAAAAAAAAAAAAAAAAAAAAGATATACATTTTATTTGTGTACAGTGTTGCATGACTGCATTTACCAGTTAAAGTAGCGCAGTGCTGAACAGCAAAAACTGGCCTGATCATGAAGGGGGGAAAACCTTCCGGAGCTGAAGTGGTTAAAGAGGTGTACTGTGATTGTGTAGAGGTTGAAGTGGACCTCTTCGAAGAGCTATATTAATAATATTATTGATATTATTAGTAACATTTGTGCACCACCTACAGTACATTACATAGAACTGAAATAATGTACTTACTGTTCTGTGACATTGGAAATAATGTAACATTTATATTACATAGAATACAGATAATATACGTCAGGTCCATAAATATTGGGACACCGACACAATTCTAATCTTTTTGGCTCTATACACCACCACAATGGATTTGAAATGAAGTGAACAAGATGTGCTTTAACTGCAGACTTTCATCTTTAATTTTTGGGTATTTACATCCAAATCAGGTGAACGGTGTAGGAATTACAACAGTTTGTAGATGTGCCTAACACTTTTTAAGGGACCAAAAGTAATGGGACAGATTAACAATCATCCATCAAACTTTCACTTTTTAATACTTGGTTGCAAATTCTTTGCAGTCAATTACAGCCTGAAGTCTGGAAGGCATAGACATCACCAGACGCTGGGTTTCATCCCTGGTGATGCTCTGCCAGGCCTCTACTGCAACTGTCTTCAGTTCCTGCTTGTTCTTGGGGCATTTTCCCTTCAGTTTTGTCTTCAGCTAATGAAATGCATGCTCAATCGGATTCAGGTCAGGTGACTGACTTGGCCATTGCATAACATTCCACTTCTTTCCCGTAAAAAACTCTTTGGTTGCTTTCGCAGTATGCTTCGGGTCATTGTCCATCTGCACTGTGAAGCGCCGTCCAATGAGTTCTGAAGCATTCTGCTGAATATGAGCAGATAATATTGCCCGAAACACTTCAGAATTCATCCTGCTGCTTTTGTCAGCAGTCACATCATCAATAAATATAAGAGAACCAGTTCCATTGGCAGCCATACATGCCCACGCCATCACACTACCACCACCATACTTCACTGGTGAGGTGGTATGCTTTGGATCATGGGCAATTCCTTTCCTTCTCCATACTCTTCTCTTCCCATCACTCTGGTACAAGTTGATTTTGGTCTCATCTGTCCATAGAATGTTGTTCCAGAACTGTGAAGGCTTTTTTAGATGTTGTTTGGCAAACTCTAATCTGGCCTTCCTGTTTTTGAGGCTCACCAATGGTTTACATCTTGTGGTGAACCCTCTGTATTCACTCTGGTGAAGTCTTCTCTTGATTGTTGACTTTGACACACATACACCGACCTCCTGGAGAGTGTTCTTCATCTGGACAACTGTTGTGAAGGGTGTTTTCTTCACCAGGGAAAGAATTCTTCGGTCATCCACCACAGTTGTTTTCCATGGTCTTCCGGGTCTTTTGGTGTTGCTGAGCTCACCGGTGAGTTCTTTCTTTTTAAGGATGTTCCAAACAGTAGATTTGGCCACACCTAATATTTTTGCTATCTCTCTGATGGGTTTGTTTTGTTTTTTTCAGCCTAATGATGGCTTGCTTCACTGATAGTGACAGCTCTTTGGATCTCATATTGAGAGTCGACAGCAACAGATTCCAAATGCAAATAGCACACTTTAAATGAACTCTGGACCTTTTATCAGCTCCTTGTAAATGGGATGGTGAGGGAATAACACACACCTGGCCATGGAACAGCTGAGCAGCCAATTGTCCCATTACTTTTGGTCCCTTCAAAAGTGGGAGGCACATATACAAACCATTGTAATTCCTACACCGTTCACCTGATTTGGATGTAAATACCCTCAAATTAAAGCTGAAAGTCTGCAGTTAAAGCACATCTTGTTCATTTCATTTCATATCCATTGTGGTGGTGTATAGAGCCAAAAAGATTAGAATTGTGTCG
This sequence comes from Lithobates clamitans, assembly GCA_037952925.1. NCBI lineage: Eukaryota > Metazoa > Chordata > Amphibia > Anura > Ranidae > Lithobates > Lithobates clamitans. The sequence continues at coordinate 333,295 of JBBGZY010002329.1, forward strand.
ATGTCCCAATATTTATGGACCTGACTGTATGACATGGGAAATAATGTAACATTTATAGTACATAGAATACAGATAATATATGAAACAAAAATTCACTGCTCTAAGGCACTTACCTCTCCTCGTATCGGCTGTCTCTGGTTTGAGATGGGTGTCGGCTCTATTTGCAGTAGGAACTTGAAAACAAAAAGTATGCTGGACAGCCGCATTCCAAAAAATTCACCTTTTATTCCATAAAAAAAAGACAGAAATCCAATACATCCACGTACACATGTACCAACACGTATACTTGACGCGTTTCACACCAACAGGTGCTTAGTCATATGACTAAGCACCTGTTGGTGTGAAACGCGTCAAGTATACGTGTTGGTACATGTGTACGTGGATGTATTGGATTTATGTCTTTTTTTATGGAATAAAAGGAGAATTTTTTGGAATGCGGCTGTCCAGCATACTTTTTGTTTTCACAGATAACATATGACATTTATATTACACAGAATACAGATAATATATGACATGGGAAGTAATGTAACATTTATATTACATAGAATACAGATAATATATGACATGGGAAATAAAGTAACATGTATATTACATAGAATACAGATAATATATGACATGGGAAATAAAGTAACATTTATATTACATAGAATACAGATAAAATATGACATTGGAAATAATGTAACATTTATATTACACAGAATACAGACAACATATGACATGAGAAATAATGTAACATTTATATTACATAGAATACAGATAATATATGACATGAGAAGTAATGTGAATTGTAATTATAAAATGTAATCATGTAAATTCTATGCTCCATAGACTACATAAACATATTTACATTTCTCCAACATATTAATGAATGTAACACTTATTTCCCATCCCCCATGATGGGATGGAGAGGGTAGACGGGACGGTCTGGCTGCGCTTTATTGATGATATTTGTACGCGGCGGTGACACTCTAGTTGTGTCTTATTAATGAGCTTTGTATGTTGTCGGGACAGACTGGCTGCGCTGAAGATTTGCTGCAGCTGGAATCGCAGTTTACTGAGATAAATAATTGCAGATCAGACATATTGCATTGACACCGAGCCAACTGTGCCGGAGATGACACTGAGTTCCTGGAAGAGGATCCGTGCCATGGAGGAGAGAGGAGGGTTATGTGGGAGCTCTTCTCTTCTCATCCCATGTTTGTAACTTATATCTCAAGATTTCTCTAACTTTTTATTTTTTTTATTTTTTTCCACAATAAGTTTTTATTGGGCTTAAGAAAAAAAATGCGGTACATCCCATCGGCAATGAGTCCCAGTACTGTACAAATTCAGAGGAGAATAGTCAAGTAGATCTCGTTAGACATCCGAATGTCAAAAGAGGCTCATGACCAAATAATCACCGAGGTCCACATAGAAGAAGGAAGAGAAGTAATTAGCAAACAATAATATTAAACCAGCGGCAACATTATGAGATTTCTGTAACTTTTCATGTGAATGGTTTGAATATTGGTACTATTATTTACAGTGGTTGACATAAAATATGAACAAAGCATATCCCTCTATAGAAGTGGTTCTAAACTCTGGTCCTCAGGACCCACTAACAGGCCAGGTTTGCAAGATAACAGAAATACATGACAGGTGATATCATTTGCTGCTCAGTGATTGCCGTATTCTAGTCTGCATCTCCCCCAAGGTAATACTTATAATCTGGCCTGTTGGTGGGTCCTGAGGACTGGAGTTGAGAACCACTGATCTATAGTGTGTACTTGTCTCAGTCACAAGCACTAAGGTTGTCCTGACACCAAAAGAAAAAAAGGGTGCTGCAGCACACAGCCTGTGATTGACAGCCTCAGCTCTTTTTCTGTGTGCTGTGTGAAGGGGGGAGGGGCATGTCCTTCCCCTCCAATCAGCTCTTAGAGCTCTCCTCGCTGAACTCTTCGTAGTGTAAACTCAGCTCTGCTTTCTGAAGGCTCAGACAAGCTGTATGCATACCTCCCAACTTTCTCAGATGGGAACACCTATAAGCAAAAGTACGTACAGTAGGAGGAGGACACTCCCCCCCCCCCCGCCACGCCCCCTTATGTTGTAATATGTTGTAATATGTTCATCGATTTATGTGGGACATTGTTGTGTGTATGTACACATGCAGTCAATGTTGACCAGGCCAGAATAACAAGATTAGTTAAACCCACAAGCACTGGGAAACACTTTTTGATAGATAAAAAGTGCATTTTATATACAACTCTATAGATCAGACCAAAATGAGGGACAAATGGGGAGAAAAGAGGGACAGAGGGATGGAGGGACTTTGTTCCAAATCAGGGACAGTTGGGAGGTATATGTATGAGAGCTATGATCGGATTCTAGGAGAACGTCTACCCCGTCCCGCTCTGCTTAGCACTTCCCCTGCACTGCTCTGTACATGGCTCCGCACCATGGAGACGGAGAAGATGCTGAATGACGTCAGTCCCAGCCACCCCTTCCTGGGGCCCCTCCACACTGCTACCCTGGGTGCTGGGCCCCCGACCCCCAGAGTGCTGTCCCCAGTTACCAGCCCGAACTTAATGCGCATTGGATGATTACAGTGTACACAGGCACAGCTGACACACCCTGTGCGTACACCTTTGCTTACGGAAAACCATCTCCACCATCGGGAGCTTTGGTAAATAACCGGTTAGTGCTTAGACCTGCTTGTTTATTTAGGACTCGTGCACACAGGACGTTTTAAAAACACCAGCACTACAGCAGAGCTAAAAACCCCCTTTTTTTTCTGCATTTCCCCACGTTTTTACACTAGCGATATTACGCGTTTTTGGGCACTTTTTTGGCGTCAGCGTTTTTTTCATTAAAAACACTCTTTATAATGTAACAACACCTAAAAACATCAAACGCGGCTAAACACGGCTTGACGCGTTTTTGGGCATTTTTCGTTTTTTTTACAGCTCGTCTTTTCTGCTCCTGGAAGCACAGGCTGTCGTTTTTCTCTACTGCCTCCAAACGCTTCTGAGAGTTTGTGTGCACGGACACATAGGCGAACATGAGTTGGCTTTTAGAGGCAGTTAAAAAAAAACATCAAATTCCCCCACTAACAGCTCTATAAACGTCCCGTGTACATGAGCCCTTATCCTGCTGGTTGGTGGGATCCTCTCTACTACTAGAGCTACTGGTCTCTGAGCCTGACCCCTGACCAGGGCCAGGACAAGGGGTGGGCAGGAGGGGGCAGCTGCCCTGGGCATAGCTGAGCAAGGGGACAGGGAATGGACAAAGGGCAGTAAGCCCATTCTAAGGGGAGGAAGGGGCACTGTTCCGCATCCTTGCCCTGGGCAACTAGATGAACCTATCCCTGCACCTGCCGCTGGCCGAGACATGGGCACTCCACTACATTACCTTGCTGTATGCAGATAGATATTAGGTTCCCTTTAAGTCAGTCCGTAAAAACCTTGAGATGAGCAATCACTTGGAGCTCCTATATGAAGAGGTAATATATAAAGTGACACGTAGAGAGAAGTGGATATAAGACTTGAGTGCCTTTAGTTTAATATTATCCTTTGTTAAGCGGAAATGACAAGTCTTATTAGCGGGATTATTCCAGCGGCCTTGGCGGTATTAATCAGCGTTGACCTTAACTTGTCAGTCACGGCATGGATTTTCCGATCAGATATCTGTCAGGCCCCGCATTACGTCTTCACTTGGCCGTCCCTTCCTCTGATAGCGGTTTTGACAACGCTGACGGCGTGTCATATTCCCGAGATGGATCGGCCGGGGCTTTATCAGCGCAGATAATTCATGAATACTAATGGCCTCGGATAGATAAACGACACTTATTGTCGAGACGAGAAAAAAAAAAAAATTCTTCTATCTTTTCTGGCCATTCTTCCCAGAAGTCAAAAATAGACAGAATTATTCAAATGATCATCAGGGAAGTTTAATACGTCTTTATCTTCTCGGAGAGGAACCTGTAATTCCTCTATTGTAATATCAAATGGATTTTATGTCAGCGGGAAGGGATATTACCAACTTGGCGTATTTGTCTGAAGGACGGCCTGGCATTTGTCCAGAGCCTCTCCGTATGACCGGTCCCTCAGAAGGGGCCTACAGGCCATTGTCTGCTCACTTCACAGAGCAAGTCACGATTGTAGGGAGGCTTATTAAATTGAGGCCACCATTCCGAATTTAGAGATTATCGTGTATGTGAGATTTTTGAATCCTCTCCTGGCCAATCATCGCACGCCTAAGGGCAATGTGGGGACAACCTTTTTTTGGGTTAACTTGGTTCCACACCACACCAAGGTAGCCCTTTAATTACCAACATACTAAAAGTTCAAGTGGTTCTAAAGGTTTTTCTTCCTTTAAATAAACATGTTGTACTTACCTGCTCTGTGACCCAGGATGGGGACCCAAAAAGAAGAGGATCAGGGCTGCTCTATGCACCTCATTGCACAGAGCAGCCCCGATCCTCTTCTTTTTGGGTCTCCGCCTGCGGTCCTGGCCCCTCTATCTTACCGAGTGCCCCCACAACCTGCAACCATTCATTACTGACATTTGACTTGTTCCTTGACTATGCTTCCATTTGATCCCAACCTGCAACCATTTGTTACTGACATTCGACTTGTTTCTTGACTACGCTTCCGCTTGATTCCAACCTGCAACCATTCATTACTGACATTTGACTTGTTCCTTGACTATGCTTCCACTTGATCCCAACCTGCAACCATTCGTTACTGACATTTGACTTGTTCCTTGACTACGCTTCCACTTGATCCCAACCTGCAACCATTCATTACTGACATTTGACTTGTTCCTTGACTACGCTTCCACTTGATTCCAACCTGCAACCATTCATTACTGACATTTGAGTTGTTTCTTGACTATGCTTGACTTGTTCCTTGACTACACTTCTACTTGATCCCAACCTGCAGCCACATGTGTTACCAGACTTTGGCTTGTTCCTCAACTACGCTTGCTCTTGATCCCAACTTGCAACCATTCGTTACTGACATTTGACTTGTTTCTTGACTATGCTTCCACTTGATCCCAACCTGCAACCCTTCGTGACCAACCTTTGGCTTGTTCCTCAACTACACTTCCCTTTGATTTAAACCTGCAACCACTTGTTACTAACCTTTGGCTCATTTACTGACTATGCTTCTGCTTGATCCTTACCTTCTATGTCTGATACTACTAGATCCTGGCTTGTTCACCTCCTGGTTGGGCAATCCTGAGGACCATGACTTGGTACTAACACACAGCAAAACCCATCTCCACCATCAGGAGTTCTGGTGAACATCAGTTAGTGCTCAGACCCCGCACCTCGGGTGAGCCTGCGTCATCCGCCAGGGTCACCTATTTGTGTACTTAGCCAGCTGATTGGTGGGAGCCTTTCTACTGCTATCGCTGCTGGTCCCCAAGCCCTACCCTGGCCCTGACTGTGGCATAATTCTCAGCTGCCTCAGGATTCAGCCAGCTAAGTTATACCTAACAACAGTCCAAGTTTGACCAATGTAATTCTAAAAAAAAAAAAAAAAAACATACCTGGAGTTCCACTTTAAACCATAAAACTAACATCCACAATAGTTTACAACATGTCCTGAGTTTTAAGGTAATGAATTTCTCACACCTATCCTTGTTCACACACCGTATGTGTGAGATGTACTGCGGGCTGGGAACACAGACCTGTAGACTCTCCATGTCCCCGGAGAAAAACCAGCAAGCCTGTACCTGCAAACAAAACTCCATCTGCCTCCCTTGTGTCTTCTCTGACAGAGTGCTGAGATCGGAGGCCCCGAGTTATAATTGATTTCCGAAAACCTGTGGGAACTGGTCACACCTCTGTGCTAGGTGTTACAGAACTGCTTGGGTCTTCTTTACAACCGTCTTCAATATGCTGTGACAGGGAGAGGGAACTTGTCAAATCCTGTGAGCCATGTGCGATATGGAATCACTGGATGATAAAATAAAATGACAGTCCAATTCACCAATGTTCACATTTAATTTTAAAGGATATTCACTTTTATGGGTCCTAGGTAAAAGTTACCCTTCACAAAAGAGCGAACCTCTCCCATGAACTTCAAGCTTTTTAATAAAATGCCCCTGCAGTATCTCTTTATTGCCAGCAGATGTCCTCAGCCTTCCAGTTTAAATAAAGCCCAGAGGCACTCAACTCAGAAGATTGAGGACTTTACTGTGAGTGCAAGGCATCATGGGCCCACTCCTGAGGGATGTCAGCACCTCTTTGTTCACAGGTGTCAGCTTTCGCTTTATTCACTGTGCAATGATGCAGAAAGCAACGCATCATTAAATGCATCAAATGCCAATACATAAACATCATCATAGAAAGGAAGAAACACCGTTTACCGACCCAGTGCATGAATATGTGGCACTAGCTAGTACTGCTCCAGCCACGCCCTCTGACATGTTTCGTCCCGCACACCAGGACTTGGTTGCAGAGATCACCTCTGGGACCAAGCCCTGGTGTGCAGGACAAAACATTTCAAAGGGTGTGACTGGAGCAGCACTGGCCAAGGCCACACTCTTTTACATATTCATGCACTGGGTTAGTGAACGGGGTTCCTTCCTTTCTCTGATGATGCTTCTACACCTCTGAATGGTGCATAGGTGCCCGCTCCCTTCACTGCAACCAACCGGGAGATCTTTGTCTCAGCTTAGAGCGGCACTGCAAGTTATACCTGGATCGCCATTACATAAACGGCTCTCTCTCTGCATACTAAAGGACTGTCCGTGGCTCGGGGAGACCAAAGAGGTAGAGGACTCAAAAAGGTGGCCTGAAGACTTACGAAAAAGGCAAATATATACTAGAAGAAAGCCTTACAAAAATACTTTGGGCTTCTAGGAGTGGCAATGATTTTTGGGGCAGGGGTGCGAGTCCAAAGTTAAACTCAACCCAGCTTTACTCATCTAATGGTCTGTTTGGATGAGCATGTGGCTCCGCCACCCCTGTTTAGGTGCATTTGTGGCTCTTTGAGGGGTTAGCTCACATGGGCGATGATGTCCATATAGTGTGAATGGGCCATTTTTTGCAGCATCCGTAGCTGCCAGGTGCCAAATACAGGCAGCCCATTGAAGTCTATTAGGACGCACGGCTGTACGGACACTGTCGGTCATCCTGATGTGACAGACGTGAGGCAGTGGCGACCCGTCCATTAAGAGCGCCTGAGCCCCGCCCCCTCTATCCATGGCCACCACCCCCATGCTCTATCCACGGCCGCCACCCCCTATTCATGCATATGGCCCCTTTCAGGATGCTGGGCGCATGAATTATAGGGTGTTTTTTTGAAGCACCTGACTAGAGCCAAATGCCCCGTACACACGAGCGGAAATTCTGCTGGAAAAATCTTGTGTGGTTTTTCCGACAGAATTCCACTCAAGCTTGGCTTGCATACACACGGTCACACAAAAGTTCTCTGAACTTTTGACCGTCAAGAACGCAGTGACGTACAACACTACGACGAGCCGAGAAAATGAAGTTCAATGCTTCCGAGCATGCCTCTTATTGTTTCCGAGCATGCGTGTTTTTTTGCGTGTCGGAATTGCATACAGACGAACGCATTTTCGGATAGGAACTTTTTCCGACCGAAAAATAGAGGACCTGCTCTCTATCATTTACTGGCTGGAATTCCGCCAGCAAAAGTTCGATGGAGCATACACACGGTTGGAATTTCCAACCAGAAGCTCACATCGGACTTTTGCTGGCCGAATTTCCTCTCGTGTGCGCGGGGCAAAAGGCTCTAGTAGGCTTCAAAATAGGGCAGGCTCGTGGCGCAGAGGATTGGGCCAGGGCCCTACCCAGGTGTTACAACAGCGAATGAATATTCGCTATTGAAACACTGATCCTCAATCCGGACAATCAGGAGCGGGTCTGAGATCGGTTTTCCAATTGGCCGAAAAGAGAAGAGTCCCAATTGGCTCCCGAGAAGAAGGGAGGAAACGGAAGTCGCCGCGATGCCTGTGGAGAGCAGGGGAAGGGTAAGCCGTCGCCCCCGAGCAAGGGAAGCCACCCGTGAAGCCTGGAAGAAGCGCTGCCCACCATAGATGGGGTAAGTGCACCAGACCCGACCGGGGGTGGGGGGTACTGTTTTCCACCCCCCCAAAAAAACATTACCACTGGCCGCCGCTGTGTGAGGGTGTGGGTGAACAGCCCCAAACACAGACAGAGTGAAACCTTTTTTTTTTTTTTTTTGATAGAACAGGTAAGTGTTAGATCCTCTGTTAGATTTCCTTGCCATTTCTGTCCCCATTGGGAAGATTTCCTGTCGTGACTGGAAATAATGAGAAATCCCTTGAATTGGAGAAACAGACAAAATATTTTTTAGTAAAGTGAGGACGGATTAGGGTTCTTACACACCGGTACTGATGTATGAACATCAGATTCTTGCCAGAAAATTCTCGCGTAAAACATGCGAGGACGGGCTGTGTAAAAAAATGCATGTTTTTGCACGAACCCATACATAAAAACTTATCGATCCGTGATTCCTGCCCCTCTCTGCCAATCCCTTCACTGGCTTACCCAAACCCATCTTATAAAAGTTCAAAATACCAACCACAACATACGAGGCCATGCAAAACATCGCCCCCAGCTACATCACCAACCTCATCTGCAGATGTCTCCCAAATCTTCCCCTCCGCTCCTCCCAAGACCTCCTGCTCTCTAGCTCCCTTGTCACCTTCTCCCACGCTCACCTCCAGGACTTCCCCAGAACCTCTCCCATCCTATGGAACTCCCCATCCCCGTATGCCCAGTCTGCTCCCACCGTGTCTTTTGAAAACTCATTTATTCAGGGAAGCCTACCCCACCTCCACCTAAGAACGGTACCCGAGTCACCTTCATCAGATCATCTCCTGCAGCTATTACCTAAACTAACCATAAAAGAATGAAAAAGAGGGCGCACCAACCTTGCAAATTACCCAAATAATATTTATTAAAATAAAAAAGAAGGAAACATACTCACAAACAAGTGGATAGTAAAAGCATATCAAAGTCCACAAAGGAAAAAAACCAACCAGGTCACCAGGACAATGTCCAACACTCCAGAGGACCTTGGCTCTGGAAGGTCCTCCAGCATGTCGGATACAGTCCTGGTGACCTGGTTGCTTTTTTGTCCATTGCGGACTCTGATTTGCTTTTACTATCCACTTGTTTGTGAGTGAGTATGTTTCCTTCATTTTGATTTTAATATTACTTGGGTAATGCGCAAGCTTGGTGCGCCCTCTCTTCATCCTTTTACAGTGTTCCTGTTGGGTATCCCCTGACCCTTGGAGGGCAGCAAGGCCTGTGCATGTACTGGGAGCCATTGGAATTTCCAGGCTTCTTCCATTGCCATTGCACCGCTGTTGAGCGCAGGAGATTTTGTTTGACTGTGATTACCTAATCTACCACCTCCCCCTCCCTTTAGATTGTAAGCTCCACGAGCAGAGCCTTCCTATTCCTTCTGTATTGAACTGTATTGTACTGCCCCCCTTTATGTTGTAAAGTGCTGCACAAAATGTTGGCGCTATATAAATCCTGTATAATAAGAATAATAATATTAGTAAAAAATTCTTCTTTTTTTTCAACTAATCTATACAAAGTTCACGTTTACATGCCTGTAAGTACGGGCTCATTGAAGACAATGGGCTACATTTCGGTCAGTAAAAAAAAAAACCTGAATGGCCAAAAAGGTATCCATGTGCAAGAAGCCTTCAAACTTTTGACAATCCAAATTTTTTTTTTTTTAAGGTACATACCATGCCATCATGTACAGACCAATGTGTTTTCAAAACAACAGGAGCCTCCATGCAGGGAGTATAGTACAAATGACTACTGGTAACAATGTCAGGTAATTAGCGGAACCCTCTTGGAGGGAAGTGAAGTAATTGAAGTACAAGTACTGGTCTGCCAAGTGACAGTGTCAACTGAAGATCAAACACTTAGTATATATAAAAAAAAGGAATGAAGAGAAAAAAAAGTAGGCAGGCAGCCGACGCTTGATTGGACCACTCCAGGGTTTTGCTTTTGAAGGTTCTTTGCGGTAAAAGCAAGGAAGCAATAAAAAGCTCCGTAGTGTATTAATGTGTTTTACTAAACCAAAAAAAAATGCTGCACATACAATTGTTGGAAAAACAATTCAAGGCATACAAAACATGCATATAATAGACACTTGCCCAAACTCATAGCCCACAACTGTCCCTGATTTGGAACAAAGTCCCTCTGTCCCTCTTTCCTCCTCTTGTGTCCCTCATTTTGATCTGATCTAAGTGTTTTCCAGCGCTAAACCTTTCTTTTGACTTCTAAATTGCTGCATTTGTTCATTTCAAAAGACAATATAAAGGAGTAGTAGTGAAAAAAAAAAAAACTAAGCACTAATAATTTTTTTGTATAATTCTCCTTTAAGAGAGGCCTGACAGGGGGGCGTATCTTATGCCTACATACATTTGCTAATAGATGTCCCTCTTTCCCATTTCAGAAAGTTGGGAGGTATGCCAATGCCATGCTTACCCCTAACTCAGGTGGTCAGACGTTGGCTTCTGTATTCTTCACCTATAGCAGTCCCCTTTCCCATAAGGCAAGCAGGCCTACCGGTACTCGGTTGCCCCCAGGACTTATACACAATGCTATAGTGCCTGGCCACCACACCGAGACAGGCGCGAACTGAGCAAAGCAAACGGGTACTTGCGGTTGGCAGACAGACAGAGTGGTTCAATGACAGTCCAGGTACCAGTCAGGTTCAGAGTAGTCAGGGTCCAATCCATAGTCAAAAGGCAGGCAGAGTTTAGAGAATAGTCGATATCCGATATGAGGTCATAAACAGGCAAATCCAATCAGCAGAGCAGGCAAATAGGGAGTTTGGAACATGTGTTACAAACGCAATATCACAAGCATGAGACTGCAGGCTTGGCTGGATTTTTTTTCTTTTTATAAAATTATTTTTTTATTGATGTTAATGCAGTTTATAAAACAGTAACATGGTGGCGAGATAACACAACAAGGTCGCCATAAGGTAGACCACCAAGGGCCTTGCTACAAGACAAAATTGATCCAAGAAAAACAAAATACAGAGACATACTAGCTACAAAATACAAGTAGTACATCCCGGCACACCCCCCCCCCCCCCCTCCTCTACTGCGTCTTCTCTCCCACTTGTAGCCCCAAGGGCTAGATGAGTGAAGTGATACATATAGGTATACATTTTCCAGTATCATATGAGCTGAACGAGCTCCTAAGCCAACCAAAGCTATGAGTACAATGCCAGAAAAGGATACTATAACAGGAATCATCTCGGCTTGGTTGGCTTAAATCAGGTTTGGTCTCTCCCCAGAGACTGGCCACATCATTCACCTTGCAGGTGGACAGACAGACAAGGATGCATCATAGCCAAAATCAGGATGGTGGAATGAGACTAGCAGTTGTCAAAGAACAGGAGCATTTACACACCCCTGACAGCTAAACAATCTATCCTTCCCAGCAAATTAACACGGACAATGTATGCAATAGGTATACACTAAAGAGTTACTTAACTTGGTTCTTTCTGGTGATATGGCGTCTTCTATCAGGATCGAGGATCTCTCCAAACTGCTCCTTGCAGTCTGGAGATCATGGTTGTGTTTCAAGTCCTTTTCCCTCCCCTAATTCCTCCCAAAATAATTATGTGTCCTAAGCTTCATGAACCAGTCCAACTAATTAATTAGCATAGGAATAGGGGAGTCCTAGCTTCTAAAAACAATGCATGGTAGCTCACATGTACTATTCCATATACGTATGCTATAGGAATCACTGAAATAGACATAGCAACATGTTCCATGGCTCAGGGAATTGAGAGCTGACCACCACCAGATAGGTGAGCAGAGGATTCAATGAAAAAGGAAGGAGGAGGAAAGGGGAAGAGAAGGCCAGGAAAGGTAAGGGGAGTGTGGTTCCAGGAGTCATCGTGGGAAGGGCCCCAAGAATGCTAGCAGATAGCTTAGCCTTCATTGAGGTTACTGTCAAAGTCGGTAGGCAGGTACTTATCCATACATGGTTGCCAGACTTTGGTGTAAGGCCGGACCCTGTCCTGTAAAGCGGCCTCGATTTTAGCATGTATCATTGCCTGTGTGGTGGCGACAGTACAAAGTGCTGGCCTCTTCCACGACCTAGTGATGGTCTGTTCCATGACAGTTGTGACGTTAAAGAGGAAGCAAAAGACTACTGTAGTTCCCAGTCAGCTCTGAGGGTGCGACGTTCAGCAGGGCTATCCTGAGGGACAGCTTCTGTAGGTTCATCAAATAAATGAGAGGACTTCGAAGATCTGGATGTGTGTGCCTAGATTGCTGACCAGTCCTCAGGCGTGAAGTCTACAGATAATTGAGTTTTCACAACGTGTTTATCACTGTCTGTGACTTCCTGTCTTGAAATGTTTGCACTCCCTATTTCCTGTACGGGAATCACAAGGATAGAAAGTGAGGGAAAATGTCTCCAATGTTGCCTCAGACAAATATAAAAGCCTGACATAAATTATAACTCTTCCCTACTATGTATCCAAAAACGGATTCAAAAAGTATATATGTACAGTATATTGTGATGAGTTTGGCTATGGTAGACCTTGATAAACCTCAATCCCTTTTTTAGCAGAGAATGTCTTGCCCTTCTGGTGACCATAACGCCCACCCGCTCCACGACCGACATTTGTCACAAATGACCACACAGTGCCGCAGTGCTCCGGCTGAGTTGTATCATGTATCTCTTCCTCCCCTCGTCTTTCTGTAGGTGCAGAGTCGTGTGGTTCATTTTACACACTGCGTTTAATTAACCAGTTCCCGGGGATATACATTTGCAGTTTCATTTCCTTTGAAGTGATCTCCCGCCAGGTAGCATTCAGCGATTCAAAGAAACAGATTTACGAGGTGGGAATGTTGTCCTACATTGTAGCACATCGCCGGCTGGCTCGTTACAGGCTGTTTCATGTGTATTTGCCGGCAACGCGCAATTCGCTTCCTTATGCAACAATAGCGCACTGTTCATTTCGAGGCAATCCCATGGTAGATAATTAGAAAGGAATTTTATGCAGATTTTTTTTTTTTTAATAAATGTTCCTGTATATAGTGCATATAGGAAATATTCTAACAGGGAATGATAAATAGACATGTGCACTGCCAAAAAAATGTGTTCGTTTTCGTTATTTAAATTTTTTTTCGTTTTTCGGGTCATTCGTTATGATTGCAATTCGTAAATTCGTACATTCGTAAATTCATAAATTCATACATTCGTAAATTAGAAAATTTGTATATTCGTACATTCCTAAATCAGAAAATTTGTATATTCGTACATTCGTAAATTAGAAAATTTGTATATTCGTACATTCGTAAATTAGAAAATTCGTACATCCGTAAATTAGAAAATTTGTATATTCGTAAATTTGTACATTCATAAATTCATAAACTCATACATTCATAAATTAGAAAATTTGTATATTCGTAAATTCGTACATTCGGAAATTAGAAAATGTATATATTCATAAACTCGTACATTCGTAAATTCATAAATTCGTACATTCGGAAATGAGAAAATTCGGAAATTCGAAATTCGAAAATCCAAAAATTCTAAAATCTGAAATAGTAACTAACTATTAAATTAGGTATAGGTATTGTAATTTCCTTTTAAATTTGGCTGTTAGTGAATGTAACGAATACGAATTTATCTGAAGTTATCCAAAATAACGAATGCCGCATCTAAACAAATGGAACGGAACAAATTAATAATAAATAATAATAAAAAGTTTTTATTATTATTATTATTATTGTTATTTATTATTATTAATTCATTACGTTCCATTCGTTTAGATGCGGCATTCGTTATTTCGGATAATTCGTAACTTGGGATAGATTTGTATTTGTTACAGTCACTAACAGCCAAATTTGAAAGGAAATTACAATACCTATAATTTAATAGTTAGTAATAGTTAAGTTATTATTAGGTAATTATTATTTCAGATTTCAGAATTTATGAATTTACGAATGTACAAATTTACGAATGTACGAATTTACAAATTTTCTAATATATTCGAATGTACGAATATTCTGAAAAATTAGTTAAACGGGTTTTTGTTAATTCGGATATTTCCTAATTAACGAATTTGTCGAAATTCGGTAAAAAAAGAATTCGGCACGAATCGAATTGCACATGTCTAATGATAAAAGGCGGGGGGCAGTGGCCAAATATATGGGAAGTATTCAATTATTTACTAGGAGACTTGCAGACTTCCCAGACCAACACTGATCTTCCCATAAGCTTTTATGCGCATGTATTATATTTTATGTATGTACTATCCTATAAAATCCTCCCTTGTGTAGACATCCAACAGCTTTGTTGCTGGGTGCCGCCATCTTGGATGTGATATCAGCAACCTCAGCAGACTCAAGTGACACTCTATAGCAGCCCTCAACCAGGATTTCTCCAGAGGTTGTTTGAGGTTCTTTGAGCTGTGAATAATTCACCTCCCATCTGATGGTGCCCACTGAGTTCCAGGGCCAACACCACTTGGCAGAACCAGCAGAATGACACCAATCATTTTTTTAGCTATCGGTAGGGTGGGAATTTTTCTCAATGACTACCACGGTAAGTGGCATTTAGCCCATTGAAGTCCATTACATTGGTTTTATTAGGGATTCCTTGAGACCTGAAAATTATTTCAAAGCATTTCTCAACCTTTTGAACACAAAGGAACCCTTGAAATAACGTTCTGGTCTCAGGGATCCCCTGCTAAAAATGATAATATCTACAACTCATGATACATTAGTGTGATGGTCAGTGGAAAGAATGTTTCTTACACTTGTGGTCATTGGGAAGAATTGCAGATTTCTAAAAAGATCAGTGGTGTCAGCGGGATCTTATCTGAGAGGTAAAAATTGCTCATCGCTCAAGGAACTCCTAGCAATCCTTGGAGGAACCTTATGCCTTGTTTCCACTGAGCGGATCGGTTCGGTTCGGTACGGTACGCTATTTTGAGTGTTTCCATTATGAAAGCGGCCCATACAACTGAACCGCACCATTTAGGGTCCTGCTTCAGATGTGGGGCCATAGAAAATGGTACGGTTCAGTTAGGGCGGAGCTACGATACATTCCACTGATTGGTGGACCTGTGACGCCATGCTAGGCATTTTTTCTAAACCCACGTATGGCCCCTGTAGGTCCAACTTGCAGTGGAAACGCTCACCTGAATAGGCCGGGCCATTCTAGGCCTTCCAAACTGTACCGAACCGATCCGCTCAGTGGAAACGAGGCACTAGGGTTCCACGAAACCCTGGCTGAGGATGAACGCTCCTTACACTTTCACTCCTTACACTTGTGGTCATTGGGAAGAATTACCCCTTACAGATAGCTAAAAGGATTAATGGTGTCAGTGGGAACATACACTATATTACCAAAAGTATTGGGACACCTGCCTTTACACACACATGAACTTTAATGGCGTCCCAGTCTTAGTCCGTAGGGTTCAATATTGAGTTGGCTCCGCCCTTTGCAGCTATACCAGCTTCAACTCTTCTGGGAAGGCCGTCCACAAGGTTTAGGAGTGTGTCTATGGGAATGTTTGACCATTCTTCCATAAGAGCATTTGTGAGGTCAGGCACTTCCTGTTCCAACATGATTGCACACCAGTGCACAAACAAGGTCCATAAAGTCATGGATGAGCAAGTTTGGGGTGGAGGAACTTGACTGTCCTGACCTCAAGCTGATAGAACACCTTTTGGGATGAATTACAGCGGAGACTGCGAGCCAGGCCTTCTCGTCCACATCAGTGCCTGACCTCAGAAATGCGCTTCTGGAAGAATGGTCAAACATTCCCATGTAAAGACAGGCGTCCCAATACTTTTGGTAATATAGTGTATCTGAGAAGCAAAAATTGCTCATCGCTCAAGGAGCAACCCTTGGACTAACCCTAGAGTTCCATGGAACGCTGGTTAAGGAAGAATGCTCTTTACAATTGTACTCATTGGAAATATTTACCCCTTACAGATAACTAAAAAAAGCGAGGTGTAAGTGGGAACTTATCTGAGAGGTAGAAATTGCTTATTTCTCAAGGAACCCCTAGCAACCTTTGGAGGAACGCTTGGGTTCTTTGGACCTTGGTTGAGAAACCTTGCATTAGAAGATTGAGAAAGGCTGCTCTATATCATTCTCCTTCATTCCTTCCCTGGCTACTACATACAACTTTATGTAGGGAGGAGATGGGAGGGGTGTAGGAGCTGGGTCAGCACAGAGAGTGATTAGACACTCCCAGAGGAGGACAGGACTATGACATACAGGGAGGAAGGGGGCTGTGCTGGGAAACTGATTCTTTCTGCAGCAAGGGCAGAATATTTAGTGTCTCCAATCACCCCCCCCCCCTCCCCCGAATGCTGCAAAGACAGCAAGCAGGGGTGTTCACATGCCATGGTCCTGATGCTTTACTTTGAGCCCATTGCAAAAATGATTGCTCCTGCCTTTTAGTGGGGCAGTACAGGCCACCAAACGTGACCCATTTAAGCAAACCCCCTGCAACTGCATGCCATGCTCATGGTTGTAGCATGTTGGTGTGCCAATTACTGCTTCATATTACCTCCTTTTTGAGGCACACTAATTTGGCCATACATGTAAATGTAGAGGAGTAACATTAAGGCATGGGGGAGGGGTGGCTAATTCCATTAACAAGTTAGGAGGTAATGTTTTTGTCAGCCTTAAAAAATGCACCCAAATGCAAAAATATGAATGCAATCTATAGACTGGGGGGAGAACCTCTGGGGGATCTAGGATGGAAAAGGACCTGGGGGTCCTAGTAGATGATGGGCTCAGCAATGACATGCAATGCCAAGCTGCTGCTAACAAAGCAAACAGAATATTGGCATTAAAAAGGGGATCAACTCCAGAGATAAAACGATAATTCTCCCGCTCTACAAGACTCTGGTCCGGCCGCACCTGGAGTATACTGTCCAGTTCGGGGCACCAGTCCTCAGGAGGGATGTACTGGAAATGGAGCGAGTACAAAGAAGGGCAACAAAGCTAATAAAGGGTCTGGAGGATCTTAGTTATGAGGAAAGGTTGTGAGCTCTGAACTTATTCTCTCTGGAGAAGAGACGCTTGAGAGGGGATATGATTTCATTATATAAATACCGGACTGGTGACCCCACAATAGAAATGAAACTTTTTCGCAGAAGAGATTTTAATACGACATGTGGCCACTTATTAAAATTAGAAGAAAAGAGGTTTAACCTTAAACTACGTAGAGGGTTCTTTACTGTAAGAGCGGCAAGGATGTGGAATTCCCTTCCACAGGCGGTGGTCTCAGCGGGGAGCATCGATAGTTTCAAGAAACTATTAGATAATCACCTGAACCACCACAACGTACAGGGATATACAATGTAATACTGACATATAATCACACACATAGGTTGGACTTGATGGACTTGTGTCTTTTTTTACCTCACCTACTATGTAACTTGGGAGCTGGAGATGTGGTGGCTTAGCACGTCTTCCTTTCGGCTCTGGGGTCCTCGGTGTGAACACTACCTGCATGGAGTTTGCATGTTCTCCCAGTGCTGGTGTGGGTTTCCGCTGGGCACTCCAGGTTCCTCCTATACTCCAAAGACACGCTGGTAGGTCATTTGGCTCCTATCTGGCCTTAGTATGTGAGCTCCTCGGGGGCGGGAGCTTGTATGAACCTTCAATATCGGTAATAAAAGTGCCATATAAATACCTGTAATAAGCACAGAATGTAACTCTTTTCTAGACAAAGAAATTCATCTTTCTGCTTTTCGTGCAATTGATTCCATGCGGCTGATTTAAATGTCATGAATTCGGGGGAAGAGGCACCATAAGTGTGATGTGAGTCCAGAGCCATGATGGGGGAGGGGTCGGCCCCAACATTCATCTCGGCATCTGTCATCTTTGTAGCAATCCGCTAGTTTTTGGATGACAATGAATGGCGTTCAGGTAAATCGGGGCAGAATTCTCATGTACATCTTACGCGAGAATGATTTCCCAGCATACAAACATCTCTTTATTGCTTCTGAGTTCTTTGTATCTCTGCATATCACTGCCAAATCATCTCACCGCCAGCCAAACAAGCAAGTTCAAATAGTTGAAGCGTTTAAAGCGGCTTTCCTGATTTTTACTTGTTCAAGTCTTTTTGCTGCTCCTCCACCGGATAAAACCGCACCGGAGTCACAGGAATAGATAAGCAGACAGACAGACCTTCCATTTCCATAGACTTACCTGTTACTGCGGCGGTGTTGGGTGTCTACCAATGACAGCACAACCCAATAGGCTGCAGAGTCACATCCAGCCGCTGTCAGGCGGCAGCGCTCAGTAACCAACGTGTGTGACACGCCCCCCTCTGCGCTGCAAGCTTGTGAGAGGAAACCAGTGCCGAGGGGGTGTGGCTGCTACCAGGGGCGGACTGGCCACTCGGGCACTGCCCGAGGGCCCCCGGGCCACTAGGGGGCCCCATCAGGGTTCCCAGCCTCAGTAAAACCAGGGACAGTATGTAAAAATCTGTGTTTTTATACATCTGTCCCTGAAATGTCTCTTACCCACATCCTTTTGGTCTAAAAATCCTGAGATTATAGCTGCCCCACCTCTCCAGTACCTTCTCGGTCAATAGAAACATGTCTGTACACGCCTCCTTCTCCGGTGCGGCTTATTTGTCTGTAGCAGTGGAGATGCCGAGTGCTAGAGGAGAGCGAGGAGGGGACACTGCTGCTTAATAGAAGGTAAGCTAACTGGACCCAGCTAAATGTATTCTTGTCAGGGGCTTACCCTGGTGAGCAGGGGGGAGGGGGGAGGACGTGTTTCCTCTAGCATGGCTCCTCCAGTCTCTGAGGCTATTAGATAGTTTTTCTGTGTAATAAGCGCACTTCTCCTGGAGGAAGGACTTTCTTAATGTCTCCCCCAATCTCTGCTACATCTTCCTACCCATTACCTGCCCACCAGTACAGAGAACAGTCCCCTCCTCTCCTGCATTACCAAATAATGTTCCTGTGAGATGCTGGGGCACTACAAGTACCAGCATGCAAGAAGATGGGGGCAGCAGCAGTGTGTTCCATCAGGATGATTTCTAGATGGAAAGTGATGGTGTGTGTGTATGTGTATACTGTGTGTGTGTGTATAGTGTGTGTGTATGTGTATACTGTGTGTGTGTATACTGTGTGTGTGTGTATAGTGTGTGTGTATGTGTATACTGTGTGTGTGTGTATAGTGTGTGTGTATGTGTATACTGTGTGTATGTGTATACTGTGTGTGTGTGTGTGTATAGTGTGTGTGTGTGCATGTCTGTGTATACTGTGTGTGTATATACTGTGTGTGTGTATTCTGTGTGCGTGTGTGTATATTGTGTGTGTGTGTGTATACTGTGTGTGTGTGTATATTGTGCATGTCTGTGTATACTGTGTGTGTGTGTATACTGTGATTGTATACTGTGTGTGTATACTGTGGATGTGTGCATGTCCGTGTATACTGTCTGTGTGTATACTGTGTGTGTATACTGTGTGTGTATACTTTGATTGTATACTGTGTGTGTATACTGTGTGTGTGTGTGCATGTCTGCGTATACTGTCTGTGTGTATACTGTGTGTGTGTCGCAATCCGAGGTTCCACTGTATAGGGTATTATGATTGGTCCAGGTACCATGTGATAGCTGTGGGCCAATCACAGCCTAGGAAAAACAGCTTCTATGAATAAATGATCTCACAGTGAGCACATGATCACTGGGCCCCCCCTCCCCCGGGTACCGGTAACCGGTACGCGGAAGCGGCGCCCTGCGCGCCCCTAACCCAGGGCGCGCTGGGTGATGTACATGTACGTCATCCAGCCTGCCTGTGTAAACGTACTGTGGGCGGTCGGCAAGTGGTTAAAATAATACCTGGTCATCCTGCCAAGAAAATCCTTGTTTGGGCACTTCCTGTTTGAGGGTGTAAAAAAAAAAAAAAGGCCACTGTTTATGATACACGGTACTTTAGCGCACAAAATATCATTCAGTTAGGGTTTACATCTACTCTAATATGTATATATTTTTTTCTATAATAAGAATTTTACATTGTAATATATAAACAGAATACTAATGTATCATCTGTATGTATTACAATGTATCATCTGTATGTATTACAATGTATCAGTTCTGGAAGGTTTGCATTGTATGGCGTTCCTTTTAAATGCCTCCATATAGAGTTTGATCGTTTTGTAGACGGTGTGCTGTATAGCGGAGCGAGCGCCCTGTGGAATGCTGGGAGAATGCGACGTGCACCGCAGGGTGGGCTTGCTGAGCGCCCGTGTCAGCCGTCTTGCTGGGGGTGCCGTCTGACTGCTTGTTGTGACGGTTTATCTTTCTGATCTCTTGCGGATCCTGACAATGGAGGCGAAGCTTTGTGTACAGAGCCGGGGGGGGGGGGCTGGCGGCACAAGGCGAGTCGGAATAACTGCAGGGAAAGTGGAAAATGATTAAATGAGATAGAAGAGAGGAGTTAAGAGATGGGAAACAAGTCGAAACGCGTGAACTTTGTGACCAATAACTAAACGGTTGATATCACAAACTGACACTAAAATGCCTTTAAAGTGATTGTAAAGTCTTGTTTAAAAATAACAAACACTGTATACTGAGCTACTCTGTGTAATGGTTTTGCACAGAGCAGCCCCGATCCTCCTCAATGCAATGTCAATGCTGTTGGCTTCTGTACTGATATAGAGATGTCTTTAGGTTTTTTTCTAGACCTGATGAAGAGAGTTGTTTTCGGACCCTGAAACATGTTGGCTACTCTTTTGATTGTCCCCCTAACCCAGGGGTGCCCAACCTTTTGTAGAACAAGGGCCACTTAAGTGATTTGGTAACCGGTCACGGCCCGCAATTAAATTAAACCTCTTAGCGCCGGCGCCTCCCAGCCCTTTAAGAGGCTGCGAGGCGGGGCTTAAGATCACATAATCTCCATGATTGGCTGTCACGGCAGCCACTTGATCCAAAAACTCCCAATCGCAATGAAGGACCGGGAGCTTTCGGTTAGACGACGGCTTTCGGGAGTGCGCAGCACGTGCGCCTTCAGCACAGGTGTATTGGCAGCAATTCATGCAAAGGTGCGGCCCCTCGGCACTAAGGACCAGGCGCAGAGAGGCCACATATTTGCATACGGCCATTGCCAAGGAGTTAATACACTGACTCCTTTTTCCTCTTCCGGCTTCCCCAGGCTGTTAGAATGCTTGAAAGGTCCCAGGCAAAGTGGACTTGGTATCACTCCGCCCGTGACCTATGAGGCTCCTGCTCCCTCCATAGCAGCCTGCTTCCTCCGCTACCGGCTCCATGCACTCTGATGCTCTGAGATGGCGGGTTGGCAGGCCCAGATCGTGATCAATGGGTTACCGACCCAAAATGCTGGTTTGAGGTAGAGGGCCACATCAGAGGACTCTATCGGCTGCAGGTGGCCTGCGGGCCACAGGTTGAGCACCCCTACCCTAACCCTTATAGGAATACAGTCATAGCTGGACCTTTCAGCAGTGGTGTGACACTACAATTCACATTCCTGAATCTACAGTGAGCTTTTCCACTTGCCATAGAAGGGAAGCCAAGATGGCGGGACATGTCCCTGCCTTGGGATTAGCATGCAGCTTGTGAGTCAGACAATGGCAGCCTCAGTCAGATAGACAATGACAAAGATATGAACTTGACAAGTAAAGTTAAAAACATGTTATAGAGACGAAAGTTTCTGGACACCTGACTATCAGGCCTTTGGTAACCAATCAAAATGGACCCAATAGAAGAAGATCACTGTTAGGGTTTACATACACTTTACCATGTGTGATATTTTCGGGGGTTGTTAAGTCAAGTGCGGAGCTTCCCAGTGAGTTCAGTCCACTCCAAATGTACTGTTTTGGGGTTTGTTGGCCCATTTTATTGAAAAGAGTTTGAAAGCTCCATACAACAAATGGATGCCTTCACAGGGGCTTCCACAACCACTTCACATACTCAAACATAAAAGAAAATCAGCCTCCTGGCTCTCTCTCCTAGCACTGCAGCTCAGGCTTCAGACTCAGACCTCTCAGGTATGGTCCCTCAGACTGCCTCACAGCACCCCCATGCTCTTGGACAACAACTGTACCTTTCGTAGATTGTTCTGCACACTCACAGCTTCCTGGTGCTCTGGCCCTCAGGCCTAGGGCCCCGGTCTGTTCCCTCACAAACTAAACCCGGCTGGTGCTCCCTTGCAACCAAGTGAACTCCACAGGAGGGTGAAGCCCCGAAGTACTGTCAGGTTCTAGATTATAACAGGTGTGTACACACACTCAGCCTGCTGGTCTCTGGCAAGACCCGGACACAGGATTGGATGCTTCTTCCCATTCAAAACTCTTTGAAGCCGCTGAGCTCCAGACCACAAACCGGGTTCTACAAAACCCATAGAAAACTCTTTCAAGCCTCTGAGCTCCAGACCCTTAACCGGGAATTACAAAACCCATAGAAGACTCTTTTTGGCCTCTGAGCTCCAGATCCTGAACCGGGAACTATAAAACCCATAGAAAGCTCTTTCAAGCCTCCGAGCTCCAGTCCCTGGAATGGAAAATTACAAAACCCATAGAAAACATTTTAAAGCCTCCTAGGCTTCAGATCCTGAAACGGGAATTACAAAACCCATAGAAAACTCTTTGAAGTCTCTGGGCTCCATCCCTTGAAACAGGAATTACAAAACCCAAAGAAAACTTCTCTAAGTCCCTGAGCTCCAGATCCTGAGAATTACTAAACCAATATAAAACTCCTTGAAGCCTCCGATCTCCAGATCCTGAACCAGAAACTTTTCAAAGTCTCTGAGCTCCAGAATCTCAGAATTACAAAACCCATAGAAAACTCTTTAAAGTCTTTAAGCTCCAGATCCTGATCTGGGAATTACAAAACCCCATAGAAAACTCTTTGAAGCCTCCGAGTTCCAGACCCTGAACCATGAATTACAAAACCCAAAGAAAACTCCTCTAAGTCTCTGAGCTCCAGATCCTGATCCTGGGAATTACTAGGCCAATAGAAAACTCCTTGAAGCCTCCGATCTCCACATCCTGAACCAGGAATTACAAAACTCATAGAAAACTGTTCGAAGTCTCTGAGCTCCAGAATCTCAGATTTACAAACCCATAGAAAACCAAAAGCTTAGCTTTTCTCCACTATAAACAGAATTTTTGGAGTCCCTCAATCTGCGTCCTTGAGAATCCTGTGTACCTTTTAGATCTTTTTCCACAGTGGTAGGGCCTAGCGCTGTCACACATGTTAAAGATTATATGAGATTTTAATGACTGGTATGAGGAAATATCTCTCCGTTTTCAGATGTCTTCATAACATGATCACAGGATGGAACAAATCTGAGACCCAGACCTCCCCAGCATGTCCAACATCTCAATGAAATATAAACCGATTTGCCTTTCTCATGGTGAGGGTATTTAATAATATTTTAGCTAGCCGCCAATAGGCGTATCATGGACGTTTCGCCGTAATGTGACCATTTAAAAAGTCTTGACTTGGGTGCCATCGTTTCTGGAAGTCTACCCAATTACTACAGTGGAACGCCTTGGGGAAAAGGCAGGATTTAAGCTCCATTAACTCTGCAGCCAAGTGGTATTTTTTTCCTTTTGAAGTGTTCCTCGGCCTCAGAAATTTCTACAATTTAACAATCCATGAAGAGAATGAGCTGGCGGTGTCTGCAAGGCCTAGCCAGAGAGCAGGATCCGGGGTTATTATTATTCTGTATGTACACTCTATTTTTTATTCCTTTGGTGATACTATCTTGCAGTGGCAGACACAGTCAGCAAAGGTCTCTGATGCAAGAACATTTTAATTGGCACCCCAACGCACCTTCACAACACACCTGTGCTCCAACGCACCGCAGTGCACCGCCAATGTAGCAAACACTAAATTTTCATGCATTGAGGTGCATTACAGCCCATTTATTTTGGAGGTGCTTCCTTGTGGGACGGTGTCCGAGTGCCCACGAAACCCTACATCTCATGCAAATGGACCCCATAATCTCAGGGGGGCACTTGGGCACTCTTCACCAATGATATGTCCCCCTCTACATACTCAAAAGTGTACCTTTTACCCTTTAGGCACCATTCACACCTGAGCGATTATCAGCTTGAAGCTCAGAAACGCTGGAGGAGAAAAAATCAATTATTCTCTATGGAGACGGTTCACATCTCCACTCCATGTCGCCTGAAGCCAAACGCCTGAAGCTCAAACAAGTTCTGGAGCTTTTTTTTGTTTCTTTCGAATCGGGCAGATTTGAGTGTTTTTTGGCGCGTTTATATTCCTATAGAAATGAATGGAAACCCGCCATTCGCCCGTTTTTTGCACGTTTTTGCGCGTTTTGCATGCGTTTTTGCACAATTTTCTGCTCAAATGAAAAAAAGTAAAAAATAAATTAGTAACAATATATGAATAAATGTAAAATAAATACACAAATAACTAAAAATCATCATAGATAAGTAAAATAAATGAATAATATGTAATAATAAATAATAATTAACCTCTAAAAATAAATAAAATATTAATAAAATATTAAATACATTATTATTATTACTACTATTAATAATAATAAAATAACAACACCCAAACTCGAACAAAAAATACAATATTAATAATAATTTTCATAATATTAATAATAATAATTATAATAGTATTTTTTTTTTTTCGTATTAGGGTTAGGGTGTTTAGTTATTTATTATTATTTTATTTTTTAAGGGGTAATGGTTAAGTTAAGGGTTAATTATATATTTATTTATTGTTACTTAGTATTAATTTATTGAATTTATTTTATTATTTATTTGTGTATTTATTTTACATTTATTTATTCATTTATTAATATTATTCGGAGCACTCCCTTTAAGAGAGTGCTCCTAATCTCAGCCTGTTACCTGTATAGAAGACACCTGGGAGCCAGAAAACTTGATGATTGATAGGGGATCAAATACTTTCACTCATTAACCGCTCGCCGACCGGCTCACGCCAATATATGTGGGCAGAAGGGCACGTACAGGCAGATTAACATACCTGTACGTTGCCCTTTAGGAAGCGGTTTGCGCGCGCGCGCGCGCCGCGACCTCCGTAAATGTGATTGCGGGTCCCACAGACTCGATGCCCGCGGGGATACCTGCGATCGTCTCACGGAGAGGAAGAACAGGGAAATACTGATGTAAACAAGCATTTCCCCCGTTCTGCCTAGTGACAGGACACTGATCACAGCTCCCTGTAATCGGGGAACGGTGATCAGTGTCGTGTCACACACAGCCCCTCCCCCCACAGTTTGAATCACTCCCTAGGACACACTTAACCCCTACAGCGCCACCTAGTGGTTAACCCCTTCACTGCCAGTCACATTTACACAGTAATCAATGCATTTTTAATCGCACTGATCGCTGTATAAATGTGAATGGTGCCAAAATAGCGCCAAAAGTGTCCGATCTGTCCGCCATAATGTCGCAGTCATGATAAAAATCACTGATCGCCGCCATTACTAGTAAAAAAAAAAATTAATAATAAAAATGCCATAAATCTATCCCCTATTTTGTAGACGCTATAACTTTTGCGCAAACCAATCAATATATTATTGCGTTTTTTTTTACCAAAAATATGTAGAAGAGGTGATCAAATACCACCAAAAGAAAGCTCTATTTGTGGGGGGAAAAAAAATTTCGTTTGGGAGCTGCGTCGCACGACCGCGCAATTGTCAGTTAAAGGGACGCAGTGCCGATTCGCAAAAAAACGCTCCGGTCTTTGGCCAGCCAAACGGTCCGGGACCTGAAGTGGTTAAAATGCAAATCGATTTATAACTTTTTTGACATGCATTTTTCTGGCAACTGTCTGCTGCTCTCCTTCCATTCCCTGTAATGTACAAGCCGTACCGGATCTACGAATGGCCTGGATTTTACCCGTACTTTACCCTGTAAAGAGCAAAGAAGACAACAGATGTCTGTATTTGCCAGCTGCTGCCTCAGTAAGTGCTTTCCCACAGCTTTCCTTCTGATTCCCGTTCATATTACCTGCTGTCCTCCTCAATCTCTATTGATCCAACCAGCGCTTGTCATTTCCGAGCTCTCGTTTCCACCAAACAGAAAAATGCTCCCCTTCGGCGTCCGCGAATCCTGCCTTCCGGAGCCAGGAACATCAGATGGGAACACACAGCGTTTTCGTTCCCTTGTAATTTATACATAAAGTCGAGTTGTGCGTCTTCTGGATCTTTGATATATCGCCGGTTTGTCGCGTCCGGAAACATTAGTAGCACAACACAGAGGCCTGTGGCTAGCGAGGCTAACATTGTTGTCTGGCTCCCCGAAGAATTTCCCTTTCTTTGCATTGGTGGGCGCCGTCACCGGGACAGAAATGATCGGAAACCCGATTTTTTTCATTTATTGGTCATCAGAACAGGAATATCCCCGGATAGCGAGCAATCCTGCCGCAAGTTTGGAAATGACTTGCTAAGCAATCGCTGGACTGAGAAAAAGAAACCTCAAAAAATGGGATTTTAAGGGCAATTATTGAATGGATAGAAAACTAAGATAAAATATTAAATTTTATTGGTACAAAAGATTTAAAAACCAGACTTTTAACAAAAAACAATAACAAAAATATCGTATTCAAAAGTTACCAGTGGTGGCAAAGAGATCCCACTACATAAATGAGCATCATCCATGAGTGAGAGTCCGACGCGTTTCGAAATATGTAGGGACAATTAGTCACTTCTGAAATGTAAAATACAGTATAAATGCATAGAATATAGAAATAACCACATAACATACAACTGACAGGATGTATGAAAAACATCTGTCAGAATATACAAGAAACTTACATGTCAGAAATACAATGATTTGAGCAAAGATTCCTCTATACCATCAATCGTCCACATTAGCTAGCTATTGCTGGACTTGCCGGGCTTCACAAGTTTGTTGCACAATTGCAGCAAGTCCGCATTGCATGACTCCAGATCAACTTTCTTTGCAAACATTCTGCATATCTGCTGCAAGTTCTGGTTCAGTTATGTTGTGCAATAGTTCTCCCACCACAGGGGGTCACTGTGGCTGAATTTTCACGCTGTAGACCTGCACAGCTCTTGCTGTAGACTCACCTCTGCAACTTTGCACTTGCTAGAGACTTGCCATGCAAATTTCCTTACAAATTGGAAAAGCGTCAACTGGAACTCAGTGGCGACCTTCTAATCCATGCGCCCGGCCCCTAATCTACATGCAGGGCGCCGAACGCATGGATTCCAATGGGGTTTATTCATTTTTTGAAGCACGTGATTAGAGCCTGAAGCTCTAATTGGCTTAAAAAAAAGGGTGGGCTCGGGGCGCAGAGCGGTGCGCCCTGAGCCCACCCAGTTGTATGACAATAGCCAATGAATATTCGCTACTTTCTTCCTGGTTCTCCTCCTGGCCAATCAGGAAGCAGGTCCGGAGACCTGATTGGCCAGGGAGTTTTAGGACTCCTGGCCAATTGGGTCTCAGAACCCACTTCCTGTTCGGCCGGGAGGAGAAGCAATGGCCCTGGGGAGAGGAGTAGCTGGAGCGAGGAGCAGCAGCCCTACCCCGGATCCTCATCATCTGCCTCCTGAGGTAAGGAGGACTCTGATCGCCGCCTTCCCGTCTGTCTCTGTCTGTAGTGGGAACATTGATTGCACACCTCCCAACTTTTCTAGATGGGAGCGAGGGACATCTATTAGCAAAAGTATGTAGGCATAGGACACGCCCTGTGCCACGCCCCCTTAAAGGAGAATTATTTTAATGATTAGTTAAAGTGGTGTTCCGGCCAAAGTTATACTTTTTAAATAAAAATACCCCTATAATACACAAGCTTAATGTATTCTAGTAAAGTTATTCTGTAAACTAAGGTCTGTTTTGTTAGTTTATAGCAGTAGTTTGTTATTTTATAAACTTCCAGCAGGCCGTGGCCATCCTAAGTGTGGGCATCTGAAGCCAGACTGTATTTCTTCCTGGATCTCATCCTTGCAGATCTCGCACATGCTCAGTGCAGCACAAGCAGTGTAATAGGTTTCAGGTCAGGTTTCCATAGCAACGGCAGTGTCAGAGGAAGTTGCCACCCCTTCCCAGAAGGCATTGCAAACAGGAAATGATGCGATGGGCCGCGGCCAGGTAGCAGGAAGTGAAAAATGAATACAGCAGATATACAGGAGGTGCTGAGAAAAAAAATAAAAAAATATCCAATTCGTTTACAGTGCACAGTTTAGTGAGGGATGCTGAAGAGTTGTAAAAATGTGTGGAAATCCACTTTAAGTGCTTTTTTTTTTTTTTTTTACCAGTACTATTCCTTTATATTGGCTTTTGACATTTACAAATGCAGATATGCAGATAGAAATGTAGAATTTGGATGAAAGGTTTAGCACTGGGAAACCCTTTTTTGAAAGATAAATAGTACATTTTATATACAACCCTATAGATCAGGCCAACGTGAGGGACAAATGAGGAGGAAAGAGGGACAGAGGGACATTGCTCCAAATCAGGGATAGTCCCTCGAAATCCTGAACAGTCCCTCTAAATCAGGGACAGTTGGGAGCTACGGTATGTGATTAGGGTGATAGCATTGATCTCTACCATTAAAATATATATACAAAATAGATCTATGGTTTATTACCAAAAAACATATTCTGTGTGAGCAGCGCTAGATATTTAAACACTCAACAACTGAATGTTCAAGGTGAATGTAACAATGTAGTCAACTGAATAGTCAACTAACACTTAAAAAATTAGAATTAAAACGTGAATAATTAAAAATGAAAAGAAAATAGTCCCTTTAAATGTAGCCAAAAGTGCAGGTATCACAGTTCATAATGCAATAATCAATGAGCAATTGGCGTTGATAATCCCAGGAGTGAGAGCCGTCACATAAATTAATCAATTCTTCTTCCAATATTTGGTCCTGGAAAACGGAGAATAAATCTCCTTATGAATTGGAAGAATCTTACCAGATCAAGCTGGAATACAAGCGTATATCAATGGATCACCTGTGGCTCCGGGTCTCCCCGCGGGATACAACACACTGGATCTGTTAAGTGTTAAGTGATCCGATCATCCCGCCAGAAAACAGGATTGATTCATTTATGTGACGGCTCTCACTCCTGGGATTATCAACACCAATTTCTCATTGATTATTGCATTGTGAACTGTGAGACCTGCACTTTTGGCTACATTTAAAGGGACTATTTTCTTTTCATTTTTAATTATTCACGTTTTAATTCAAAATTTTTGCGAAGGGTGAGGAGCTGAACAAAGAGTGTGCTGCTGGGGGAAAGGGCTTGCCCCGTCACACATTGTAGATAAAACTGGGATGGGTGAGGGGCTGAACAGAGAGTATTCCCCTGGGGGAAAAGGCTTGCCCGGTCACCCTTTGTAGATGAAACTGGGATGGGTGAGGGGCTGAACAGAGAGTATGCCACTGGGGGAAAAGGCTTTCCCCGTCACCCTTTGTAGGTGAAACTGGGATGGGTGAGGGGCTAAACAGAGAGTGTGCCGCTGGGGGAAAGGGCTTGCCCCGTCACCCTTTGTAGATGAAACTGGGATGGGTGAGGGGCTGAACAGAGAGTATTCCCCTGGGGGAAAAGGCTTGCCCGGTCACCCTTTGTAGATGAAACTGGGATGGGTGAGGGGCTGAACAGAGAGTCTGCCACTGGGGGCAAAGGCTTGCCCCGTCACCCTTTGTAGATGAAACTGGGATGGGTGAGGGGCTGAACAGAGAGTGTGCCACTGGGGGAAAGGCTTGCCCGGTCACCCTGTGTAGGTGAAACTGGGATGGGTGAGGGGCTGAACAGAGAGTGTGCCACTGGGGGGAAAGGGCTTGCCCCGTCACACATTGTAGAGAAAACTGGGATGGGTGAGGGGCTGAACAGAGAGTATTCCCCTGGGGGAAAAGGCTTGCCCGGTCACCCTTTGTAGATGAAACTGGGATGGGTGAGGGGCTGAACAGAGAGTGTGCCGCTGGGGGAAAAGGCTTGCCCCGTCACACATTGTAGATGAAACTGGGATGGGTGAGGGGCTGAACAGAGAGTATTCCCCTGGGGGAAAAGGCTTGCCCCGTCACCCTTTGTAGGTGAAACTGGGATGGGTGAGGGGCTGAACAGAGAGTATTCCCCTGGGGGAAAAGGCTTGCCCCGTCACCCTGTGTAGGTGAAACTGGGATGGGTGAGGGGCTGAACAGAGAGTGTGCCACTGGGGGAAAAGGCTTGCCCCGTCACCCTGTGTAGGTGAAACTGGGATGGGTGAGGGGCTGAACAGAGAGTATTCCCCTGGGGGAAAAGGCTTGCCTTGTCACCCTGTGTAGGTGAAACCTGAAACTCAGAGGGCTCAGGACAGGCCTGGACGGGTCTTCCCGATTTACCTACACGGGGTGACGCAGCAAGTGCTTTTCCCCAGAGACACAGTGCGGGGCGCCCTCAGGTCAACTTTTGCATCGGGGCCCACAAACTTCAAGCTAGGCCTCTAAATAATACCTATGCCTGGATTCAACTGGCACTGGCCTTCATTAATTGGCATTGGGCCTTGTTTCACACCAAATTAAGGCATTGAAAAAAAGACTCAATGTGGCCAAAAGCATGCACAAATAAATGCTAAATTTTCTTTATAAATGCAGCGGGTCTTCCAATGGACATCCGGCACAAAAGCATGAACCTTTGGAAGACCAAACATTCAACATGCCCCATGAAATTGTATTCCTCGCCAACTTTTTCAACACTGATAATCTTTCAAGTTGTGTCAAATAGAGGGACGGTCGGGATTGGTATTGCTGGTTCCTATTTCCCTGCAGTTGTAGTTCTGCTAAACCCTCTATTCTCTCTATTCTCTCCCGCTATAATATCCCCTTCTACTACAAGTAGGCGTATGGTGTGAATTTAATTCAGTGTTAAAGGACAGAAATCAACTCTTCAGTAGATGTTTGAACGAGGTACGTTTTCCACCGGCTCCTGATAGCAAAACACACCGGCAGACTATAAATTCTCAAACAATAGGACACGGCCTCCCTTTTTCTTTTTTTTTTTTGTCTACTGAAAATGATTTCCAGCCTTGTGTTTCCATTTCAGCTGGCCTGCAAATAATGGCTGCTATCGGTGAAGATCTGCCTTTGGTCCTCGCTGATAAGGACAGCTAGTTATTTCAGCTCATTGTTTCATCTGCCGCTTCGGTTTATTCTTTACTTCATTTTGCAGAGGTGCTCTCAATCTGCCCCTGAAACAAGTCATGCCGGGCACAGCATTGTGTTTTGGAACAATCCCTTTGTCTGCTGCTGCTTGGATGGGCCGAGCCATAAGTAATCTCTCTCAATCGAGTATATTTAGTGTTATCGCACAATCATCTTGTACAGATCTGCTCACGAACATCATGTTCAGAGAATGTGAAGAGTTGGAGGCATTTTATCTCTTAAAGCAGAAATTCCATCTGTGTTTAAAGCCACCTCCCCCTCCAAAAAAATGTGTATATATGCTACAGTATCTCACAAAAGTTAGTACACCCCTCACATTTCTGTAAATCTTTTCTTCTCTCTTTTCATGTGACAACACTGAAGAAATGACACTTGTCTACAATGTAAAGTAGTGAGTGTACAGCTTGTATAACAGTGTAAATTTGCTGTCCCCTCAAAATAACTCAACACACAGCCATTAATGTCTAAACCGCTGGCAACATAAATGAGTACACCCCTAAGTGAAAATGTCCAAATTGGGCCCAAAGTGTCAATATTTTGTGTGGCCTCCATTATTTTCCAGCACTGCCTTGGGCATGGAGTTCACCAGAGCTTCACAGGTTGTCACTGGAGTCCTCTTCCCCTCCTGCATGACAACATCACGGAGCTGGTGGATGTTAGAGACCTTGCGCTCCTCCACCTTCCGTTTGAGGATGTCCCACAGATAATCAATAGGGTTTAGGTCTGGAGACATGCTTGGTCAGTCCATCACCTTTACCCTCAGCTTCTTTAACAAGGCAGTGGTGGTCTTGGAGGTGTGTTTGGGGTGGTTATCATGTTGGAATACTGCCCTGCGGCCCAGTCTCTGAAGGGAGGGGATCATGCTCTGCTTCAGTATGTCACATGTTGGCATTCATGGTTCCCTCAATGATCTGTAGCCCCCCAGTGCCGGCAGCACTCATGTAGCCCCAGACCATGACACTCCCCATTTGTGTATGCAAGGCAAGTTTGAGCCAACATCCGTCGGAAAAGATCCATGGATTTTGTTGTCGGAATGTCCGATCAATGTCTGATCGTGTGTACAGGGCATTAGAGTGGAGACTGCGAGCCAGGCCTTCTCGTCCAACACCAGTGCCTGACCTCACAAATGCTCTTCTGGAAGAATGGTCAAACATTCCCATAGACACACTCCTAAACCTTGTGGATGGCCTTCCCAGAAGAGTTGAAGCTGTTATAGCTGCAAAGGGTGAGCCAACTCAATATTGAACCCCCCGGACTAAGACTGGGATGCCATAAAAGTTCATGTGTGTGTAAAGGCAGGCGTCCCAATACTTTTGACAATATAATGTAGCTAAAAAAGGTCAATGATCTCATTGGGAACTTATCTGAGAGAAATTGCCCATTGCTCAAGGAACCCCTAGCAACCTCTGGAGGAACCCTGGTTGAGAACCCTTGCCATAGATACCCTGTTTCCCCGAAAAAAAGACCTAGTGTGATTGTCGGTGATGGCTGCATTATAAGCCCTACCCCCCCAAATAAGCCCTAGTTAAAGTCCTTGTAGGTCTTCTTTTCAGGGTAGGGCTTATTTTCGGGGAAACAGGGTAGGGCTTATTTGGGGGGTAGGGCTTATATTGCAGCCATCACCGACAATCACGCTAGGTCTTATTTTCGGGGAAACACGGTAGTAGTAGCAGTCATCAAAGTCTGAAACTCGCCTAGTGAACCTGGGCTCAAATTATTTCTATTTCGCCGCCAGTTTACCGCCAACAAAAATACGTTTTCTTTCACTTCCAGCCTCCATTGTTCTTTTGTAATCCGTTCCAGGCGGTAAACGAGCATCGCTCAGAATATATTTAATTTAGGAACCTTTAATTAGCATTCTGCAATTCTTGCCGTCACTTTTTTTTTTTTTTTTCCCTGTACAATATAATTACCTCAAATTTACAATGTGTCTATATAAAGACAAGGAGGCGAGATAACACAAAATGGTGACAGTGAGGGCAGATTTTAATATCACCTCCAGATTTTATCACTCATAATTAGCGGCGGGCTGAATTTAACAAGGAAGGAGCCCCGGAGACAAGAAAATAAACTCTTCTGAAATGCCGATGAGAAGAATCGACATAAGCAAAAAAAATAAAAATAAAACATGGCAGAATGACACATTTTTGTTTATAGGGCAGTAAAAATAATAAAGTCTTGTAAAATATGAACCGAGGGGAAATTTTATTACAAATTGTGTCATGTCTGGAGATGGAAATGGTCCTTTTATTGTATATTCTCACATCCTTAACAACCTATAAAGATAAAGCTATATAGATTGCAAATCATCTGTTGATGATTCCTCATAATAACAACAACATGTACAAAAAACAATCACTCGCATCTAATATAAGCTTTAACATAATGTAATGGTAAACAAACATAATATAAATAATTAATGTCATTTAAAATGTAACTTTTAGGCGATCTGACCGGATGTGGGAGGGGCTACCTGTCAAAACCAGCTACCTACTTCCCACCCGCGTCAAAATAAAAGTTCCAAAAGAGGAGGGGGGGGGGGCATAAAGCAGAACATCCTGTTTAGGGTGAAGTTCTGCTTTAACCACTTGCCGCCCAAGGATGTCCACCCAGTATCTTTTGTTTGCAGTCGGAGATTCTCTTTTTTGTAAAAGCGTTCCTAGCTCCTCCCGCCGCCTTCTGCTGCCTTCCCAGGCTTTCCTGACTAAACCGCTGGCAACAAAATCTGAAAATGTCCAAAATGTCCACCCCTAAGTAAAAATGTCCAAATTGGGCCCAAAGTGTCAATATTTTGTGTGGCCACCATTATTTTCCAGCACTGCCTTAACCCTCTTGGGCATGGAGGTCACCAGAGCTTCACAGGTTGTCACTGGAGTCCTCTTCCCCTCCTCCATGATGACATCACAGAGCTGGTGGATGTTAGAGACCTTGCGCTCCTCCACCTTCCATTTGAAGATGTCCCGCAGATGATCAATAGGGTTTAGGTCTGGAGACATGCTTGGCCAGTCCATCACCTTTACCCTCAACTTCTTTAGCAAGGCAGTGGTAGTCTTGGAGGTGTGTTTGGGGTGGTTATCATGTTGGAATACTGCCCTTCGGCCCAGTCTCTGGAGGGAGGGGATCATGCTCTGCTTCAGTATATCACAGTACATGTTGGCATTCATGGTTCCCTCAATGATCATTCTGTAGCCCCCCAGTGCCGGCAGCACTCATGCAGCCCCAGACCATGACACTCCCACCACCATGCTTCACTGTAGACAAGACACACTGAGGTAGGAGAATAACAGTAATGACTGCTGTGCAATGAACTCTGGTATGCAAGTTTTTTATTTCATTCTTCTAGCTAGCAAGAATGAACACTCCTGGCCCGACTCGTGTCTACACGCCAGAGTATTCCTTACAGGAAATTCATTGTACATATAACTCTATCACATTACGTCACAAGCACACAGATGATACATTTCCTTTACAAAAACATTCTGTCCCTTCACCTACTTCTACTAATGCAAAGCAGTTCACCAAAGCATATAGTTTCACAAGTATTGCACAAGCCTTGCCTCTGCGGTTACTTCCTTAATCAGCTGACTGGCCTTTGACACATCCTGGACAGGAAAAGTATGCTAAGCTAAGCACAGATCGTTTTGCTAAAAAGGGGGAAGTGTTCATTTGCCAATCCACAGCCTGTCACGTACAAAATATTCTTTTATAGTAACTAGCTTTTTAGCTGGGATTCTAAAACAGCCTTACTACACACATAATCATGGCCATATAATCTGATCCCCATTCCTACTTCATTCCCCCCTTTGATCATAATCATAGCGATTAATATGAGCGAGATTAAGCATCACTAAATAGCATACAAGTCTGCTTTCTAATGGATCAGAGCTCAATGTGACTGAGATTTTTTTTTTTAGTCTTGGGGGGTTAATGGCTGGTATTTCCACATAGCCATAATATGGGTCGCAGCCTTTCTTTCTACGGTGGCCTCAATGAAACTCTGGATCATTCTAGTCCCAAGGGGAATCAGACAGGGCAGCAGCAGACATGCTATGAGTATTATTACAACGATCCCCAATATAGCCTTTACCCCATATACACTGGGAAAACCCCAATCTCCGAACCAGCTACCAGCATTGAGACCATCCCATGTTGGTTCCTCCACACACATAGCAATCTGTGACTTGTAAATTGTCAGCCACACTTTCTGCTAATTCAATGAACAGGTTCTTTGTGCTAGGGGGCACTTCCATACCAGTGGCTAGCTCTTCATATAAAGAATGAAATAACTGATGATTAACACTCTTTGTTAGTTCAGTTTCTAGTGAGACATACACAATTGTACCGGGGTCTGATCCTTTACCATAAATATGAACTCCAAACTTATTTCCCCATTGTGCTAAAAACTGGACAGGGTTATGTATGGTGAAATTCACAGGGGTGCAACTTCCCACTGTGCAACTGGATGAACCAGCTAAAGATTGTAGAATGGCATCCTGATTTTTCATTCCCCATGTTCCCCAGGCAGCACACCTCCAGTTGGGGCAGTAATTCCATTCCTCTCCTGCACAGCTAGGTCCCAGTTTACCTGAACAGATGTACCTATCATTTCTTAAATACTCTCTCTCCCATTCCAATCCCCCACACCCTCCCCTTGGGAAGTGGTTTAGGTTGATGGCAGCACACACATCAAAGATTAGGCTTGCTGCAGTGCTGGGGTCAGTGATCAATGTTCGGTTTATCAGCCTACCGGTGGAACTAAAGCTCCGAACGGTTAGCCAGGTTTTATAGGGTGCATAAGTGGGGTCATAACAGGTTATCTGATTTTCAAAGGAGCACATTGAATAGGTAGTCCCATTATGTATGCAAGTACCAGTCTCTGTGCC
Organism: Lithobates clamitans; assembly: GCA_037952925.1. Lineage (NCBI taxonomy): Eukaryota > Metazoa > Chordata > Amphibia > Anura > Ranidae > Lithobates > Lithobates clamitans. The sequence continues at coordinate 369,341 of JBBGZY010002329.1, forward strand.
CTTGCATTGATAATGAGAGTGCCACAATAACATCTTGGTAGTTACGGATCCTACTCTGGTAGTCTTTATACAAGGGTCACATGAGATACTCTCCCCCCCTGTTAAACTGGTCAGTATCACTATTATGACTATCAACAGTCTCATTATAACGATCTTAGTAAACATTACACCGATGAATATCCTCAAGCTTCAGCTTGTGCGTAGACCAACCAGCGTCCGGGCTGTGATTGGAGCAGAGCTTAGTAGATATCCTTTATCTTCCGCCGTGCGTTGAGCCAGCAGCTTCCAGGGGTGTGCTGGCCGCAGGGCTGCAGTCTTTCTATCTTCTGCCGTGCGTAAATTCAGCAGCTTCCAGGGGTGTGCTGAACACAGGGCTGGAGTTCTTCCTTCTGATTTCTCTGGTCAATCTCAGTCTCAAAGGATCTTGGGGGTCTACTGTACTGTGCCAGGAGTCTGTGAGGTCAGCAGCTCGCTTTACCCTGGAGTGGTGTATCCAGGGTGTCACCTCGGCTACCTTAATGGCTGTTGGGGTAGATAGCAGAACAATGTAAGGACCTCTCCATTTTGGCCCTAGTGGGGTTATGTTCCACTCCTTTACCCACACTGTATCTCCTGGTTTAAAGGGGTGTACTGGGTTCGACAAGCTTATGGGAAGTTTCTCTTGAACCCATTTCCCTATGTCCTGCATACTTTCCCCAAGTTTCTGTATCAGTTCATGGTTAACTACCCCTCCTATCTGATGCAAGTCTCCTCTTATCCCTCTAATGATAGGTGGGGGCCTACCATACAGTACCTCAAAAGGGGACAGATTTGTCCTCTTTGTTGGGGTACTCCGAATTCTCAGTAAAGCAATGGGCAACATCAAGGTCCACTCCATTTGGGTTTCCTGACAGAACTTAGCCAGTTGTGACTTGAGTGTGCGGTTCATCCGTTCAACTTTTCCAGAGCTTTGGGGCCTATATGCGGTGTGTAATTTCCAAGTAATCTTAGGTGCCGTTGCTAATTCCTGGAGACACTTGTGGACAAAGTCAGGGCCATTGTCTGGGCCTATATCTGGGGATAAACACCTTTTACAAAACTGCTTCCGTCAGTAAAGTACTCAACGTTTGGATTTTCCAAGGGGCTGTCTTTCAAGTCTGGTCGGCTTACATATCCAATACCCGGAGACTGTCATGAGTTAGGGGTTCTTGTGAGGTGGGGAGCAGAGTGGCTGGGTTCAAAGGGTTTACAGTCTCTAAGTGGATACGAGGATTTTCACACAGCATAGCTTGATATTTAACCATTCGACTGTTCGTAAACCAGTGATTTCCCTTGTAATCCATTAATGCCTGTACTTGGTGTGGGACTCGGACATAAGTCTCCTGACCTAAGGACAACTTGTCAGCTTTGACCACAAGGAGGGCTGTTGCTGCGATAGCCCGCAGGCAGGATGGCCATCCCTGAGCTACAGTGTCCAGTTGTTTTGAAAGGTATGCTACAGGGCGCTGCCAAGACCCAGAGTACTGTGCCAGGACTCCTACTGCTATTCCTTGTTTTTCACTGACATACAAATAGAAGACTTTTTGGCTATCTGGCAAGCCTAGCGCAAGAGTCTGCATTAGGGAGACCTTAATGTCTTAATGCTCTGTTTTGCTGTTCTCCCCATTGGAAGGGTTCCTTTTCTCCCCCCTTTGTGGATTCATAGAGGGGTCTGGCTTTTATGGCAAAGTCCGGTATCCAGATTCAGCAGAATCCTGCCACCCCCAGGAATTCACGTACTTGCCGTCTGGTAGTCAGGGTGGGAATCTGACAAACAACTTCTTTCCTGCCTTCTCCCAATTGTCTCTGTCCTTGTGATACTCTGAATCCCAGGTACTTTACAGTCTCTTGTCAAAATTTCACCTTTCTCCGGGACACCTTATAACCTGTCTCCCACAGTAATTGTAACAGTTCATTAGTGACCGCTGGGTGCCTGGTCATTACAGCCTGATTGACCGCTCGGAGGTCTTGAGCAGGATGACAGTGAGCTGTTTCAGGTTTCTGCACTGGAAGTAGAGGTGTATTCCAGGGAGACTGACAGGGTTTTAGAATTCCATAGTGTAGGAATTTGTTTAAGTACTTTTGTTTTCCTACTAGGGCTTTTAGAGGGACTGGGTACTGTTTCAGGCTGACTGGAGTGGCTCCTGATTTTAATTCAATAAGGATTGAGGGAACGTGTGTGGTTAATCCTGGTAGGTTGTCTTCTGCCCACAGTCCCGGGATGTCTTGCAGTATGCGGGCTTCAAAGGGATGCGGGGCAAGGGTCCGGCTATTTGCATCAGGATCTCTCGGAGTGGAAGTGGACACTTGATTTGGGAGCCCATGGACTACTACTGAGTTCCCTATTTCTGTCCTGCCTATACCCAGAGTGCTACGGTCAGGAATATATTTACTGAGATTTGGCATTGACAAACTTGCTGAATCTGATGTAGGTGAACAACTACTTGAGTTCCCTTGTTTACTGGACGGGGCATTTGGACATGGCTCTAACCTGTCTCTATCTGAGGTCCTTTCCTCTACATACGGGGGAGGCAGATCTGTCTCTTCGGGTTGAGAATATATGTCTTTTGTTTGTTTTGTCAGTGGTACTACTCTTGTCCTAACTATAATTCTATACTGTTCCTCTTTCTGTGGCTTCTATCCACTGCAGGTCTTTGTCTCCCATTTGTCCAAAGGATGCACAATCATCCATACGGACTTTTTCTCCTAGCTGACTGACTGACTAACTGACTGACTGACTGACTGACTGACTGACTGACTGAGGATTTATCCGAGAGACGCACAATCATCTGGACGGATATTCCTCCTGACTGGCTGGCTGAGGATTTATTTGAGGGATGCACAATCACCCGAACGAACAGTCCTCCTGGAAGGTGCGTCTTGGTCATGTTTCTGTAAGTCTGACATAATATTCTCAAATAATCTGTCAATGGTCTCTAAGTCAAAGGTTCCCTGTGGGGGCCACCGCGTTCCATAACGGGGCCAGTCTTTCTCACACAATGTTATCAATTTCTCAGGGCTAAGTTTTAAATTACAGTTCTTAGAAAATCCCTTCTTAAAGTTGGAGATCATGGTTTGTAAGGGAGATTCAACACTATGTTTCCCACCCATTCTTATAACCTAACAGACACCAAGACAGACACAGAGGGTAGGGTAAATGATGAGAATTCAGTAAGGGGTCTGAATCCTCGACACAGTTAGGGACAATAGACAACGCTTCCCTCGGTCAGTGGCCTGGACGCGGTCTCCCGGCCAGAAAACGCACTTAAAAGAGGAGCACGGTCACTTCACCACAAAGTGATGTCTCATACACACATCAATCATACCAGACACTCCCACCCAAAAATTACTGACTGACTGAGGATTCGTCCGAAAGATGCACAATCATCTGAACGGACGTCTCTCTCGGAAGGTGATCAGGCTTCCCTTCTCTCGATCCGTCGAGAGGCTGGCTGGCTGTCTTACTGTTATCCAAAAACAAAAGTAAAAAGGCTCTCACCTGTTCCCGTTGGAGCTCCAGCTATCTACTTCTCGGATTCCCAGGTCCATTTGACGCTACGAAGGTCGTCCACAGCAGGCCACCAAATGGGACACAGCGCAGTCTCCTAGATAACAGTTCTAGAAGGCGCCTTTTGAGACTACGATATAGCCCACAGGGCTGGCCTCTCGGACCATTCCTTGTAGGTCTGGTGGAAAACAGTGCCACCTGCCTCAACAGGTCACACCGATATTCCCCCCTTACGGCCAATGCACCAAATGAGGTAGGAGAATAACAGTAATGACTGCTGTGCAATGAACTCTGGTATGCAAGTTTTTTATTTCATTCTTCTAGCTAGCAAGAATGAACACTCCTGGCCCGACTCGTGTCTACACGCCAGAGTATTCCTTACAGGAAATTCATTGTACATATAACTCTATCACATTACGTCACAAGCACACAGATGATACATTTCCTTTACAAAAACATTCTGTCCCTTCACCTACTTCTACTAATGCAAAGCAGTTCACCAAAGCATATAGTTTCACAAGTATTGCACAAGCCTTGCCTCTGCGGTTACTTCCTTAATCAGCTGACTGGCCTTTGACACATCCTGGACAGGAAAAGTATGCTAAGCTAAGCACAGATCGTTTTGCTAAAAAGGGGGAAGTGTTCATTTGCCAATCCACAGCCTGTCACGTACAAAATATTCTTTTATAGTAACTAGCTTTTTAGCTGGGATTCTAAAACAGCCTTACTACACACATAATCATGGCCATATAATCTGATCCCCATTCCTACTTCAACACTTGTCTTTGTCCTCCTCACCTGGTTGCCGCCACACATGCTTGTCACCATCTGAACCAAATACGTTTATCTTGGTCTCATCAGACCACAGGACATGGTTCCAGTAATCCATCTCCTTAGTCTGCTTGTCTTCAGCAAACTGTTTGTGGACTTTCTTGTGCATCATCTTTAGAAGAGGCTTCCTTCTGGGATGACAGCCATGCAGACCAATTTGATGCAGTGTGCGGCGTATGGTCTGAGCACTGACAGGCTGACCCCCCACCCCTACAACCTCTGCAGCAATGCTGGCAGCACTCATACGTCTATTTCCCAAAGACAACCTCTGGATATGACGCTGAGCACGTGACCTCAACTTCTTTGGTGGACCATGGCGAGACCTGTTCTGAGTGGAACCTGTCCTGTTATACCGCTGTATGGTCTTGGCCACCGTGCTGCAGCTCAGTTTCAGGGTCTTGGCAATCTTCTTATAGCCTAGGCCATCTTTATGTAGAGCAACAATTCTTTTTTTCAGATCCTCAGAGAGTTCTTTGCCATGAGGTGCCATGATGAACTTCCAGTGACCAGTATGAGAGAGTGAGAGCGATAACACCAAATTTAACACACCTGCTCCCCATTCACACCTGAGACCTTGTAACACTAACGGGTCACATGACACCGGGGAGGGAAAATGGCTAATTGGGCCCAATTTGGAGATTTTCACTTAGGGGTGTACTGACTTTTGTTGCCAGCGGTTTAGACATTAATGGCTGTGTGTTGAGTTATTTTGAGGGGACAGCGAATTTACACTGTTATACAAGCTGTACACTCACTACTTTACATTGCAGCAAAGTGTCATTTCTTCAGTGTTGTCACATGAAAAGAGAGAAGAAAAGATTTACACAAATGTCACTGAGGGGTGTACTCAGTTTTCTGAGATACTGTATGTGAGAAGTGTCAAAATTGGCCCTGTAGGGAAGAGGTTAAATATTAAACCCCCCCAAAAATGTTGCCTTTCTGATTTTTAGGCACTGATAAAGCCCAATATCAGCATTATTTTTTGTTTTTCTTCTTTAAGAACAAGGGATGTGGTGTCCAATCACCTATGTGTATTCTATTTGCCATTTGCAAATGACAGATCCCAGGCAAAGAGCAAATTAAAGTAGATAGATGACCTTATCAGTGTGCTGCTGCTCCTTCATTGTCAAATCAGCAGGTTTAGGGGCGGGGCAGTGACCCGGCTGTTTTGCTTAACTGACCTGGCTGTGCTGCCTAACAGGGGTGCCTAAAATACAAGAGAGGATGATACCTATTGGAAGCCAGAACAGTTTACATGTTTGTATTTTGGCCATGTATTTACTGTGCTGATTGTACCATCTCCTTCTCAGCTCTCCATCCTGTCAATATCCCCCGCAGCAGCAAGTGGTGGGAGGGGGAGACCCGGCAACTCTGCGGGGGGGCCAGGGGAGCAGACATGGGCCCGGGGCAGCAGGACAGGGATAGGGAGGCAGAGGGGGGCGGGCGGAACATAGGGCAAGTGATGCCCTCCATTTCCTCTCTGCAGTTGCTGAATGCCCACTTTTCCTCCTCTCCCTCCTGCAGACATTCAGCAGCTGCAGAAAGGAAATGGAGGGCATTGGTTGCTCTACATGCCACCCTCCGCTGCCTCCCTATCCCTGTCCTGCTGCCCCGGGCCCCTGTGTGCTCCCCTGGCCCCCCACAGATCTGCCAGGTCTCCCCCCTCCCACAGGCTGCTGCGGGGGATACTGTCAGGATGGGGAGCTGAGAAGGAGGTGGTATGTGTCCGGGGACCCTTCCTTGTCCTAATGAATAAAGTCGGTGATTGGTACTGACTGTTTTTTTTTTCTTCAATCATAGCTGAGGCATAGTAAACTGTGTTCACTATGCTTCAGTTTGTGAATGAACAGGAAGCCTCTGTACAGAGCTATTCCTGTTCATTCATTCTGCGCTGCTGAGGCTGCAGAGATGGAGATTGAAAGCTGTGTCTGCAATCCCCTTTCTCTGTCTCAAAGGGGTCTGTTTAGACTGCTGATATCTCACCAAAGCCCCCCAACTGGGCTCCTAAAAAAAAAAATGAATAATAAAAAAATAAAATCATAAATAAATATATTAAATGGTAAAAAAAAAAAAATACTGACACCAGTGGTGGAACTACCAGGGTCGCAAAGTTCGCACTTGTGACCAGAGCCTGGCATTCCACCACCGTGAGGGGGACCCCAAGACGGCAGGGAGAGGGCCTGCTGCGGGACTGTAATAAAGGGTCCCACGAAGGGAGTAAAGGGCCCCAGGATCAGTGGGAAGCAGTGGTGGCCCGTCCATTAGGGGTCGCCCGGGCGCTGCCCCCTCTCTCCATGCCAACCCCCTATATGAATAATGGATAGATTCATGCATGCATAGCATGATCCTATCCACGGGCGCCACGGCTCCTCCCCTTTTATGCGTCCGGACCCTTTCGGGGCACCTGGAGCATGAATTACAGCAGCCAGGGAGTTTTATTTAAGCACCTGTTTAGAGCCAGAGGCTCTAATAGGCTTCAAAATCGGGGAGGCTCGGTTGCAGAGGATGCGCTCCAATCCCACCCAGGTGTGTTCCAACAGCGAATGAACATTCGCTGTTGAAACACTGATCCTCAATCCGGCCGAACAGAAGCGGGTGTGAGACCCGTTTTCTGATTGGCCGAAAAGAGAAGACTCCTGATTAGCCGCCGAGGAGGAGGGAGGAAATGGAAGCCACCACCACGATGACCCATGGAGAGCAGGAGAACAGGAAGCCGCCGGTGATGGGGTAAGTGCTACCAACTGATAGGGGTGGGGGGTGGCATACTGCTTGCCGCCCCCCCCCCCCAAAAAAAAATTCCATCAGCTGCCACTGGTGGGAAGGGCACCAGTCGGGGGTCCTTTCATGGTTTCTTGCACCATGGCCCTGAAGGTTCGAGTTACCCCTCTGTTGAGAATCATTCTGCTTCCACAAAATATAAGGAAGAAGAACAAATTCTATACACAAGTGATTTTTTTTTTTCCATTTACAGGACTATTATATTCCTATATGAATGTTTCCAAGAGCAAATAAACCGACAGCCAACCCCCTTTAGATTTCCATTATATTTTTCCATCATAACAAACTGCCTAAAGGCTTAAAAAAAAAAAAAAAAAAGAATCCAAGACCGGACATATCAGCCTTGGCATTTAACCCTTCATTTCCTCCCGTTACAAAACGCCCGGCATACATTCGCCGTTTATCCAACGCGGGAAGGAGGAAATGGAGGATTCATTTAGACAAGTTAGCAGAATGAATGGAAATTGAATGCCATTCTCTTGAGAAATAAATTTGCCACATTTTCCGAAACAGTCAACATGTCACAGTAACAAACAATGACACCGCGGCACGGGAAACAAAAAAAAAAGACAGAATAAAAATGTATCTTTTTGGCATAAGCTAATACATTTTCTACATTTCGCAAATGACAAAATCTGATTTTGACGAAGAGGGCGACAGAATGTTTACAATTGTTGCGGCTAAATTGATGCGGTTTTGTTCGAGGATGGGTCTCGAGCGAACAATTGAGCATTGTTTTAGGATCCCTTGAAGACAAGATGCGTTCGCCAACCCCATAAAAGAAAATAAAAAAAAGATAATCTTGCTCTTTAAGTAGAAAACAGACAAAGTGTGATTATCGTCTCTGAAAAGTTGACATGCAAATTATTGTTCCTCCTGTTTTGTTTTGGATTTGTAGAGATTGCAAAGGCTTTGGTGTGAAATGCGGTACTGTGGAAAAGTTTTAGACAGGTGTGAAGAAATGCTGTAAAAGTACAAATGCTTTCCGAAATAAATATTTGAATTGTTTATTTTTTTATCAATTTACAAAATCCAAAAGTGGGAAAAACATGAATCAAGTCAATATTTGGTGTGATCACCCTTCTGGCTTCAAACCAGCCTCTGTTCTTACACTCGCACACTTTATACACTCGCACAAAAGTCAGGTGTATGATAAACCAATTATACAAAGCATGCGCTAATGATCATCAATTTCATATGTGGGTTGAAAACACAAACAGAATCGGCTGCATAGGAGGCTTAAAACTGGGTGAGGAATAACCAAACTCTGCTACTAAGGTGAGGTTGTGGAAGAGAGTTTCATGTCACAGGTCATACACCATGGCAAGACTGAGCACAGCAACAAGACACAAGGTAAGTTATACTGCATCAGCAAGGTCTCTCCCAGGCAAAGATTTCACAGCAGGCTAGTGTTTCAAGATGTGCTGTTCAAGCTCCAATGAAGAAGCACAATAAAACGGCCAATGTTGTGGAGCGTAGACACAGTGGGAACATCGAGGAGCCTAAATGCAGTGGCCGGGTAATGCTGGGAAAGGTAGACACAGTGGTCGGATAACGCTGAGGAGCATAGACGCAGTGGTTGGGTAACGCCGAGAATCGTAGACACAGTGTTTGGGTTATGCTAAGGAGCGTAGATGCAATGGTTGGGCAACGCTGAGGAGCTTAGATGCAGTGGTTGGGTAACGCTGAGGATTGTAGACGTAGTGGTTGAGTAACACTGAGGAGCATAGACGCAGTGGTTGGGTAACGCTGAGGAGCGTAGACGCAGTGGTTGGGTAACGCCGAGGGGCGTAGATGCAGTGGTTGGGTAATGCCGAGGATCTTAGATGCAGTGGTTGGGTAACGCTGAGGAGCATAGACGCAGTGGTTAGGTAACGCCGAGAATCGTAGACACAGTGTTTGGGTTATGCTGAGGAGCGTAGATGCAATGGTTGGGCAACGCTGAGGAGCTTAGATGCAGTGGTTGGGTAACGCTGAGGATTGTAGACGTAGTGGTTGAGTAACACTGAGGAGCATAGACGCAGTGGTTGGGTAACGCTGAGGAGCGTAGACGCAGTGGTTGGGTAACGCCGAGGGGCGTAGATGCAGTGGTTGGGTAATGCCGAGGATCTTAGATGCAGTGGTTGGGTAACGCCGAGGAGCATAGATACAGTGGTTGGGTAACGCCGAGAATCGTAGACGCAGTGGTTGGGTAACGCCGAGGGGCGTAGATGCAGTGGTTGGGTAATAATCAGGAGCGTTGATGCAATGGTTGGGTAACGCCGAGAATCGTAGACGCAGTGGTTGGGTAATAATCAGGAGCGTTGATGCAATGGTTGGGTAATGCTGAGGCGCTTAGATGCAATGGTTGGGTAACGCTGAGGAGCGTAAATGCAGTGGTTGGGTAACGGTGAGGAGCGTAGCTGCAGTGGTCGGGTAATATTGAGGAGCGTAGACGCGTACATCTACTGTCTGGAGAAGTCTGCAGGAAACCACTGGAACTCAGGTACACCCAACTACTGTCCAAAGAAGTCTGGAGAAAACCAGTGGGACTCAGGTACACTCAACTACTTTCATGAGAAGTCTGGAAGAAAATCATCCCCACCACATGATGCTGCCACCACCATGTTTCACGGTGCGGATGGTGTGTTCAGGGTGATGTGCAGTGTTAGTTTTCCGCCACACATAGCGTTTTGCTTTTAGGCCAAAATGTTCAATTTTGGTCTCATCTCACCAGAGCACCTTCTTCCACATGTTTTCTGTGTCCTCCACATGGCTTCTCACAAACTACAAACAGGACTTCTTATGACTTTCTTTCACCAATGTCTTTCTTCTTGTCACTCTTCCATAAAGGGCAGATTTGTGGAGAACACGACTAATAGTTGTCCTGTGGACAGATTCTCCCACCTGAGCTGTGGATCTCTACAGCTCCTCCAGAGTTACCATGGACCTCTTGGCTCTTCTCTGATGAATGCTCTCCTTGCCCGGCCGGTCAGTTTAGGTGGACGGCCATGTCTTTGTAGGTTTGCAGTTGTGCCATACTCTTTCCATTCTCCGATGATGGATTGAACAGAGCTCCGTGAGATGATCAAAGCTTGGGAGATTTTTTTATAACCTAACCCTGCTTTATACTTCTCCAACTTTATCCCTGACCTGTCTGGTGTGTTCCTTGGCCTTCATGATGCTGTTTGTTCACTAAGGTTCTCTAACAAACCTTTGAGGGCTTCACAGAACAGCTGTATTTATACTGAGATTAAATGACACACAGGTGGACTCTATTTACTAATTAGGTGACTTCTGAAGGCAATTGGTTCCACTAGATTTTAGTTAGGGGTATCAGAGTAAAGGGGGCTGAATTACAAATGCACGCCACACTTTTTCCATATTTATTTGTAAAAAAAAATTGAAAACCATTTATCATTTTTCTTCCACTACACAATTATGTGCCACTTTGTGTTGGTCAATCTCATAAAATCCCAATAAAATACATTTACATTTTTGGTTGTAACATGACAAGATGTGGGAAATTTCAAGGGGTATGAATACTTTTTCGAGGCACAGTATAATAAATAATAATAATTATTTATTATTATTATAATTATTATTATTGCTATTATTAGTTTAATGAAAATATGTATAATAAATAAATATAATAAATATATTAATATAATAATAAAAACATATAGTAAATTAATATAATAATAATATAAAAAGGACATATAATAAATATTATAGTAACAATAATAGTAACAATAATATAATAAAAACACATAAATATAATAATAAATAATAATAAAATAATAATACAAAGACATATAATAAATACATGAAATATTCCCCCCTATTTTGGCATCCATTCACCCTGTTTGCGGTGAACTCATGGTGTCCAATATGTTTCATTTTGCTGTCTTTTTTTTCTCCTCCTTCCTTTTCTCATCCTGGCATTACAGCCAAGTCCATGGCTCTGTCTGGGACGTCTCTGGCTGCGTCCCCGCTTAGAAAATATGGAGGCATTAATTATTTTTTTTTGGCATCGCTTCTGCCAGTTTGTATATATATATATATATTTTTTTTTTTCTAAACTTATGGCTGTGGCGCGGAGAGCACATTTCCGAATCTCATACAAACCGTCTCATTTCCATTTACAAGCTGATCCGTCTCTTTCATTCAATTACGCCGGGCATCTTTGCTTAGGAATTTGCCGATGGCCAGACTTTCATCGCAAAGGTTCATTTTTTAGGATTACGTGGCAGCCAGAGAATATGCTTTGCTTTGCATTTTTCCAGCAGACGGATAATTGCATAAATCAATAACGATGATTGTCCTGAGTTGCTGCATAATCTGTGACGGTAAGCTGGAGAAGGATTTTGGCACATAGGGCCACCGGGATCACCGAAGACTTACAGTGTCAATAATAGGACTCAAATCTTTACAATTGTCTTCGCTTGCCGGTAATGCGTTGCGAGTGGCGGTGGCTCAGCACAAGGTGAGCCGCCCTGCCATGTTCCATGTAGCAGGTTTTTCTATCTTACTTGCTGTAAGTAGTGTCTGATTTAGGACTCATTTACACTTGCTTCATAAATAACACACATGAATGCGCCTACAAAGCTTCAACATGGTTTTTTTTAAGTGTTTTTGATGCTTCAGTGAAGCTTTTTTAAAGCTTTAATAAAGCTTGGAAAATGTCCTGTGTGCTGATTTTCTAATATTTTTAAAGGGGCCCAACAGAACCCCTGGCTCACTAGTACCTTTGTTCAGTAGTACCCCCAGCTTTGCTGATCCCCCACTCAGTAGTAACCCCCAGCTCTGCTGATCCTCTGGTTTGCTAATCCTCCTTTGGCTCTGGTCCCCACTCACCTCACGCTATATTGCCCCAACGCTGCACCCCACATGTGACATTGCTAGTTTCTCCTGTTCCAGTCCCCCAGCTCTCCTGATCCTCTGCTATTCAGTGTTCTCTCTCCTGTCCCCACTCACCTCACGCTATATTGCCCCAATGCTGCACCCCACGTGTGACATTGCTAGTTTCTCCTGTTCCAGTCCCCCAGCTCTGCTGATCCTCTGCTGCTTAGTCTTCTCTCTCCGGTCCCCGCTCACCTCCCGCTATATTGCCCCAACGCTGCACACCACATCTAACAACTGCGAGTTTCTCCGGTTCCAGTCCCCCAGCTCTGCTGATCCTCTGCTGCTCAGTCTTCTCTCTCCGGTCCCTGCTCACCTTCTGCTATAGCATCCCCATGTAGCACACCATGTGTGCCGTCTGCTAGCTGCTCTCCTCCAGTTCAGGCCCCGCTCATCTTCCTGTTGCTCCACGCTGCACACCAGATGTGACGCCTACACCAGACATTTCCAAAATATATACACAAAAATGTGGGATTGATTTATGGTCCCTTGGGTTGCAGGATGGGATTCAGCGTGCTCTGAGAAGTGTGGAGGGGTTCTCAAGGGTAAGGGGTCACCCCTGTTAGCTGTGGCGGTGGTGGTCTTCGATGGTGGCAAGAAAACCCATGAGATGGAAGTGTGAGGGACTCATCGGTGGTAGAGGACCCAATCGGCTCTGCCGCTCCGGTAAATGGCGGAGATGACTGGAGCGTGTCGGGGGAGTGGGCCTGCTTCCGCCCCCGAAAAAAGTGATCTTGTGGCGAATCCACCTCGGCAACCACTTTTATCAGAAAGAGGACCGTCTGCCGTTTAAGAATATACCGGGGCTATCTGCTGCCATAACCCCGGTATTCTATGTCAAAACACTGACGTACGACGACGGCGGGCGGTCTGCGAGAAGTTAATTCGAAACCAGGTGTTCCATGACCAGCCTATTTATGACACTGGTAAGGTCCTCATGCTTCAGTGGAGTTTATCATGAAAGGAAAATTACAGTAAGTATTTGATAGGCAGTGTTCCAGTTACTTGAGTGACTCCATGACAGGATAATTCTTGTGTACAGCATCAAGGGACAGGTTGGAACCTGCAAGTTCAATCTACTGAGACAGGTAGTGATGACCGTGACCTGGGTAGAGTGGACTCTCTATAACATTTCAGCAAAGCTGCATTCGATTTGCTTTGCAAAGCAGGTACCCGGATGTTGGGACTGCTCCTTCACCAGTTGGGCGACAGAACATGGATGCCTCCCAGAAGATCTGGGTTTTGTAGCGGTCAAGTTTCCACCAAGAAATGCTCTAATCGATGATTATAGAATACAGTAGGGTAACATCTTAAAAACGTGGGTCAACCTACTGCACAGCATCAAGGGACAGGCTGGAACCTGCAAGTTCAATCTACTGAGACAGGTAGAGATGGTCGTGACCTGGGTAGAGTGGAATCTCTAATGTTTCAGCAAAGCTGCATTCGATTTGCTTTGCAAAGCAGGAACCTGGATGTTGGGACTGCTGCTTCGCCAGTTGGGCCACAGAATATGGATGCCTCCCAGAAGATCTGGGTTTTGTAGCGGTCAAGTTTCCACCAAGAAATGCTCTAATCAATGATTATAGAAGAATACAGTAGGGTAACGTCTTAAAAACGTGGGTCAACCTACTGCTTCTTTGAATACTTAACCATCCTGGGCCATGGCTTTAATTATTTTTTTTTTTGCTGCTAAATATTCTTCTACACGTGACAAGTCCATATAAAAAGATGGGCATATTGTTTCTCTGAAAGTTCTCCCCCATTATATTCTATTCCCCGTGGCTTCCCTTGCCATTTTCGAAGTATTAGTAGACTGATTTATGGAGTGATAGAATTACTTACTAATGTATTCATCCAAAAAGGTTACCTTGTGATATTGGTCTTCACTAGGACAGATGTCCCGTGGTTTTATGGTTCAATCATCGCCTCTAGTGTACGTTTTTTACTACATAATAACATGCTCTTTGTTCACCTAAGTAGGATTCAGACTCCTTGCAGACCCGGCTCAATGTTACCGTCTATAGCGCTATGGATTGTACGGTGATTTATAAATGGCTGAAGGCAGCGGAGGGCAGAGGACTCTCGTCGTAGGTGTTACCACGGATCGTGTTAATGGAATCGGGGGGGGGGTCCTCGTTAGTGCAAACCTTTTACCAAAGGAAGTGTGATCGTTTTTTTTGTGTTTTCACTTTCAGAAAGTTAAAACTCCCTCTGCGCTATGAACGCTTCTCCTCCCCCTTCCTCACTCAGGCCTTGTCTACTTAGTCTGAGCAGAAATACCTCGAAGTGCGCCGTTTTGTACAAGCTCTGAAGGTTAGAGTGGTGGGAGAGCATGGGGGAAGAGTAGACACCTTTCTTGGTGCTCCCGCTATGGAGAATCCCCGTCTACTTTGCCTAAATTCTGAACTGGAGATTGAAGAGCCACACCCAATTTTTTTTTGCCCGAAGTTTGGTTTATTCAAAATACTTATGAGTACAGTCATCAACGCGTTTCAGGAGGAAAGCTAACACCACACCCTTCATCTGGGCCTAAAGTGTAAGTTCACTTTCAGAAAAAATTTTTTTTTTTAAACTTTTTTTTTTGGTTTTTCAACATTACATCTGGAACAAAGTACAGTAATACCTCGGATTGTGGTTAACGAGCGTTTCACGATACGAGCTATTTTTTTTTTTTTTTAAATCCTGACTCGGTTTGCGAGCGTTGTCTCGAGCAGGAATCAAACCGTTGTGGTGTGCAGTACCACATTTGGCCAGAGGTGCGGGGGGCGCTGGTGACACTCGGATGCACTTGGAAACACTTGGAAGTACTCGGAAACACTTGAACGGTTTCCATGTGCATCCGAACGGTCTCCAAGTATTTTCTAGTCTATCTGGCGCCCCCCCTCCCCTATGGCCACATGTAGTACTGCATACAATAGAAGTCAATGTTGAAAGAAATATCTTCGTTTCCATTGACTTCTATGGAAAAACTCGCTTTGATATGTGAGTGCTTTGGATTACAAGCATTCTCCTGGAATGGATTATGGCCATAATCCAAGGTTCCACTGTACACATAATACACAAACTCAAGTCATGTGCGTAAGTAGACACGTGCAGAACAAAAAAAAAAATGTTTTTGTTTGGTTTAGATTCGTTATTTACATAAATTTGTTTAGTTAAATTCCTTTAATCTGTTTAATATCGTTTTCTGAATTTGTTTTGTTTATTCGTATTCTAATCAATTTGAATATTAGAATTAGGATGGATTTGAAAAGTTTTTGCGTCGATTTGGAATAGTTTTCAAATTCTAATCATTTTTGAATTTGAAAACTTTTCGAATTTGAATAGTTTTCCAATTCCCAAAGAGAATGAAATAGAATAAAAAACAAAGGAATAGGATAGACAAAAAAATAGAATAGAAAAGGATATAACAGAAAATAAAAGAATATAATATAATAGAGAAAACAGAACAAAATAGGATAGAACAGAATAGAATGGCATATAATAGAAGGGAATAGAAT
The DNA here is from genome assembly GCA_037952925.1 of Lithobates clamitans. Lineage (NCBI taxonomy): Eukaryota > Metazoa > Chordata > Amphibia > Anura > Ranidae > Lithobates > Lithobates clamitans. Next base: position 384,857 of record JBBGZY010002329.1, read on the forward strand.
AGAATTAAAAAAAGAAAAGAATTAAATAGAAAGAATTTAACTATCTTCTGTAATTCGAATAAAAAAAGAATAGAGTTTAAAACAATAGAATAGAATAGAAATAATATAACCATTTTCCAAAATTCTAATAGTTCAAGTTGAATTTGAATAAAATAGAAAAGAATAAAGTAGGATAGAATAAAAAAGAACACAATAGTTTGGGAAAAAAACAGAACAGAATAGAATGAACATAACCATCTTCCTATTCTAATCTATTCCTTTCTATTCTATTCTTATTTATTCTATTTGAATTTTGGGAAATGGTTATATTCTATTTTATAATATTTTTAAAATAGTATTCTTTTTCTATTTGTTTATTCTATTCTATTTTTTCTATTCTATCGTTTTATTTTCTGTTCTATTCTTTTCTATTTAAGTTTATTCTATCTAAAACTCGAATTTTGGAAGATGGTTATATTTCTATTCTGTTGGTTTTTTTTTTTATACTATTCTGATATTTTCTATTCTATTCTATTCTTTTCTATTCAAATTTAGGGAAATTGTTATATTCTTTCTATTCTTTTTTTTAAAATTATTTTCTTTTCTATTCTAGTCTATTTTATTGTTTTCTTTCCTATTCTATTTTTTTCTTATGTATTCAAATTCAAATGTATTCTATTTGAAATTTGAATTTCCGAAGATGGTTATATTTTTCTATTTTATTCTATTCTATTTGTTTCTATTATATTCTAGTTTACTCTGTTCTTTTATTTTCTATTCTATTTTGTTCTGTTTTACTCTATTATATTCTATTCTTTTATTTTCTGTTATATTCTTTTTAACTCTATTTTTTTTTCTATTCTATTCCTTTATTTTCTATTCTATTTTATTCCCTTTGGAAATTCGAAACCTATTCGAATTATAAACGTTTTTGAAAACGATTTGAATTCAAATTTCGTCCAATTTTTTTTTTTTTTCATTGTTTCGGATTCGTTTAATTTCTAATAATGTAATTTGAATACATCTGAATTTCTGAAAAAAACGAAGATTCTTCCGAACTTCAGTTCATAACAAAATGAACCACACATGTCTATGCGTACGAGGCATAAAACATTTCTCAAGTGTTGACATAACTTATAGAGAAGGTCTGTGGAACCTTTTCCGAGGCAATATGGTGTTCAAAATTGTTGCCGTTCCCAGAATGGGTAAAGATAAAAATCTGAAACGACAAACTTCCAATTCTAAACTAAGGTCTGATGCTTCACGAAAAAGAGGACACACACTTTGATACAATAAAGGAAGCCCTGCTGAAGTCAGAACAAAAATTCAACAAAAAGTTTCATGGGCTATTCGTGTCTCCATTCTTGTAATAAATGTAAATATTAGGACAGGTAACAAACAACTCTACCCATGGTCATCAAGTTTATGAGGGCAACCCCTCGCCTCATATGTACGTTCATAGATAGGCAAAACCTGGTTAATCCAAATTTTCCATTGGTTAAGGGGCCACAACTGTAGAATGTATCCACTGCAATACAACTGTGTTCCTAGCATGAAACTAAATGGTGCTGACTTTCATAGGAAATAGTCAAGAGAGGCCCGGAGTCAACCCAAAACCATGACAGGGGTTAACGGGTTGTCACGAGCCGAGGAAGAGAAGGAGGAGTGCGGTGGGGGGACGGAGATGGGGTCGGAGCCTTGGAATAGGAAGTGATGTGGCACGAGGAGGGAGGCGACCTCAGTCAGGTACGGGAGAGAGCGGGGCAGCTTCCCACCCTCCCGCCCTACATGTTGTGGTAATTTTCCGGTTGGGGTTGGGGGGACTGGAGCGTCCCCTAGGAAAAAGTGATGCACTTGGCAGGGTGCAAGGTCCTTTTAAGTCATATGGGCACTTAAAAGGTATGGTGTAGGGACCCGTCTGAGGTACGGCTCCCAGTTGGTACGGGTACCTGCTAGTTGTCCCTGAGTCGGTGGTTTGCGACTGGAGGCTTTAGAGGTGACTAGCAGGTACGGTTCTGGCTTATGCCATTGGGACCTTGGGCTCCATTATTGTTAAAAGCTGTATGTTATGTTTTAAAAGGTTATTGATATGTTAATTATTGGATATTTATATATTTGGTTAATAAAACGGCTGCTACAGCCAATTTGCCCCAGTTATGTGTGGCATGGTCATTAGAGGTAAAGGGGGGGTGGGTCATTGACAGAGCAGGTAACAAGCCATGGTTAATACCATAGTCATGTTCTTCAACACCATCTAGTAGCCAAAATGCCGTGTTTTCTGCATTCGCACTGAGGTACTTCGTTACTTGTGGTATATACAGAGTGGTGTCACCTGTAGAAGTTTGTAGCTCCTACGTACATTGTTGAACATCCTATGTCTGAACCTACCTGGTCTTTTATTGCAGGTTCTCAGTGCTGAAGGACGATGCTGGCTGGCTCTCCATTAACTCGCTGAACGGAACAGTCAACACCACGGCACCCCTCGACCGGGAGTCTTCGTTTGTTCGCAACAACACTTACACAGCCCTGATCCTAGCAATAGACAATGGTGAGTGAGTAAGTTAAGAAGAACTTGAGGTTATTTATGGTGGAGGAAGTTCTTTTCGGGTGCTAATCCATCCTTCTGTCTACAGTGGAACCCTGGTTAACAAGTAACGCGGTTAACGAGCGTTTTGAAAGACGAGAAACTTTTAAAAAAAAAATTCTGACTCGGTTTGCGAGTGTTGTCTCGCAAAACGAGCAGAACTCAAGCGAATGTGGGGTGCAGCACTGCATTTGGCCAGAGGTGCGGGAGCGCCGGTGACACTCGGAATGATTCGGAGCCGTTCGGAAATACTCAAAAACACTCGGAAATACTCTGTTCCCCGAGCCTTTCTAAGGCTTTCCAAGTTCAGCCGAGCTGTTCCAGAGCATTTCCGAGGCTCTCCAGCGCCACCCCCCACCTCTGGCCACGTGCGGTATTGCATGCAATAGAAGTCAATGTGGAACGAATTATCTTCGTTTCCATTGACTTCTATGGAGAAACTCGTTTGATATGCAAGTGCTTTGGATTACAAGCATTCTTCTGGAACCAATTATGCTCGTAATCCAAGGTTCCACAGTATTAGGAAAAACGTATATAAATAAGGTCTGATCTGACCCACCACCTTAATAAAGGTATTGGCATCTATTGGACTGGAAGGCTTCATTCTCAAGAACAATATTTCATCAAACAAGGATGGCTGCTCTTACAGAGGAGCCCTTGGGCCATCCTAAAATGTGGTAATCAGATTTCTGAGTGTCAAAGTCAGAATTTTGGGATTAAAGGTCAGAGTTCTGAATTTCAAAGTCAGAACTCTGGATTGCGGCTGTGTGGCAGAGCTGTGTAAATCTCAGGGCTGGATAGACAGAGCTCCTATATATGTATTTCATCTGCATGTTTAGCTTTAAACATGGGTCACATAAGAGGGCCTACAAAACTCCATATTTAACCCCCCCCCCCCCCAACCGTGGGGTTGTATTGAGTCCCACTGTTCTTTGGAGCCTCCCGTGAAGCCGCACATCCAATATGCCAGCCGCAATCTTTGGATCCTATCCCAGTCGTATCTCCTCCCGTATTCCTAACACAGGAAAGTTCCTTGTTGAAATATATTTCCTGCGGCCCGCGTTGTGTTTGCTGTGCAGTTCTCAGACTTTTTTTTTTGAAGGGCTTTTGTCATAGTTTTGGCTCATATCTCCGCAGAATCACTAATGCAAGTCGTGTCAAGTAATTTTACAAGGGTCACGTTTGGTCTCCCGGGACTTGTCTGAGTTCTGCAGATGCTCCGCTTTGTATTATTTGCATACAAATGTCTTTTGGCGGCGCCGGCGGATTTTCATGACGTAGCAAGTTGCTGTACGTTGCTTTTGATTCATCAATAAGTTTTACAGTGCCCCTCCGCGGGAGGCTGACCTCAATCTTCTGCTTCTGGAGAAATCACATCTGGTAAGATGGTGGCTCCTCTGTGACAGCAGCCTGCAATGCATGTTGCAACATGTTCATCCGGTGTTGTGAAAGCATACACTGCTCAGCCATAACTTTATAACCACTCACATTGACATTGAGTAGGTCCCTTTTTGTCACAAAGACAGCCCTGGTGCATCGAGGCATGGACACCACTAGACCCCTGAAGGTATGCTGTGGTATCTGGCATCAAGCTGTCAGTAGCAGATCCTTTAAGTCCTGTAAGTTGTAAGGTGGGGCCTCCATGGATAGGACTTATTTTTCCAGCACATCCCACAGTGTCATGAACAGGTGCGACCAGAACTGTGTGGACTGCAACAGAGGGAACCAAATGCATTATTAAAGATAAGTGAATACAGATTAAATGCACCTCCAGTACCAAACAGTGTACAGCAATCAACCAACCAAACAGTGACCCACAAATAATATGAGTCTAAACAAAACATATTTACAGCGATAAGGAATACCCAAATCGTAAATGTAGCCAGGCCTACACGGGAGATCCAACAGATGGGGGCAAGGAGTAGGACAGGACAAGGAGAAGGTGGACGGGATCAGGCTGCAGGGCAAGGGTACAGGATAGCAGGATCACAGAAGGGACAGGAACAGGTTCAGGTCAGGGCTCAAGGACAATACCAAGGCAAGTGTGTGAGTGCTTGCCGGATATAAGTACACATCTCCTGCAATTACCCTCAGGTGACGCCTGATTGCAGGAGATGATGTCTGCTCCACATTGCCAGGAGACACTCGCTGGTGGACACCAGTACTGCGGCCCAAAGATCTAACCGTGCCACCAGCAGGTGAAACCTTTCACAGCTCCAGACTGCTAGGAGACACCCGCTGGCGGACACCGTTACTGCGATCCAAAGAACTGACAGCGCCACCAGCAGGTGAAACCTTTCCTGACACACAGATGCTCAATTGGATTGGGATCTGGAGAATTTGGAGGTCAAGTCAACTCCTTCAACTCATAGTGTTCCTCAAACCATTCTTGCACCATTTTTGCAGTGTGGTAGAGAGAAGGAGCACAAGGAGTCAGTCAGCTGATAGGAGGAGAGAGCTGAGTGACAGAGAGATGAGCTCATCTGCGTGTTGCTCCTTTCACTGTCCAGTCACACTTATCCTGCTGTAAGAGGCCACTGCCATCAGGGTATACTGTTTCCATTAAGGGGTGGACTTGGTGACTTCAAGCCTCTGTCTCCAGAGCATTTAGCACAATAGCTTAGTAGTTAGCACTCCTGCTTTGCGTTACTATCCACATGGAGTTTGTATGTTCTCTCCAAACTAAAGGCATGCTGGCAGGTTAATTGGCTCCTATTTAAATTGGCCTCCATAGCGTACCTTAGATTGTATGTTTTGGTGTACCACAGCTGAGACGCCGCTCAGACCAACTCAGGGCTTAGATGATATATGGCCTCAGCCAGCGCTGTGCCGGCCACGCCCTCTAATGCATTTCCTGTAAGTGAGACGCCGCCCACACCAACCCAGTGCTTACGCAATATATGGCCTTAGCCAGTGCTGGTCCGGCCTCGGCGTTTTGCCCTGCCCACTGGGGCTTGGACACAGAGGTCTGTGACCAAGCCCTGGTGGGCGAGATGAAATGCATCAGTGGGCATGGCCGCAGCAGCGTTAGTTTAGGTCATACATCACGTAAAAACTGGGTTGTCTGAGCGGCGTCTCATCTACGGTACACCAACACTTCTGGATTGGTCAACTTAGACACCTGCTCCCATATTCTGATCACCGTCAGGGAAACACTCAAGCCTCCAGCTTTGAGCAGTGCTACAAGGTTTTTCGTCATCAGATTGTAAGTTCCTTCAGGGCAGGGACTGAATGTGCAGTATGTAAAGGGCTGTGTAAGGCCCCTTTCACACGAGCGGTCCAACTCCGATCCGGAAAACACAAACAGAAGGGGATCCATTCCCCTCCGCCTGCCTGGATCAGATTAGAGAGTAGTCCAGTATAAATGGACAGCTGGTCCATTTACATCTAATTGCCCATAGAGCAGAGGGGGCTGTGTCCGTGTCCGCCCTGCATAAGCGGATCCGGGCCATCGTAAAGGGGTCTGTATTCTTGGCACTATATAAATACCTGTAATAAATAAATAAATGTCTACTATAAACCCCCTTTGGTGCATTGATTACGATAACAGGTTTCACGTTATTATATTGTCATTGGAGGTTCATGTTCATCATAGTAATGGGGAAAAAGAAAAAGAGAGACAGATCTGATACTACCCATGACATAACTCCATCCCTAAATAATGCAAAAAAAGGAAAATAGCCCATGGGACTTTGAATGAGGCAAGCATTGGGGGCCAACAAAGTAGAGTAAAACATAGTAACGTGATTTATTATAACCTGAGTAAATGTATTGACATACAAGCCAAGCTGTTTAGCATGATGACAAATAGCTTGAAAACATGCACATGTTATTGTATACAATGTTAGAGTTGTACTGGCATCTATAACTCGACGTGTTTCGCCAGCCACTGCTCGCTTCTTCAGGAGTATGCATTGAAAATACGTATCACATAAAATATCTTTTTGCAAATAGAGGCCCAAATGGAGCCCCATAATTACAAAATTGCGAAGCCGAGGTTCCAAAAAGTAATCCCATAGGAGGCGGCCACGGGATGCATTCGGCCGCCTCCTAGGGGATCACTTTTTGGAACCTCGGCTTCTCCGTTTTGTAAGTATGGGGCTCCACTTGGGCCTCTATTTGCAAAAAGATATTTTATGATACGTATTTTCAATGCATACTTTGTTTTTCTAGAGATACTGCACCTAATGATCTACTCCTGAAGAAGTGAGCAGTGGCTCGCGAAACGCGTTGTTATAGATGCCAGTACAAGTCTAACATTGTATACAATAACATGTGCATGTTTTTAAGCTATTTGTCATCATGCTAAACAGCTTGGCTTTTATGTCTATGCATTTACTCGGGTTTTAATAAACCATGTTACTATGTTTTACTCTACTTTGTTTGCTCCCATGCTTGCCTCATTCAAAGTCCCATGGGCTATTTTCCTTTTGTATCATAGTAATGGGGGGGGTTGATTTACTAAAGTAGTACATTTTTCACCTTATTCAGTCAAACTATGTTTAGTTCTACCATCCAATAAAATGCAGAGGAAATTTCTATATTTTTTAAAAATTCCTTTGCACCTGACTGGATGTTCACGGTGAACACAAGTTCACTTGACAAAACGAAAAAGTACTTCTTTAGTAAAATGCCACCAGTTTACTTATGATGCCTTTTCGTAGAATTCTGTTAGAGGTGAAGATTGCTTGAGCTGACCATGTAAGCCAAATGTAAATGGGTAAGGTGAAAGAGTTTCTTTAACCTTCAGTAGGTTCTTACAAATACCTTTATTACAATGCTTATGCTAAGGGAAATGGTTTTTGCCAGTTGTGGGGTCTTCCACCCACAAGTAAAGTGGACCCTGTTTGAGAAAGCTCAATGAGCTTCCATAAAGGGAGCTTATCTTCATTTGCTTTAACCAAGGTTAGGGTCTCAAGACTCACCTGCTGGTAGGTCTAAAACAGATTTTAGTACAGCCTAGTAAATACCCGGCAGATTGCAGTAGTGCCAACTATGAAACCAAAGCATTGACCATTCCCACATTATCAATAATCCTCAACCTCATGCCTTGCAGCACCATATATCATCGATATATCTTCCATTGCAGCCCTGAGTGACCATTATCTTTGGCCTCTCAAGGGTACCCTGCTCAGTAGTGCTTTCTGCTTTTACTACCCTTGGGCCTTCGGCCAAGTGTCCCCACCTAGGACCAGTGAAATTATATTGACTATACTTGCTCAGATGCCTAAAACCCTATGGTGCTTTCCCCCAGTCCAGTTGGTTAATCGTTCAGTATTCAAGTCAAATGTAAGAAAACCAAACCATGTATGTTATTTTCAGTCATGTTTAATTTTTCGCAATCTAATTAAAGGAAGAAGCAATTTTCCAGGTCATAGAATTTCCTCTTATTTTTTTATGGGGCTTTAACGTGTGTTGTGTAGCAATTTTTTCCCCCAATTGATTCTCTCATTTGTCATTTCTGAATGAATCTTAGCCAATCAATAGGGAATTTCTACAGCATCAGCTAGTTTGTTTCATTGAGAATTTCAATTAATTTAAAAAGAGAGACCAAATGTTGAATTGAAAAATCTCAGATTTAAAGAAAACTGGGTTTAAAAAAATGATACGTTTGGCTAGCATAACTTTCTCGACCAGCCCTTCTCAAACCTTTTACCCTAGAGCAGTGTTTCTCAATCTTTTTAACGTGGAAGCACCCTTGAAATTATTTTCTGGTCTCGGGGAACTTCTGCTGATAACTACTATATCTTCAGTTCACAGTACATTAGTGTGATGGTCAGTGGGAAGAATGTTCCTTACATTTGTATTAAGTGGCAAGAATGCTCCTTACACTTGTGGTCAGTGAAAAGAATTCCCCCCTCCCCTCGATAGCTAAAAAAAAGATCTTTCGTTTCATTGGTTACTAATCAGCAAGGCAGAAATGGCTCAGTCCTCAAGAAACCCCCAGCAACCCCTGGAAGAACTCTTGGTTGAAAACCTTTGGTTGAGAAAGGCTTCCCTAGAGGAAACCTTTAAAATAATTTTTTAGGTCTCGGGGAACCCTTACCAAAACCAATTAATCTTGGGTCAGTGGGAAAAATGCCCCTTCCACTGGTGGTCAATAGGAAGAATGTAACCCTTGCATTGATAGTCAAACACCCTTACAGCTAAAGAGATCATTGGTGCCATGCCACTGGCTCTACCAAATGGTATTGGAATCATGTAGGCACCGTCAGATGGGAGGACAATCAGCCACAGTTTAAGGAACCTCTAGCAACCTCTTGAGGGACCCTAGGGTTCCATGTTGAGAATGGCTGGTCTAAAAGAATGTGTTGTGAGCAACTGGATGAGCAAGATTCTTACACTACTAATTACTGTGTTGTTGTTATCTCGGATCTACACTTATGCCACGTACACACGATCGTAAATTCGGCCAGCAAATGACCGATGAGAGCTTTTGGTCGGAAAATACGACTGTGTATGCTCCATCGGACTTTTGCTGGCTGAATTCCTGCCAGAAAAAGATTGAGAGCAGGTTCTCAATTTTTCGGTCTGAAATTCCGATCGTCTATAGCAATTCAGACGCACAAAATTCCTACGCATGCTCTGAAACAATTCGACGCATGCTCGGAAGCATTGAACTTCATTTTCTTGGCTCGTCGTAGTGTTGTACGTCACCGCGTACTTGACAGCCCAAAGTTCAGTGAACTTTTGTGTGACCGTGGGTATGTAAGCCAAGTTTGAGCGGAATTACGTCGGAAAAACCATCCAAGATTTTTCCGACGGAAAATCTGCTCATGTGTACGGGGCATAAGAGTGTTTCACTTGCAAAAGGAAATAAATAAGTTCTTACTGCAGCCAGTCAGCCACAACCCAAGGAACCCCTAGCAACTTCTTGAGGAACACTAGAGCTCCAGGAAACCCTGGTTGAGAATGGCTGGTATAGACTGAACTGGTTGAGAAGATGCCTTCTGTTTGTCTTTGTGTACAATGAATGAGATGGGTTTGATCATGGGTAGGAGTGGCCTCTTTGGCCCATAATTTTGTTTTGGGAATATTGGCAAGCCTGTTTTGTACAATTTGCCAACAGATATTCTAGGGTTCCATAGAACCCTAGGTTGAGAATGGTTGGCATAAACTGAACTGCTTGAGAAGGTGTCTTCTGTGTGTCTTCTGTGTGTCTACTGTACATGTAGGATGAATTAGGTGGGTTTGGCCATAAGTAGGAGTGGTCCGTTTGGCCCAGAGATTCTTGCTTTGGGAATATTGGCAAGACCACTTTGTATAATTTGCAAACGGATAAATAAAAAGGACGCTGACTCTTTGATAAAACGACAAGGACAGTCAAAGCTTAGAACATGACATTGGAGGATGGAGCCCTCGATTATCGAGCCTTCTGATTAGATTAATTGGCACTTTCTGTTCCTACCTGTTTTGCGGGAAAACAATTAGTTTGATAGCAACACAATTACTCCCCTTATCTCGGGCTCGCCAGTGCTATAATTAAGAATGCCGCTCCAGATGCCTCTCTTTTTGCTATTTTAATCACATAAATTACACAAGAAATATTGCTTTAATATGTCATCACACAGCCTTGATTAAAAATTAAAGTGATGAAATCAGGGTTTAATACAGCTGCTGTGCTTCGGCGCTTATTAACGCATCTGAAAGAGATTTCCTATCTAAATTACTGGATACAAGGACATGATTACAATGCCGGCAACACTGTGTATTTATGTTCACAGATGAAATGAGATTTCGGCAGTAGTTTTGTCACAGCGCGTTGCGCTAACCCTTCCTCTGCCCGGGGGGGACCCCTGGGATGGTTTGACAAGGCTTTCTGCTGGTTTTTGCTGTACGAGGTCTTCAACGCTTTTACTTTTCAACAATGGGAACTTTTTCACACATTCATCAAGTAGATGAACCCTGCCTATTAACCTTAAATTGTACTCCATGTTTGCGGGGCTTGTTAACGAGGCCTCTCCCGTAGACTTGTCTATTTCAAAGGGATAATTCATAGAGCCCGACCAGATGTAGTGGAATGTATTCTGTTTGTCTCTAATCGTATAGACAAGTGGTCTTTAAACTGCAGCTCTGTGCTTGCTTTTATCCAGCCCCCGGGGCATCCTGGTGTACTAGACCAATAGTACACCAGGATTTTGTAGTACCGTAAGTAGTATTCACAAGGCCCGGGGAGCAGCTGTGCCCATTCAGCCTCCTTTAAGTGCGTTCCAGTGAGGATTCATGCCTAAAGCCTCATACACGCAATCGGACTTTGTACAAACTTTCCTGTGGATTTTTGTACAAAGGGCGTTGGCCGTAAACTAATTAAGCATACACACGGCAGGACTTTTTTTTTGGCAACAAAAACAAACGTAGTGACGTTTCAACGTACTGACGACACTTCAAAAAGAGGATGTTCAATTCTCCGGCACCACCCTTTGGTCAACTTCTGTATTGTTGTCTGATCTTTTGCGTTGGTTCTGAGCATGCGTGTTTGTAGTTTGTACAAAAGTCCGATGGTTTTGCGTGCACATGATCGGACTTTGCCCCATCTGACTTTTGTTGTCCCTTCGCACAGCCAACAAAAGTCCGATGAAAACCGAAAAAGTTTGTCTGATGGAGCGTACACACGGTCGGATGTTGCCTTAAAACAGCTAATTTGCATGTTTGTTGTCAAAGTCCGATGGTGTGTACGGGCCTTTAGTGTGATTCACTTCCTCGTCTCAACTGAGCCCCCCCCCCCACACACACACACACACCTACCCATATCGTAGTGATTGCTTTGGTTTTCAAGCAGCAGAGCAACATAAAAGCACCCCCCCCCATATCAAACTCCCTACAACTTTAGACACTTTGTAGGTGAACGCCAAAGCAACGCGATGGATATTGCCTTCCTTATGTGATAGAGAACAAGGTCTTGCCAGCACACCAGACATCCTTTTTTTTTTGTCAGGTACACATTTATTCAAGTATAGTGAAGGAACATCAAGGGCTTCATGAAGGAGCGAATAAGCATCACACACCCTGCGGGGACCCTTATCAAAGTACAGTAACAAACGTGACCCACATGCAAAGAAACACTTTGAACGGCTTAAATGACAATTAAGTCGGATATATTTAAAGGAGATCGACTATCAGATGTTGCTTTTTATATGTGAAGTGCATGCAAAGTATTGTGTAAGTGTAACACTTATTACTTCTCTAAAAGATCATAGTACCCCTCCTGGCAATGGCTTCATATACTCCAGAAGGACGGAGCCATTTGTCTTCCAGCATTATTCACAGTCAGCATCTACTTCCTGGACTGAGATTTAAGCTCAGATGATACAATGAGGTGAATCCTGGGGCATGTGTTCATGAATGTTTAACACAGATCAGCCCTTGCTGCAGCCCTATATTACCTTGAGAGTTGCTTCAAAGGGACAGTATTGAAGTCCGATAACCGGGGAAAAAGACTGAGGAAATGCTTCCTGCATACTGATGACATCATCTCAGCCTAGGCAAAGTCACTTGTCTGGAGCTCAAAGGGTGGCTTTTTAAAGGAGTACTCAACTCCTCCACCCCTACATATATTTTCATTTTTTACTGCTCTTCTATTCCTTGGTTTTCTTCAAGACATGTCCTTCAATGATCCACTTTTTGGGCACCCTGACCCATCATCTTGGTGGCCCCAAAGCACCCTCCTATTCTTGGGGACTTTCAGAACCGGACGGCTGGGGGACCCCAAGAACGGAGCTCCGGGAACACACAATGGCTCCACAGACAAGATGAGGTTAAAATATGTTCAGTTTAGGAAAATCCCGAGCTTATATACAGTTAAAACGATAGGAGGTAGACCGTTTGAAACTGGTCTAAACAAGAGTTAAAGTCGTACGATGCATTCCAGCAAAGTCAAAATGTTCTGGAAAGGGAACTATGTCTGCTGATTAGGCTTGTACGTGCAAACACAATCTCATGGCTAAGAATCATGTATAGTTAGATGAAAAATAGAGAAATATACAACATAAAAACATCATTAACCTTTGTTCAGGGAATGTGGCCTGGTATGATTCAGGAGGGGGAGGGCGCACACTTCCCCCCCCCCCCATTCCTGGCCATGCCAGGCTGCATGCTAGGATAAGGGTCTAGCATGGATTTTGGGGGGGCCCCACACTGTTTTTTGTTTGCGACCTAACACACCATAATTATAGCAATGACAAGCCTCCATCCCTAAAATGTATACAACAAGAAGAGGAAAGGAAATGGGACTTTGTATGAGGCAAGTCATTGGATTGTTCAATTTATTTGAAAAATAGCAGATTACATTATGGAAAGTGTCAATCTGTGATACAGGACACAATCCAGTGTAATACATTTGCATAAATTACAAAACAATTAGACAGAATATTATACAAAATAATAACTAAACATATTGATTACAAAAGGACACTCATCCATTCATAAAAGTTCAATGAACATGATCGATTTTTTCATGGTAAGCCAAAATTGTGTAAGCATCAGTTTGATATAACTCGACGCACGTTTCATGGCTCTTGCCAATCATCAGGAGTAAGATGCTCTGAAAATAAATCAGTAATATCTATAAGTAGGGATATCCTTTAAATGGAGAAACAATCTCTCAAAATAAAGGTGTGTAACTTACAGTGCGACCAAATGGTGGCGCCCAACCTTGGATCCATAGGAAGAAGAGGGACAAGGATGATCATCTCACTCGGGGCTGAGGTGAGGAATCCCATCCAAGCCAGAAACAGCAGCCAGGTGAAGACCAGGCAACCAAGTCACAACCATGAGGTTCTGGTGTGTGCTTATCAGTCCAAACTGCTCTGCAATGGTAAGAAAATGAAACCATGTGAAAATGATGTGTGTAAGTAATGGGTGGAGCCTATATCAGTAGATGAGTGAAGTGATGGATGGTGTTGTGATAAAGTGTATGCACTAAAAAACAAACCCGCAAAAAATAAAATATAATACGAAAGTAAGTAATTGTAACCAAATCAAAAGTGGATGATGGACTGTGTAATGTGAAAACTAAACATAATATCTAATAATAATGATTTATCTTTAGTTTTCACATTACACAGTCCATCATCCACTTTTGATTTGGTTACAATTACTTACTTTCGTATTATATTTTATTTTTTGCGGGTTTGTTTTTTAGTGCATACACTTTATCACAACACCATCCATCACTTCACTCATCTACTGATATAGGCTCCACTCATTACTTACACACATTCATTTCACATGGTTTCATTTTCTTACCATTGCAGAGCAGTTTGGACTGATAAGCACACACCAGAACCTCATGGTTGTGACTTGGTTGCCTGGTCTTCACCTGGCTGCTGTTTCTGGCTTGGATGGGATTCCTCACCTCAGCCCCGAGTGAGATGATCATCCTTGTCCCTCTTCTTCCTTTGGATCCAAGGTTGGGCGCCACCATTTGGTCGCACTGTAAGTCACACACCTTTATTTTGAGAGATTGTTTCTCCGTTTAAAGGATATCCCTACTTATAGATATTACTGATTTATTTTCAGAGCATCTTACTCCTGATGATTGGCAAGAGCCATGAAACGTGCGTCGAATTATATCAAACTGATGCTTACACAATTTTGGCTTACCATGAAAAAATCGATCATGTTCATTGAACTTTTATGAATGGATGAGTGTCCTTTTGTAATTAATATGTTTATTTATTATTTTGTATAATATTCTGTATAATTGTTTTGTAATTTATGCAAATGTTTTACACTGGATTGTGTCCTGTATCACAGATTGACACTTTCCATAATGTAATCTGCTATTTTTCAAATAAATTGAACAATCCAATGACTTGCCTCATACAAAGTCCCATTTCCTTTCCTCTTCTTACTGTTTTTTGTTTATTTTTTGGCGTGGGGTCCACCTTAGAATCCATAACAGACCCAAAAGGCCTGGTATTAATTGGGGGGGGGGGAGAAGCCCACGCCATTTTTTTTTCACATTTTTCTATTCCCAGGAATGTTTTTTTTTTTTCCGTTCAGCTGTCAGCGGGCTTGGTGATTGATCCGTTGTTAAGGACGTGGTGGTCGGCTTCCCGACTCGCTCCTTAACAACCAGCTATTCGCTGTGTCCTGATTGGGCAAAACCTTGTACCTGACCAGCGGTCAGGTGCATTGCTTCCGGCAATCAGGGCTTAGGATGTACTGTCCAGCAGTCAGTGTATTGGGAGGGGGGGGGGGGGCGCTCAGCCTCCTGCCGAGCGCCCCGCAAATTCGGGTGTTTGGCAGACACAGGAACGAGTGCATGACCACTGATGACGTCAGAGCGTGCTGACGAAGCACGTAGGGTGGCTTGAGCGTGGTACGTCACTTCCGCCGCTTAAAGCGCAGCTGGAACGCCAACGGCGTTTCCAAACACATGGTTGTGTTATACTGCTTAGCTGCTGTGAAGATTCTACTTGTTTTTACTTCGATTTTTGACAAAAAATTTTGACATACTTTACTACGGGAGCCTTTTTCTTCTTCTTTTAACCCACGGCATTGATGTTTTGATACGATCATTTCCACATTGAGTTTCCCCACAATACATCCACTAGTACCTGAAATCCTGGTGACATAATCGTTCGGATTGAAGCCGTGGTCGTGAGATTCTTCATTGGCTTCTTCCGAAAGCGTTTATGACTACCTGTAATGGGGGTCATTGGGTTCTGGTGAGCAGGATGTGTGGCAGGTGATGGTGGTGGAGGATCTACTTCTTTGCTGTTGGCCGAGTATTGGAAGATATATTATACACAAATTGTTCATTTGGACACTTTATTTTTGCACATCATTGTGTGTTTTTTGATCTTTCGAACTTCTGAACATTTGATTTAGTATCTTGGACACTTATATTAGATACATTTTGGATGACACATATATATTTTGTGTTTATTGACACTGGTTTGTGCATTTTTAGCACTTTTTGCACTTTTATAAATTTAAAGAGATCGCGGTTTTAATGAATTAATTCTTAATTACTTTCTCTACATGAACGGGTGCTGTTCGGGGGCCGAAACGATGCTCAGGACTGAACCATTCGCCCATCACTACCGGACAGAAGACATGTCCCATTACTTGTATCGTCCCCCTTGCCTCCCTATATACGTCCCAAACTGGGCTGTGTGCATCTATTGACACACACACAGCGTGGCTCAGTCCCGCCCCACCCCCCCCAACTCACTGGATTCGATTGACAGCAGTGGAAGCCAATGACTGTTTAACCACGTGGTTTCCTTGCATTTCCCACACCCACGATCGCATTGCGGGCTGAGTTGCATGAGGGGGTGCCAACGGCAGCGTGATTCGGCTGCGGGTGTGGGAATCCAATTCCATTCCCCCCCCGCCTGCAACCAGAAACCCGCAGCCCGCACTAGTGCGAACCAAGCCGAAGAGGGGGCAGACAGAATCTAAGGCGGTTTTGCATGGCAGCCAATCAGCTTCCAGCTTTCATTCTCAAAGCCTAACTGAGCTATACATGTGCGATTAGTTTTGTATGAGTCGAAAATTGTTAGGAATTTCCGTAAATTCGTACATTCGGGAGGACCCGAAATACGAATTGCTATGCTTCCGAATTTTGTACGAAATTTCATTTACGAATTTCGGATCCAAATTCCTAACGAACATTCGTAATTGTTACGAAAAGTTTTTGAACCTAACGAAAATTCGTATTTCGTATGAAATTTCGGACACAAATTACGAAATGCGAATTAATTGTAATACGAAACGGAACGAAAGGAAACAAATTTATTGTCTAAACTGAGCAAGCTGAGGCTAGAAGCTGATTGGTTGCTAGGCACAACTGCTCCCGGTTTGATAAACTCCCAACGAAATCTCTTTATTCCCATTTCTAATAGATTACGGTCTGTAAGCTGTAAAAATATCCATTTACATGGCAGGGAAAAAAAAAAAAAAATACAAGTGCTGACAGTTTCTTAATTTCAAAATGTCTTTTTTTTTTTTCATTTCTTTCAATTTTTTTTTTTTTTTTTTTAATATGACTGTCTGGGGAATAAAAAGATAACGACGCGGCTCAGACGCTATCAGTCCGGCCTGGAAATAATGCATTCGGAATTAAAGTCAGCAATTTAATTAGATGCATGAAAGGCTGACTTTTGTGATCATATTTCAAACGCCCCATTGTGTTTTTCATCCACTCCGCGCCCGCGACTTTTCTTAATAATACATCAAGATTCAAGGGAAGGCGCCGGATTCGTATTACAAATTCAATTAGACCAATCAAAAGTGAAAAATAATTTATTTTTCATTAAAAGACGCTCCGGCAAGCGAAGCCGGTTGGAGAAGTTTTTCAGACACAATAGGGAGTGGAGAGCGCGTCGCGGGATCGTCTGATTGAAATGGATGGAGTGTCACCCGCTCCTATCACTTGTCACATCAACTTGTTTTCTCCGCGAGCGCGATTAATGGAATTTTAGAAGGCTGACGCTCATTTATTGAAATTTAAGCTTTTTGCTCTACAAAGTCGTTCTTATTTTCCTAAACAGAAGGTGGCACGGCGCCAAAAGCCAACTTTAGTTAAATTTTTTTTTTCGCAGCCTAGAAATGGATTGGCTGTCCCTGTGAAGGTTTTATTAAAGTTACTTAAGTATAAAAAAATGGGAATTAGTATCCGTCTATTTATCATGGAAGGGAAGCTAAACTCATAGCTACATAATTGGTTACACGGCCGGGACAAGGGGTGGGCAGGAGGGGCAGCTGCCCTGGGCACAGCAAAGCGGGGGGCAGAGATTGGACACAGGGCAATAAAACTCATTCTACAACATGCATTACCAGTGGGGGAGGGGGCGCAGTTCTACATCCTTGACCTAGGTGATAAACAAACCTTTTCCCTATACTGGTTTGTAAGGTTCAATAAAGACAACAGTCGATCCAGTTCACCCCGTGTGGGTGTTGTTTTACAGTTTCCTATATCCCTGTGTATTGCATTTGCTAAAATGCTCCCCCACAGAACACCACCCACTGTGGAAGGTAATTCCACATTCTTACCACGCTGACAGTAAAGAACCCCTACATAGTTTAACCCCTTCAATACCGGGCACCTTCACCCCCTTCAATACCGGGCACCTTCACCCCCTTCAATACCTGGCACCTTCACCCCCTTCAATACCGGGCACCTTCACCCCCTTCAATACCGGGCACCTTCACCCCCTTCAATACCGGGCACCTTCACCCCCTTCAATACCGGGGCACCTTCACCCCCTTCAATACCTGGCACCTTCACCCCCTTCAATACCGGGCACCTTCACCCCCTTCAATACCAGGCACCTTAACCCCCATCAAGACCGGGCACCTTCATCCCCCTTCAATACCGGGCACCTTCACCCCCTTCAATACCGGGCACCTTCACCCCCTTCAATACCGGGCACCTTCATCCCCCTTCAATACCGGGCACCTTCACGCCCTTCAATACCGGGCACCTTCACCCCCTTCAATACCGGGCACCTTCACGCCCTTCAATACCGGGCACCTTCACCCCCTTCAATACCGGACACCTTCACCCCCTTCAATACCGGGCACCTTCACGCCCTTCAATACCGGGCACCTTCACCCCCTTCAATACCGGGCACTTTCCCCCCCTTCAACACCGGGCACCTTTACCCCCTTTAATACCAGGCACCTTCACCCCCTTCAATACTGGGCACCTTCACCCCCTTCAATACCGGGCACCTTCACCCCCTTCAATACCGGGCACCTTCATCCCCCTTCAATACCGGGCACCTTCACCCCCTTCAATACCGGACACCTTCACCCCCTTCAATACCGGGCACCTTCATCCCCCTTCAATACCGGGCACCTTCACCCCCTTCAATACCGGGCACCTTCACTCCCTTCAGTACCGGACACCTTCACCCCCTTCAATACCGGGCACCTTCATCCCCCTTCAATACCGGGCACCTTCACCCCCTTCAATACCGGACACCTTCACCCCCTTCAATACCGGGCACCTTCATCCCCCTTCAATACCGGACACCTTCACCCCCTTCAATACCGGGCACCTTCATCCCCCTTCAATACCGGGCACCTTCACCCCCTTCAATACCGGACACCTTCACGCCCTTCAATACCAGGCACCTTCACCCCCTTCAATACCGGGCACCTTCACCCCCTTCCTGCCCAGGACGATTTTCAGCTTTCCGTGCTGTCGCACTTTGAATGACAATTGCGCGGTCATGCAATGCTGTACCCATACGAAATTTTTATCATTTTTTTGAGACAGACAGAGCTTTCTTTTGCTGGTATTTAATCACCACTGGGTTTTTTTTTTCTGCTAAACAAACTAAAAAAACCTGTAAAAATTTTAAAACCTTTTTTTTCCTAGTTTCTGTTATAAGATTTTGTAAATAAATAATTTTTGTCCTTCACTGACGGGAACTGATACGGCAGCACCTATGGCCACTGATAGGTGGCACTGATTGGAGGCACTGATGAGCAATTACAGGCAGCACTGATGGGCACTGATTGGCAGCACTGACAGGCACTGAAGGGCATCACTGATGGGGCTGCACTAATAATCAGGACACCGATTGACAGCACTAATGGGCACTAACAGGCATCACTCATGGGCACTGAAGAGCAGCACTGATGGAGCTGCACTAATAATCAGGGCACAGATTGTCAGCACTGATGAGGAGGCACTGATAGGCAGCACTGATGGGCACTGATGAGGAGGCACTGGTAGGTAGCACCTATGGCCACTGATAGGCAGCACTGATTGGAGGCACTGATGAGCACTTACAGGCAGCACCGATGGGCACTGATTGGCAGCACTGACGGGCACTGAAGGGCATCACTGATGGGGCTGCACTAATAATCAGGACAACGATTGACAGCACTAATGGGCACTAACAGGCATCACTCATGGGCACTGAAGAGCAGCACTGATGGAGCTGCACTAATAATCAGGGCACAGATTGTCAGCACTGATGGGCACTCATGAGGAGGCACTGATAGGTAGCACCTATGGCCATTGATAGGCAGCACTGATTGGAGGCACTGATGAGCACTTACAGGCAGCACCGATGGGCACTGATAGGCAACACTGATGGGCACTGAAGGACATCACTGATGGAGCTGCACTGATAACGGCACAGTTTGTCAGCACTGATGGGCACTAACAGGCATCACTGATTGTCAGCACTGATGGGCACTAACAGGCATCACTGATGGGCACTGAAGGGCATCACTGATGGGCACTGAAGGGCAGCACTTATGGGGCTGCACTAATAATCAGGGCACTGATTGGCAGCACTGATGGGCACTGAAGGGCATTACTGATGGGCACTGAATTGCAACACTGATGGGGCTGCACTAAAAATCAGGGCACTGATTGGCAGCACTGATGGGCACTGATTGACAGCACTGATGGGCACTGAATGGCAGCACTGATGGGGCTGCACTAATAATCAGGGCAGATTTCCCCACTGAGGAATGCAATAACTGGCATTTCATATGTACACTGTGATTAGTTCTGATTGGACACAGTTGATCACATGGTAAAGAGCCTACTTCATCGGCTCTTTACCCCGATACAGTAATGTGCTGTGTCTGAATGACACAGCGCACCACCGATCACCGCGCTGCATGCCCCCCGGGGCGCGCATGAGTGGCCTGTTCTGAAGGAAGTCATATGATGTCCAGTCAGAGCGATAAAACCACCGCCTGGCTGTCAATCCATTATAAGCTGGGCGGGAAGGTGTTAAACTTGAGCTGCTTCTCCTCCATCTTCATTGAGTGACCATCCTTCCTATTAAGCTCCCTGAGACTGAATAGTTTTCTCCTAATGCTAGAATCATCATCAGAGTGTCATTAAAACCAGACTATGAAAAACTCTCATTACATGCTATATAACAGAGTGTCCGTATTCACAAAGCCGCTAAAGCATTTGTTTTGTGTAGAGTGAAATATACCTGGTTGATCCTGTCTTCAGCTGTCCCTCCCATCTTCTCTGTGTCCCCACTGCAGCCTGAGATTGTGTATACCAGTTGGTGCCCCCTACGGAGCATGCCCCAGTTTCAGTTCCCTTCTAAGCTGTTAATTTCCTCCTTTTTCTTACCTGTCCAGCCCACATCTCTATAAAGTCACATGTTGTTATAACATCCCTGCCCCCCCCCCCCCCCTTCCGGGGCACATGCACAAATGCGAACACATACGTAGGGCTCATATGTAAATGGCAATTGCACCACACATGGTGAGATATTGCTTCGAAAGATCAGAGCGGGAGCAATAATTCTAGCACCGGACCTCCTGCGTGACTCTAAAATGGTAACCTGTAAAGCCTCTTACAGAATTGTCAATGGATTATTTCATGTATCGTAGTTTGTCGCCGTGTGTGCAATTTTAAAACGTTACGTGTTGGGTATCTTTTTACTTGATGTAAACATCATCTTTTATGTTTTACCATACAATTGGGTATTATATTGTGTTTGTGTAAACTAAAATTAATTTATGTGTATCTTTTTTCCAAAAACCGCTGTGCAAATATCGCGTGACATAAAAATTGCAACTCCCACCATTTTATTCTCAAGGGCCATTTATAATGTTTGGGGTTTCTAAGTAATTTTCTAGCAATACAATTTTTTTACATGTATGAGAGAAATGTCACAATTATCCTGGGGGAGACGTGATTCGGGCAAGCAGGCCTACCAGTGCTAGATGGCCCTTAGGACTTCATATGGGGAGCTATACTCTCTGGATGTAGAATTTTACTTGCAGACCCAAGATAATAGAGGATAGACGTAATATATAGTAATGGAAGAAACCAAATGGAACCAATTCAGGTCTGGCAGTTGGTGGCAGGCATTATCCGTGAACTTAGCCAAGGTCAGGGCAGGCGGCAGACAACAGAAATACCCAAAGAATGTATTAAAGGTCGAGATGGGCAGCAGATAGGAGGAGAATCCATTAAATGTAGGAAAGGTCAGGGCAGACAGTGGACAATAGAAATACCTGGCAATGTAGCAAATGTTAAGACAGGCAGCACCCAGGTGAAGAATCCATAAAATGTAGCAAAGGTCAAGACAGGAAGTAGACAGGATTAGAAACTGTTAGAAACGCTTAAATGTAGCAAAGGTTAGAGCAGGCAGCCAGAAGTTGAAGTACTCGGTATTAAAGCAAAGGTCAACACAGGCAGCAAACAGAAGAAGAATCCATGAAATGTAGCAAAGGTCAGGGCAGGCAGCAGGCAGTAGAAGTAAATTGTAATGTATCACAGTTCAAGGCAGGCGGCACACAGGTGAAGAATCCATAAAATTTAGCAAAGGTCAAGGCTTGCAGCAGACAGTAGAAGTACCCAGCAATGTAGCAAAGGTCAAGACAAAAAAGTAGACAGGATAATAAACTGTTAGAAACTGTTAAATGTATCAAAGGTCAGGGCGTTCAGCCAGAAGTTGAGGTACTCAGTATTGTAGCAAAGGTCAACACAGGCAGCAAAAAGAAGAAGAATCCATTAAATGTAGCAAAGGTCAGAGCAGGCAGCCAGAAGTTGAAGTACTCAGTAATGTAGCAAAGGTCAACACAGGCAGCAAGCAGAATAAGAATCCATTAAATGTAGCAAAGATCAGAGGAGGCAGCCAGAAGTTGAGGTACTCAGTAATGTAGCAAAGGTCAACACAGCCAGCAAACAGAATAAGAATCCATTAAATGTAGCAAAGATCAGATTAGGCAGCCAGAAGATGAACTACTCAGTATTGTAGAAAAGATCAACAGAGGCAGCAAACGGAATAAAAATCCATTAAATGTAACAAAGGTCAGGGCAGGCAGCAAGCAGCAGAAGTAAATGGTAATGTATCACAGTTCAATCAAGACCGGAAGCAGACAGGAGATGACTCCGTTAAATGTAGAAAAGGTCAGGGCAGGCAGCAGACAGTACAAGTACCCTGTAATGTAGCAAAGATCAAGATGGGCAGAAGACATGAGAAGAATCGGTTAATAGTAGTAAAGGTCAGGGCAGGCAGCAGGCATTAGAATTACCCAGCAGCGTAGCAAAGGTCAAGACGGGCATAAGACAGGAGAAGAATATGTCAAATGTAATAAAGGTCAGGGCAGGCAGCAGACATTAGAATTACCCAGCAATGTAGCAAAGGTCAAAACAGGCAGCAGACAGGAGAAGAATCTGTTAAATGTAGCAAAGGTCAGGGCAAACAGCAGACAGAAGAAGTTTCCTGTAATGTAGCAAAGGTCAAGATGGGCAGCAGACAAGAGAAGAATTTGATAAATGTCTTAAAGGTCAGGACAAGCAGCAGACAGTAGAATTACCCAGCAGAGTAGCAAAGGTCAAGACGGGCTTAAGACAGGAGAAGAATCTGTTAAATGTAGCAAAGGACAGGGCAGGCAACAGACATTAGAATTACACAGCAATGTAGCAAAGGTCAAGACGGGCAGCAGACAGGAGAAAAATCTGTGAAATGTAGCAAAGGTCAAGACGGACAGCGGACAGGAGAAGAATCTGTTAAATGTAGCAAAGGTCAAGATAGGCAGCAGAAAAGAGAAGAATTTAAGACATTTAACAAAGATCAGGACAAGCAGCAGACATTAGCATTACCCAGCAATGTAGCAAAGGTCAAGTCGGGCAGCAGACAGGAGAAGAATCTGTTAAATGTAGAAAAAGATCAAGATGGGCAGCATAGAGGAGAAGAATCTGTTAAATGTAGCAAAGGTCAAGATGGGCAGCATAGAGGAGAAGAATCAACACGGCTCAATTGCAGGGTTTTACCACCCCTCTACTTCTAGTGTAAAAGAGCCCTTAGGAAAAAAATGTTTGACAACCCCCAATGTGAGAGGATTAGTGGAAAGCGCTAATAGAGCAAATGTATTGTTACTCACTACACACAAGCCGGTAATTAACACGGCACAAAATGTACAATCACGATGTACTTGGCAGGCGAAGAGATTGCGTTCCTGTATTTAATGCACGTCCATGTCTCTCCACCAGGCACTCCTCCAGCTACTGGCACGGGGACATTACAAATTACATTAGAAGACGTTAATGACAATGCGCCATACATCAACCCAACCTCGGCCAAGATGTGCGAAGACTCCAAAGACCTCAACGTTATTACTCTGGTGGCGTGGGACCGCGACCTTCATCCGAACTCCGAACCCTTCAAATTCGACCTGGGCAAACAAGCCGGCCCGGCGTGGAAAATCAACCAACTAAATGGTGAGTTTGCACTGAAATCACCCAGAAATGTCCATGGAGAGGTTCTGGTGGGAATCAGAATCTGCATTGAAGGACCGGATCAGGTAAATGCCATCCAAAGTGGTCAATGATGGACCCCCCAAGTATTCCAGGAGGAAGAGGCGCTTTAAACATTTGCACACACCGGAGTTCCTATGTGTTCAGCACTGGTGTCAGAACCTTCCATTCAGGTCCGGTGCAGCTCGAGGCGCCTTCCCAAATAATGAAGGGGTATCTTTGTAAACAAAAACTACTCTATGAATGGGACAAACAAAATAAAAAATTGCCTTGTTTTGTGTAATATGATTATATTCTGTGATCGTCAGCTCCATCTAGTGGCCATAATGCAGTATTTTTTCCTGATTGAATTATTTCAGAAAAAAAAAATCCACACCATGGCCTCTAGATGGCGCTGATGATCATAGGAAAAAATGATATTGCATTTTTGATTGCGGCTCTGCAAATGTTTGTCACATTCGTACAGCGAATAAAAAAAAAAATAGATCTCTTAAAGGGGACCTGTACTAAAATATTAAAGCTGAACTCCGGGATAAGCAAATATGGTCTAAATCCATTCCTCATGTGTCCTCTTCCTTGAATCTCGGTGATCTTTGTGTATTTCTTCCAGATCTGGGCAGTAATCCAGTGTGAGACTTCCTGTAATAAAGACCGCTCACTGCTGCCCTCTCATTGTGCGGGGGGACTGGTCTGGTCTTCGCCCCCCTCCTGTAGGAAGACTGTAGTGGGTGGGGCCTGCTGGGCCACTCCATCATTGGCATCAGTGGGAGGAATAGTGCCCCATCATTGGTGTCAGTGGGAGGAATAGTGTCCCATCATTGGGGTCAGTGAAAGGAATAGTGCCCCATCATTGGTATCAGTAGGAGGAATAGTGTCCCATCATTGGTGTCAGTGGCGGGAATAGTGCCCCATCATTGGTGTCAGTGGCGGGAATAGTGCCCCATCATTGGTGTCAGTGGGAGGAATAGTGTCCCATCATTGGTGTCAGTTGAATGAATAGTGCCCCATCATTGGTATCAGTAGGAGGAATAGTGCCCCATCATTGGTGTCAGTGGGAGGAATAGTGTCCCATCATTGGTGTCAGTGGGAGGAATAGTGCCCCATCATTGGTGTCAGTGGGAGGAATAGTGCCCCATCATTGGTGTCAGTGGGAGGAATAGCGTCCCATCATTGGTGTCAGTGGGAGGAATAGTGCCCCATCATTGGTGTCAGTGGGAGGAATAGTGCCCCATCATTGGTGTCAGTGGGAGGAATAGTGTCCCATCATTGGTGTCAGTGGGAGAAATAGTGCCCCATCATTGGTGTCAGTGCCCCAATGGACAGATATAGGAAAGCAAAGGGTTGCAGTTTGGGGATTTCTGCTCTATACAGAAAATTTAGTATAAATTCTGTATAATAAATCAAAGGATTTTTTTTAACACTCATATTTGAACTTCTATATTTTTTCACAAGGCAATAAAATCTTCTTCTCCCCCATTTACAATTTAAAATAGAACTTGTCTGATTTTTTACTCTCCATCACATAATACAGAGAAAAAATCCGTCTTCAGAGACGTTGTGAGGAATGATTTTTGTATGGAGGGAATTCTTTGTTGAATATTCCATTTCCTTCCTCTGCAGTTCTTCTCCTCTCAGGTTTAGAGAAAAGTCACAGAAAGTCATCAATAAGAAATCCCCCGTCATGTGCGGCTCTGCGCTCGGCGTCACCGGCGGAGGGAAGAGGTGAGGGAGGAGAGTGTCCGGGGCCTGCAGACGCTCTGCGCTCGGTCTGGGATCTTCATTGTGTGCCGGTGTCAGTCCACAAGGTTTAGGAGGGTGTCTATGGGAATGTTTGACCATTCTTCCAGAAGGGAATTCGTGAGGTCAGGCACTGATGTTGGATGAGAAGGCCTGGCTCGCAGTCTCCGCTCTAATTCATCCCAAAGGTGTTCTATCGGGTTGAGGTCAGGACTCTGTGCAGGCCAGTCAAGTTCATCCAAACCAAACTCGCTCCTCCATGTCTTTATGGACCTTGATTTGTGCACTGGTGGGCAGTCATGTTGGAACAGGAAGGGGCCGTCCCCAAACTGTTCCTACAAAGTTGGGAGCATGAAATTGTCCAAAATGTCTTGGTATGCCGACACCTTAGTAGTTCCCTTCACTGGAACTAAGGGGCCAAGCCCAACCCCTGAAAAACAACCCCCACACCATAATCCCCCCCTCCACCCCCCACCGACACCATAATCCCCCTCCCCCCACACCATAATCCACCCTCCACCAAATGATTTGGACCAGTGCACAAAGCAAGGTCCATAAAGACATTGATGAGTAAGTTTGGAGTTGAGGAACTTGACTGGCCTGCACAGAGTCCTGACCTCAACCTGATAGAACATCTTTGGGATGCCAAAAGTATTGTGACGCCTGCCTTTACACGCACATGAACTTTAATGGCATCCCAGTCTTAGTCCATAGGGTTCAATCTTGAGTTGGCTCACCCTTTGCAGCTATAACAGCTTCAACTCTTATGCCCTGTACACATGGTCGGATTCTCCGACAGAAAAAGTGCGATCGGATTGTGTTGTCGGAAATTCCAATCATGTGTGGGCTCCATCGGAATTTCTGACACACAAAGTTTGAGAGCGGGATATAAAATTTCCGACAACAAAATCCGATCGTTTAAATTCAGATCGTGTGTACACAAATCCGACGCACAAAGTGCCACGCATGCTCAGAATAAATAAAGAGATGAAAGCTATTGGCTACTGCCCTGTTTATAGTCCCGACGTACGTGTTTTACGTCACCGCGTTCAGAACGATCGGATTTTCCGACAACTTTGTGCGACCGTGTGTATGCAAGACAAGTTTGAGCCAACATCCGTCGGAAAAGATCCATGGATTTTGTTGTCGGAATGTCCGATCGTGCGTACAGGGCATTGGAGTGGAGACTGCGAGCCAGGCCTTCTTATCCAACATCAGTGCCTGACCTCACAAATGCTCTTCTGGAAGAATGGTCAAACATTCCCATAGACACACTCCTAAACCTTGTGGACGGCCTTCCCAGAAGAGTTGAAGCTGTTATAGCTGCAAAGGGTGGAGCCAACTCAATATTGAACCCTCCGGACTAAGACTGGGATACCATTATAGTTCATGTGCGTGTAAAGGCAGGCGTCCCAATACTTTTGGAAATATAATATATATATCCTTTAAGGGGGCGTGGCAAGGGGTGTGTCCTATGCCTGCATAATTTTGCTGATAGGTGTCCCTCATTCCCATCTCAAAAAGTTGGGAGGTATGTTAGGGTGTGCCTATGCACACACCCCCTGCGCACGTCTATGTGCTTAGCTGAGAAAGCCCCTCCCCCTTCTGATGACTCTCAGATGTATGACATCATTTGGGCCTAGGCCATAAACCAGGAAGTAACTAAAGAATGGTAAAAAAAAAGTATAAAACGTGTAAATATAATCCCCCCTTCCTATCTATTTACTAATACTAGCAGCATAAGGATTAAAAATGGTTAATGTGGATTTAGAAATGTTGATTGAGAGACTGGAGTTCTGTTAATTGTGATAAATAAGGTGAGGATCCTACTCCTGTGTATGAGGTTGCTGTGAGCTGCCCTGCGTATGACTTCCATCAGATTATCTCGCTCTCCTACAACCATTGCTGTCCACATAGACCTCCTCTGTATACAGATCACAGCGGCCGGCAGTCTGGAAATGGACGCGGCCGGAAGATCACAGCAGTGTGAGGAATCTTAAAACGTTCAATAAAAGGTCAATCGGCAGACCTGTGAGAATGAAAAACTTTTACAAAAAGTTCAAGAGAATGATCTGAATTTCCCAATTAACTGAACTCAGTAATGAGCGGGCGGTACGCGGTGGACGGTACGCGTTGGGAGGGGGTTGGGGGTTAGATGTTAGATGTTTGGCCCAGTGTGACATACGGGCAGAGCAGAAATGCCAAACTCTCGTTGTTGCTGTAATTTTAATTAACGGAGGGCCTGCTGGTTTCTTCCAGGTACCCACGCACAGGTCAGCCTGCTACAGAACCTGAAGAAAAACAACTACAACGTGCCGGTGGTGGTAACGGACGCCGGGAAGCCGCCCCTGTCCTACAGCACGGACCTGACCATCCAAGTGTGCTTGTGCAAAAAAGGCAAAATAGACTGCAGTTCGGCTGATGCCCCCCACGTCAGCGCGGCCCTCGTCCTCGTCTTCACACTCTACAACCTCTTCTGTAAGTAGAACGACGATTCCGGGTCTGTAATAGTGAGTTTGACTTATACTGAAGACGTTTCTATGATCACTTTTTATATTATAGTGAAGTCTCCCTCATAGAAAGCTACATTGTCACCAAATAGGCCAAGTGAGGACCATCGGAGGGGAGAGGTCCATCATTCCACAGCCGGCCATCTAATCCCCTTAGTAGAGTACTACACTGGGAATGGAGGCACTCATGTCCCTCATACTCCAGTTTTACAAATTATTTAAAGGGTAACTCCACTTTTTTGGGGGAAAAGAAAGCATGAAGTATTGTAAAATTGTAATTAACCACATGTGGCATGCCCACCTCTCTCCTGCCTCCCAGTGAGTACTAATGTAAGAGGGACTCAGATGTAAGAGGTGCTCTGTGGACTCCAATGTAAGGGGGGGGGGGCTTTGGTGAGCAGAGTTCCCCTTTACACCAGAGTCCACAGCATTCCCCCTTACATCAGAGCCCCCCTTAAATCAGGGTTCCTTTTTACATTTCAGAGTCCACAGAGATTCCCCCGTACAGTGTAAGTGGAAATTCTGCAGGATCTGATGTAAGGGGTGCTCTGCGGACTCTGATGTAAGGCGGCTCTGCGGACTCTGATGTAAAGGGGGCTCTGAGGACTCTGATGTAAGGAGAGCTCTGCGGACTCTGATGTAAAGGGGGGCTCTGCGGACTCGAATGTAAGGGACTCTGCAGACTCTGAAGTAAAAGGGGGCTCTGTGGACTCTGATGTAAGGGGGGGCTTTGGTGAGCAGAGTTCCCCTTTACACCAGAGTCCACAGCATTCCCCCTTACATCAGAGCCTCCCTTAAATCAGGGTTCCTTTTTACATTTCAGAGTCCACATAGATCCCCCTTACAGTGTAAGTGGAAATTCTGAAGGCTCTGATGTAAGGAGGGTTCTGCAGACTCTGATGTAAGGGGGGCTCTGCAGACTCTGATGTAAGGGACTCTGCGGTCTCTGATGTAAGGGGGGCACAGCGGATTCTGATGTAAAAGGGGCTCTGCAGACTCTGATGTAAAGGGGGGCTCTGCAGACTCTGATGTAAAGGGGGCTCTGCAGACTCTGATGTAAAGGGGGCTCTGCAGACTCTGATGTAAAGGGGGCTCTGCAGACTCTGATGTAAAGGGGGCTCTGCAGACTCTGATGTAAAGGGGGCTCTGCAGACTCTGATGTAAGGGGGGCTCTGTGGACTCTGATATAAAGGAAGGCTCTGCAGACTCTGATGTAAGGGGGCTGTGCAAACTCTGATGTAAGGGGCTCTGCGGACTCTGATGTAAGGAGAGCTCTGCGGATTCTGATGTAAAGGGGGGCTCTGCGGACTCGAATGTAAGGGACTCTGCAGACTCTGATGTAAAGGGGGCTTTGTGGACTCTGATGTAAGGGGGGGGCTTTGGTGAGCAGAGTTCCCCTTTACACCAGAGTCCACAGCATTCCCCTTTACATCAGAGCCTCCCTTAAATCAGGGTTCCTTTTTACATTTTAGAGTCCACAGAGATCCCCCTTACAGTGTAAGTGGAAATTCTGAAGGCTCTGATGTAAGGAGGGCTCTGCAGACTCTGATGTAAGGGGGGCTCTGCAGACTCTGATGTAAGGGACTCTGTGGTCTCTGATGTAAGGGGGGCACTGCGGATCCTGATGTAAAGGGGGCTCTGCAGACTCTGATGTAAAGGGGGCTCTGCAGACTCTGATGTAAAGGGGGCTCTGCAGACTCTGATGTAAAGGGGGGCTCTGCAGACTCTGATGTAAGGGGGGCTCTGTGGATCTGATATAAAGGAAGGCTCTGCAGACTCTGATGTAAGGGGGCTGTGCAAACTCTGATATAAAGGAGGGCTCTGCAGACTCTGATGTAGGGGGCTCTGCAGACTCTGATGTAGGGGGCTCTGTGGACTCTGATGTAAGGGGGGCTGTGTGGACTCTGATCTAAGGGGGGCTGTGTGGACTCTGATCTAAGGGGGGCTGTGTGGACTCTGATCTAAGGGGGGCTGTGTGGACTCTGATCTAAGGGGGGCTGTGTGGACTCTGATCTAAGGGGGGCTGTGTGGACTCTGATATAAGGGGGGCTGTGCGGACTCTGATGTGGATTTCAGATGTAAAGGGGGAACCCTGTGGACTCTGATGTAAGGGGGGACTCCTATAAAATATATGTATAGTGTATACTGCAAAAAACTAAATTGCCATGCGGCACTAAAGTGTTTTGGGTTTGGCTTGAAGAAAAGGTGTCAATCCTACCCAAGCCGGTGTAATAAAGGGCCCCGTGATGGGAGTAAAGGGCTCCTGGATCAATAGGAAGGGCCCCTGGGCTCGGAGGGAAGAGAGGGGTCAGAGGGGCCCTCCATGGATTCTTCCACCAGGGCCCTGAAGGTTCTAGTTACACCTCTGGAAAGCCCAACAATTTATGTCCACCAACCTAAAAGTCGAATCAATCAAATTGCACTTATTACTAAAATTTGAATTTGGCAGAAAACAATCCGCGTTTCCTGCAGGCGGGACGTCCAACAAGAATCGCCCAAACCAAGCCGAATCTTCTTATCCAACAAAAAGTTAATCGGTGAAGTGGAAGGCAGCAGAGCGTTTCGTAATCACAGGACAGACCGCATTTCATTTATCTGCACCAACCAGATTTCAATTCAAAAGAGAAAAAAAAGGAGATTAAAACGGATATTCCTCTGGGGTGTTGGTACTGAGCGCCGTTAGAAGAAGCCGCGGCTGCTTCCAGATAGAAGACACGGCTGAGCGGAGCGTGAGAACATTGTTCACAAATGGGAATCTGGAATGGGGGATGATGGTGGAGGGCGCACAAGAGGCGAGACTCGCCGAAACGTGGACGGTGCTGCTTTCTCTAGCCAGGCCTGAAGACTCGGAGCTTCCTGGGGAACGTTGGCTTGCAGGACATGAGAGCAACGTGTGCTCTTCTCCAACCAACCATGGCACTACCAGCATGGAGTTTGCATGTTCTCCCTGTGTCGGCGTGGGTCTCCTTCCACATGCCAAAGACATGCTGGTCGGTTGATTGGCTCCTGTCTAAAGTGGCCCTAGTATATGTATGTATGAATGTGAGTTAGGGACCTTAGATTGTATGCTCTTTGAAGTCGGGGACTAATTTGTAAGCTCCTTGAGGGACTGTTGTGATTATATAAATGGTTGGCTCTATATAAGTACCTGATATAAACAAAAAAAAAAGTTATTTTTTGGGGGATATCGTTAGAACCCCCGTGAAGGTTTTATTGCCATCTGTGACCACTGTCATATGGAGGTCCTGAGATCACCTTGTAAAGGGCAAATAGTCTTTATTGCTCTCCCAAAACAAGTAAACACAAATGGCTTACTTCAGCAAAGTAAAGGCAAACAGTCCTTAGTCCTTAGTCCTGGTATAATTAAGACCACAAAATGGCTCACCGCCAGTATACCAGTCCCACACTTGGGTTTAGGGTTTCCATCTGTTTCGGGGTACAATAAAAGCTGCAGGAGCTTTAGCAATCTGAGTCTGTTGCCAGACAGCCCACACCTTCTCACAGTTTGTGGACTACTCCACTCCACCTCATAGACACGTGCTGACTCCTTTCTGCTGCTTCTCAAGCCTCCCTTGCAGGTGGGTTAACCCTTTTAGGACCAGAGTCCCTGTAATCCGGGTTTGGAGGGTCTTTCCCAACCTGAGCCTCCAAATTCATTCCCAAATGAGACTTCAACTCCATGAAAGTGGCCTTGAGTGATGCTCCAAGCACCACTGCTAACGCTCCGGTGTTTCACTGAAGCGGTGGGTGCCGGCATCCACAATACCACACACCGATAAGCCCATGTATTCAGTGTGGATCTAGATCGACCCCAACCTCGGCTCCTCCCAGGCCCCGCTATGACTAAGCCCTGTGAGTGCGGTGAAACGCATCAGTGGGTGTGGCCTGGGAGGAGCCAAGGCTGAAGCTGTTTCAGATCCACACTTCCATCCTTCTGCTTTGGTATTACCAAATGAGGGTTTGCCGATCCTGAAAGAATTGCCAATCAGTCCTCTCCTCTTCATCCAAACTGCCCTAAAACTCCTCACCAATACATGGGTGAGAGTCCCTGAGTGCTCAGAAATGTCCCTTAAAGGGATCACAACCCAAATAATGGGTAACATACATCTCCCGTCCATACTAGGCAGATACTAGTGCCAATTTGGTCAGGAGCCAATTAACCTCCTTTGGCAAGGTACTCAAAGGCATTGGAGTACCCAGTCAAACACAGAGAGGACAGGCAAACTCTATGCAGGTAGGCTGTCACAAGGACTGAAAATCACAACAATAAAAACAAGACAGAGGTTCCCAACCCTTACCACTATACTACAAAGAAGTTATTTTGTTGCTGTCTCTGTCCCTAATGGGAAGAAAGCCTTTGGAATGTGGGATGAAACCAGAGAAGCTGAAGGAAAGCCACGCAACCATGGAGATCATGGAGAACCTTCCAACTCCATGCAGGTAGTGTTGTGGTTGGTGTTTGAATGGTTGACCCTCTTCCAGCATGGCAGAAGTGCTAACCGCTAAGTCACCATGCTGCCCTTGCGTTGATTTCTGTCCCTTACCCAGAATACCATTCCACCTAACAATGGCCTCACCTTCCTGTTCAATACGGAAAGCCTGCACTAAGGCATCCCAACCGTTCTATAACCAGCCCGGCACAGAGTAACCTCAGATAACTTTACTGTACTTGCAGTTGTTATCCTTTAATTAGACAAAATGAGATTCCACCGCTAATTTCCCCGCTAACAGACTCCCAGCGCATTAAGGGCTGTTCCGCCATAACAAGTAACCGGCATTATTGTAGATCAGCAGATGAATTCCTCCCCATTTGAACCTCTAAACACTGGCTGAAACCGAGCAAAAGATAATGAGTGCATGGGGAAAGCATGAGCGAGGAGCAATAAAACATCGTATGTAAAGTAACCATAATTATAGACTTGTTTAACCGGCATAAACTCACCGCTGTATTGATAAGGAGGGAGATTATTACAGATAGTTTCATATCTCAGTGGGAGGCTCGGGCACAAACACCGCGCACTACATGCAGAACATCCAAATATTCCATCAACATTAATACACCAGAACTTCCGGGGAGCCGAATAATTGGCCTACAATTGAATCTTCCCTACGTAAGGAAGTTTTGTTGGTTTTTTTAAATGCTTTTCAGCCTCCGGTATTCTCGTTATTTTCTATACACGCTGTATGGCCAAAAATTCTGTGCAGACCCCTCCGAATGATTGAGTTCAAGACCTTCTAGTAAAGGGAACAATCAATGCTACAACTGAACACATTTTATAACATTTGTAAAGATTGAAAACATTTCCAAAAATTGTGCTCTTCCAAACTTGAGGTAGCAGTTTGGGGAAGACCCTTTTCCGTTCCAGCATGACTGTGTAAAGACATGGTGTGACCAGTTTGGTGTGGGGGAACTTGAGTGTCCTGTACAGAGCCCTGACCTCAACCCTACTGAGCACCTTTGGGCGGCCAATTAAGAGCCAGTTCTTCTCATCCAACATCATTACCTGACCTCACAAATGCTTTTTGGTTAATGAATGAAATTTTCACAGACCCTTCAAAATACCTTAACACTGACCTTCCCTGTAACTCTAACACTCCCATAAACCTAACACTCACCCGACGGTAACCCTAACATTTACCCTCCCTGTAACCCTAACAATTACCCTCCCTGTAAGCCTTACACTCTCCATAACCCAAACACTGACCCTCCCTGTAACCCCTGTAACCCTAACACTCCCATAAACCTAACACTCACCCGACGGTAACCCTAACATTTACCCTCCCTGTAACCCTAACAATTACCCTCCCTGTAAGCCTTACACTCTCCATAACCCAAACACTGACCCTCCCTGTAACCCTAACACTAACCCTCCCTGTAATCCCTGTAACCCTAACACTCCCATAAACCTAACACTCACCCGATGGTAACCCTAACATTTACTCTCCCTGTAACCCTAACATTTACTCTCCCTGTAACCCTAACATTTACTCTCCCTGTAACCCTAACATTTACTCTCCCTGTAACCCTAACATTTATCCTCTTTGTAACCCTAACTATTACCCTCCCTGTAAGCCTTACACTCTCCATAACCCAAACACTGACCCTCCCTGTAACCCTAACACTAACCCTCCCTGTAATCCCTGTAATCCTAATACTCCCATAAACCTAACACTCACCCGATGGTAACCCTAACATTTACCCTCCCTGTAACCCTAACACTCACCCTCCCTGTAAACCTAACATATATCCCTGTAACTATTACACTCTCCATAACCCAAACACTCACCCTACTGTAACCATAACATTTTCCCTTCCTGTAACCCTACCATTTGTTCTCCCTGTAACCTTAACCCCCCCCCGTAACCCTAACACCCCCCCCTCCTTGTAACCCTAACTTCTACCCTCCCTTTAACCGTAACTCTTACCCCCCTATATCTCTGACTTTTATCCTCCATGTAACCCTATCACGCCCCCTTCCCTGTAACCCTAACAACCACCTGTAACCCTAGAACTCGCCCTCCCTGTAACCATGACACTTACCCTTCCTGTAATGCTAACACTCACCACCTATCAGTCATAACACTTGCCCCCCTGTAACCCTAATATTTACCCTCCCTGTAACCCCAAAAATTACCCCATGTAACCCTAACACTTAACCTCCCATGTACCCCTAGCACTCACCCCCCTGTAACCCTAACACTCACCCTCCCCTGTAACTACAACACTCACCCTTCCTGTAATCCTAACGCTCACAACCTGCCAATCATAGCACTCACCCCCCTGTAACCCTAAAATTTACCCTCCGTGTAACCCTAGCACCCACCTGTAACCCTAATACTTACCCTTCTTGTAATCCCAACACTCTCCTCCTGCGAGTCTTAACCCTTGCCCCCCTATAACCCCATGTAACTCTCAATGGCGTCCCTGGGGGGGGCAGAGGGGGCCTTGACCCCCCCAACATTATGCTGTGCCCCCACCCAACAAAAAGGCAACGTCTTTTTGTTTGCATTCGTAGCGGATGCACCACATCTTACTCAGGCCGCCGCTGGAGTAAAACAGTCTCTATTGAGAGGGAGAGCGTCCCCAGTCAGCTCCTGCGGGTGATTCCTCCCCCCTCCCTCTGCTCGCTGACACCGCATAATGCGAGCGCTCGCACAACCACGGCCGCCCGATCTGCTCCTTCCCCGGCATCCTCATTGGCAGGGAGAAGAGTGAGTTGCAGGAAGGACTCCACCAGGACTCTCAGTTACTGAAAAAAACAGACTGATTTCTCCCATCCTTAGGACAGGAGAACCAGCCTGTAAATTCCAAGAGATGCCAGACCAGCGCTGTCAATAGCAGGGGCAGGACAGCAAGAGGAGGCTGGGAAACCCCACAGTGGCAGAACACCAGGGCCCGGAGGGAAGACAACCTTTGCAACCCTGATAGTTCTCCCACTGCTTTGGACCCTTATATTTTCTTGGTATGCTGGTGACATATATTCTCTTGTTTTCTGCCACCCTGTGGGGCCCCAATACAGTAGGAAGGGAGCTCACTGCAGAACATGTGAAAGGGCCCGTTGTGGGATCGTAGTAAAGGGCCCAGGATATATATAAATATATATATATATATATATATATATATATATATATTTTGTAACATCGGGGGTTGTTTTAGCTTAAGGGTAGAGCTTACCAGTGAGCTGAGTCCAATTTTATTAAAGAAACAAAATGTACGATAACAGAAGAGTTGTCCACACAGGGGTTTCAGCTTTCCACAGCAACAATGTAAGTTAAATCAAAAATACCAAGCCACCTGGCTCTCTTTAGCAGCACTGCTGCTCAGACTTTTGCTTTAGCCCTCTCGGCTCTATAACAGAGTTCCTGTACACCCAGTACCTCGGCACTCTTTTCCAGCATCCTTTTCCAGCCCACAGGCTTGGACCCTCTGTCTGCTCTGACAGACAGACCTGTGCAGACATGCACACTTCTCCCTTGCTTGCCTGGACTCCTCGGGAGGGTGGAGCCCAGAACTATGGTCAGGTGTCTACAAATAGCCCAGCACACACCTGACCAGTCAATATGCTGGTGGATCTGAAAACCTGGACCCAGGACTGGGGATTTCATCCCACCCAGATCGCTACGAAATCCCCGGGCTCCAGGTCCCAAAGTGGACTTTAGTAAACAATGAGGAAACTGAAAAGCCAATTTCCTCCCAAATAGGCAAATAAACCGGAGCCCCTCAACCTGCCTGGTTGAGAATCCTGCATCCAAACACTGGTGGGGTACCATACCACCACAATATATATATATATAGTTGCCCCCCTACTTTTGTCCCTGTCCCCCATGAGCCCCCCCTAAATATGAAAGCTGGAGACGGCACTGGTAACTCTTAACACTCACCCTCCCTGTAACCCTCGGAATAGTTATCCCTTTAACTCTAACACTAGTTTCTTTTTAATCTTTAACACTAACCATCTCTGTATCTCCAATTCTACCCCCCCCCCCCCCTACCCCACCACCATAACATAATGTTAATCCTCTCTGTAAATTTAACACCAAACCTCCCAGTAACCCCGTCCCTAACCAGCAAAACTCATCCAACGCACTTCAGAGGCCACAAGCCCCCTTCATCAGGACTGAGTGAAATAGAAGACTGTTCAGTGAATTTAAAAGTACCCCTGAACACACTGATGAAGTGGGGAATTTGTGGCCTCCAAAATGTGTTGGACATCCTTTGATCTTCTTCTTGTAACCAGTTGAAGATTTAAAGATTTTGAATCCTCAAGGATTTTGGATTTTGTATTCGGGTGAACCTCCACTCCTGGGGTGTCCCGTCTTTGTGGAGAATTACTATTAACGATTTGGTCTTCCTTGTAATGACCTGGCACCCAGCTCCCCGCCACCACTTCTATGTTTTGGGTAGTACTATGATACTGCCGAGGTCGTACCGGCGGTACGTTACTAACTATTATTTGGCAAACAGTATTTGAAGGCATTGACACATTTATAGCTTTTTCAATAACTTTATAAAGCACTAACGATGGACATGCACGATATCTTCCAACACTCCGTTGGAGCACCAGGGAGATATCCTGACCCTGTCCTCAAACACATTCACATTGTATCGCTCCACTTAAAAAAAAAAAAAAAAAACATAAGATTGAATAAACTTATGTTGTAACACCTTCATTTTTTATCTTCAGAACATAGTTGGCTGCATTTAGCTATCTTACGGTTCACGCCGACTGTGTGTACTGGCACGCCGCGGCAGCTTTATCCAAAGTCTGCTGGAGGTGGGATCAAGTTGTCAGCAGTTCTATTTTTAGATACCAAAAGTCAGGAAACAACCATATGGCTCCTATAGGAATGTATTTCTTTCCTTGTACAATGGAAACACAATCCCATAGTACAGGTCTCAGATAAAAAACAGCAACTATCCACCGTATATAATGTTTGGGGGTTCTGAGTAATTGTCTAGCAAAAAGATGCAGATTTTTACATGTAGGAGAGAAATGTCCGAATGAGCCTGGGTGGGAACTGGTTAAAACAAGTAAATATATAATATACCTTCCTATCTATTTACTAATGCTAGCAGCATAAGGATTACAAATAGTCAAATGTTGAGTGAGAGGGTGAAGTTCCAATTGAAGGACGTTCAGCCCGTCAAAGGAAAGCAGACGAAGGCAATGAGTTAGATGCCGATTGAAGATACAGAACCAAATTAACTCGTCTGCATAGTCGGAATCGCTCCAAGTCTCACCTCCGAAGATCTCCTTGTTTTGCTTATTCCATAAAAACCTGGATGCCGCCGTCTATTTAGGAATCGTTTCGGGGCCTTTTAGCGCTGATGATCTGTATTCTTTTGATGTCGGTGGCGTGGAGTAAATTTCAGAAGTTTTCCGACATCAAAAGAAGCAGAAGACAACTGGAGAGACGGAGTAAGTGGCTCTTGTGCAGATTCATTAATATAAATTGAATTTTCAGTCTATAGCTGTAAAGGCGAGAGGCCGCAGACAATAGCCAAGTCCCTTCTATCACAATGAATCCCACTTTAGCCTTCCGTGAGATACATTTATCTTACTGCTCAGTTGGTTGCAAAGGCAAAAGCCTTCCGTCAGCCTGAGCACTTATATTATAAGCTAATGCAACAAGGCATTATGTAAATACGGTTCTATCTTTGAGTGACGCTATTCTAAGGCTTTGTTTACACATACGGCGAAAAAAAATAGGCGATTTTCTCAACTATCTAGACGCGAGTTAACAACTTCCCACTTCCCCGCACCATCATCCCTTTTACTATTTGCAGACATTGGGCGTGCTAAACAGGCCCTAAAAATTGTCATCATTGTACACAGGGCGTGTGTAGCACATCCAGTCTCTCTGCCCTGCTGTATACAGTAATTGTCGGCAGTGATTAGTCAAGGCCGTCATTGCTGTATACTCAGAGAAGGTGTTGGCAGCTCTAGCTGTCAAAGAAGTCGTCTAAGTCCCAGTTCACACCGGTGCGACTTGTCATGTGATCTGACAGTTCCAAGTTGCACCCTTTTTGTGCCTATGGAACATATATATCTTTATATAAATTCTTTTTTTTTTACTATATAAAAGGAAAAAAGCAATGTTTGCAATCTCCAGTAGCAGGGCCGCAGTCTCCAGTAGTATGTCTGCAGTCTCCATTAGCATGTCTACAGTCTCCAGCTGTCTCCAGTAGCATGGTTACAGTCTGCAATAGCATGGCCACAGTCTCCAGTAGTAGTATGTCTACAGTCTCCAGTAGCATGTCTGCAGTTTCCAGCTGTCTCCAGTATCATGTCTGCAGTCTCCAATAGCAGGTTTACGGTTTCCAGTAGCATGGCCACAGTCTGCAGTAGTATGTCTACAGTCTCCAGTAGCATGTCTGCAGTCTCCAGTAGCATGACCAGTTTGCAGTAGCATGGCCGCAGTCTCCAGCTGTCTCCAGTAGCATGGCCACAGTCTCCAGTAGCATGGCCACAGTCTCCAGTAGTATGTCTACAGTCTCCAGTAGCATGTCTGCAGTCTCCAGTATTTTGTCTGCAGTATCCAGTATCTTGTCTGCAGTCTCTAGCAGTCTTAAGTAGCATGTCTGCAGTCCCCAGTAGCATGTCTACAGTCTCTAGTAGAACATCCACAGTCTCCAGTATCTTGTCTGCAGTTTCCAGCTGTCTCCAGTATCATGTCTGCAGTCTCCAATAGCAGGTTTGCGGTTTCCAGTAGCATGGCCACGGTCTCCAGCTGTCTCCAGTAGCATGGCCACAGTCTCCAGTAGCATGGCCACAGTCTCCAGTAGCATGGCCACAGTCTCCAGTAGCATGGCCACAGTCTCCAGTAGCAGTATGTCTACAGTCTCCAGTAGCATGTCTGCAGTCCCCAGTAGCATGTCTACAGTCTCTAGTAGCACGTCCACAGTCTCCAGTATCTTGTCTGCAGTTTCCAGCTGTCTCCAGTATCATGTCTGCAGTCAACAATAGCAGGTTTTCAGTCTCCCTTAGCATGACCACAGTCTCCAGCTGTCTCCAGTATCTTGTCTGCAGTCTCCAGTATCTTGTCTGCAGTCTCCAGTATCTTGTCTGCAGTCTCCAGTATCTTGTCTGCAGTCTCCAGTAGTTTGTCTGCAGTCTCCAGTATCGTGTCTGCAGTCTCCAGTAGTCCCCAGCAGCATATCCACAGTCTCCAGCATCACGTCTGCAGTCTCAAATAGCATGTCTGCAGTCTTTAGCAGTTTCTGGTATCACATCCACAGTCCCCAGTATTTTGTCTATAGTGTCCAGTATCATGTCTGCAGTCTCCAGTATCTTGTCTGCAGTTTCCAGTAGTCCCCAGCAGCATGTCCACAGTCTCAAGTATCATATCTGCAGTCTCCAGCATCATGTTTGCAGTCTCCAGTTGTAGATCTGCAGTCTCTGACAGTCCACATTGCATGCGAGCAGCAAACAGATGAACAGAATTGAGGCGCCCGGTCATTGCAGCCCATCTACAGAGCCCCGTCTCTGCTGGAGTCCTTCTTTAATCAACAGGTTCCCCGGCTTCAGAGTACAGACTTCACCCGACGCGGACGATCCAATCTACATAAAAATCAGCATTTCCCGTAGAGCGGCGGCTCCTCCAGCTGTGAATCGGGGTCAGAGCCGACACAAATAAAACACGATTGCCAATTTAATCCCATCAGCCATCTTGAGGATGACACGCGGGCCCCGCCGAACGCTGTCAAATTAGCGAGACATCCCCAAGTGCAAGGTGTTGTGCTCCGAACAAGCAAAGCCTCCGCCACATAATGACCTTCATTTTAAATGCTTTATTGAATTAATTGCGGTTAATTATGCGTCTGAAGCGGGAGGCTGGGGAATGGCGAGGAGCGCGGTACAGAGAACTGGGGACCGGAGGAGACTTTTATTTTTTTTTTATTGGCTCATTAGGCCCCGCAGTGCAAAAGTAAAAAGGGAAATGTTCCTGTAAGAGGGAGGCGGCCCAATCTCAGCTCCCCGTCTAAGAAAATGCTTTTCGCCTGGCTGTCCTTTTGGACCCAATACTTTTAGGTCCCTGAACCAGTATATAGAGTTCTGACTTTACTTCGGTTTTATTTGCCACATACTGGCTTCAGACCTGTGAGTCCTGACGTCAGGGACAGCCAGGCAGCTTGCATTTTCAACAGGAAGTAAAAAATGTCCGCCTTCAGTGCAGGATTTAATTAAATCCCAATTAAACTTTCAGTTTAAATCAACCCAAAAACATTTTGGTGTAGGGAAAGATCCTAGTGGTCTGTGAGGAAGCAGTGGTCGCTCTGCAGAGATCCAGCACACTCCCTGCTACATCAATCCATACCTCTGCAATGAGTGATTGGGAGGTGGGGGAGGTTATCAGACTTTTGCGTAGAGACCACTGCTTCACCAGCAAGAGCCATTCACTGCAGTTTGCCGACAGGGCATAGGCTTTTCTACTCAGGCTGTGGCTGTTTTCTGGAGAAAATAAATTGATAGCTTGGGTAAAAAATCCTGTTCTCTGCAGGGAAGGATTCTTGCTCTCTGTGAGGAAGCAGTGGTCTCTCTGCAGAGATCCAGCACACTCTCTGCTAAGTCAATTCAAAGCTCTGCAATGAGTGATGGGGTGAGGGGGGGGGTTGTCAGACTTCTGCAAAGAGACGACTGCTTTGCCAGCAAGAGTCCTTTGCTGCAGTTTGCTGGCAGGGAATAGACTTTTCTACTCTGGCTGTGGCTGTGTTCTGGAAAAAAAAGGAATTGACAGCTTGGGTAGAAAAGCCAGTCCTCTGCCAACATACTGCAGGGAAGGATCCTTGCTCTCTGTGAGGAAGCAGTGACCTCTCTGCAGAGATCCAGTACACTCTCTTCTAAGTCAATCCATAGCTTTGCAATGAGTGATGTGGGGAGGGGGAGGGGGTTGTTGGACTTCTGCATATAGACCACTGCTTCACCAACGAAAGCAAGAGTCATCCACTGAAGATTGAGGTCAACCAGTTTCAGCTCAAGTAATAACTTGCAACCTTTGGGGAAACTCTAAGGTTCCTTGGAACCCTAGTTGAGAATGACTGGTGCAGCTATATGGATCAGCCCCCAAAGAATGCAACCCTTACAGACAGCTATAAAGACTATTGTTGGCTTTGCCAAGTGGTATTTACCCTGGAACTATGCAGAGACCATCAGATGGGAGGTCAATAAGCTACAGCTCAAGGAACCCCTAGAAACCTTTGGGAAACCCTGGTTGAGAATGACTGGTGCAGCTATATGGATCAGCCCCCAAAGAATGCCACCCTTACAGACAGCTATAAAAACTATTGTTGTCCCGCAGTTGGCTTCGCCAAGCGGCGTTGGCCCCGGAACTATGTAGAGACCATCAGATGGGAGGTCAATCAACTACAGCTCAAGGAACCCCTAGGAACCTTTGTGGGAACCCTGGTTGAGAATGACTGGTGCAGCTATATGGATCTGCCCCCAAAGAATGCCACCCTTGCAGACAGCTAAAAAGATTTGTTTTCGTCAGTTGGCTTTGCCAAGCGGCGTTGGCTCCAGAACTATGTAGAGACCATCAGATGGGAGGTGAATCAACTACAGCTCAAGGAAGCCCTAGAAACCTTTGGGGGAACCCTGGTTGAGAATGGCTGTTGCATGCTATTGATCTGCCCACTGGTGGGGTAAAACAAAAAGTTAGGGGGACAGTGAAACTAGAGTTCCACTTTATAATACATTATTGTTGCATTGTATATTTATTTTAGTAGGAACAGGGAAATGGGGACAGGGAGGGGGATGAGGTAATGGAAATTCTAACATATGTATTACGAGCCATCAATCTAATGTCAGCTGTGAAGGAAACATCATTCCAGTGATGGTAAAGATAGAAGAAGATAGACTGCTCTCTCTTTGCTGATCACATCTCCGTCGTTGTTGATAACATGACTAAATCAGTATTTTACTAAAGGCATTTACCCGGTGCGGGTCTCGTATTTTCCTCCTGCTTAATGCACTCTGAGAGGAGACCCCCAACCGTTCCCAGCGGAGTCGTGATTTTCACCAGGCAGAGCGCAAAGAGGTTTCATGTCGGAGGAAGCTAATCTGCGGTTTTACGAACATTAACGCTACCCAACTACAGAAAATGACAATAGATTACAGGCGGCACCGCTGTAGCCGAGTCTCTTCGCACCGGGGAAGAAATGCGCCACACTGATGGAGTGTAGGACCTCTTACACTATTTACTGACAATTTGATGACAAAAAAAATGATGATATTCAAGACCTTTTAGCAGCCATTTTGTTCACCTCTAGGAAATTGC
The DNA here is from genome assembly GCA_037952925.1 of Lithobates clamitans. Taxonomy (NCBI): domain Eukaryota; kingdom Metazoa; phylum Chordata; class Amphibia; order Anura; family Ranidae; genus Lithobates; species Lithobates clamitans. Next base: position 427,656 of record JBBGZY010002329.1, read on the forward strand.
GACTGTTGTGCTGTATTTGTGTGTGTATATGTATATATATATACAGTATATGGTTAAAAGGAGAATTGTGGCACAACCTCATTCACTTAAGTGGGTAGATTGGTGGCCAAGGAGAGAAGGGACATGTATGTACATTGGTGGTCAATGAGAGATGTGACCCCCCACCTTAGTAATCAGTGAAGGAAGGGACACTTACTGTATACTGGTGGTCAATAAGAGAAATCATTCTTACATTGCTTGTCAATGAGAGAGAGGTGCAACTAACATTGGTGGTTGGTGAGAGAGGCTTAGATTGGTGGTCAATGAGACACTTACATTAGTATTCAGTGAGAAAAGGGACACTTCACTGGTGGTCAATAAAAGATGAGACAATTACATTACTTGTGAATGGGAGATGGGACACTTACCTTGGCGATCAATGAGAGAAGGGACATTTACTTTGGTGGTCAACGAGAGATGGGGCATTTACATTAGTGGTCAATTAAAAGGGACATTTACATTGGTGGTCAATTAAAAGGGACATTTACATTGGTGGTCAGTGAAAGACGTGGCACTTACATTTATGATCAATGAAAAGGGACATTTACATTGGTGGTCAATGAGAGAATAAACACTTACACTGGTGGTCAATAAAAGATGGGACAATTACATTACTTGTCAATGGGAGACGGGACACCTACCTTGGTAATCAACGAGAGAAGGGACACATATGTTGGTGGTCAATTTGAGAAATGGTTCTTACTGTACATTGCTTGTCAATGAGAGAGGGCACCTAGTGGTTGGTGAGAGAGGCTTAGATTGGTGGTCAATGAGACACTTACATTGGTATTCAGTGAGAAATAGGACACTTAGCTGGTGGTCAATAAAAGATGAGACAATTACATTACTTGTGAATGGGAGATGGGACACTTACCTTGGCACTTAATAAGAGAAGGGGAATTTACTTTGGTGGTCAATGAGAGATGGGGCATTTACATTGGTGGTCAATGACAGAAGTGGCATTTACATTGGTGGTCAATGAGAGACTAAACACTTACATTGGTGGTCAATAAAAGATGGGACAATTACATTATTTGTCAATGGGAGACGGGACACCTACCTTGGTAATCAATGAGAGAAGGGACACATACGTTGGTGGTCAATTGGAGAAATGGTTCTTACTGTACATTGCTTGTCAATGAGAGAGGGCACCTAGTGGTTGGTGAGAGAGGCTTAGATTAGTGGTCATTGAGACACTTACATTGGTATTCAGTGAGAAATGGGACACTTCACTGGTGGTCAATAAAAGATGAGACAATTACATTACTTGACAATGGGAGATGGGACACTTACCTTGGCACTCAATAAGACAAGTGGCACTTACATTGATGGTAAATAAGAGATGGAACATTTAATGTTCATTTCCTTGTCATTGGGAGATGGGACACTTATCTTGGTGATCAATGAGGGAAATGGCACACACGTTGGTGGTCAATGAGAGGTAAATGAGAGAAGGTACACTCGCACTTCTGGTCAATAGAAAATGGGACAATTACGTTACTTGTCAATGTGAGACGGGTTACCTTGGTGATCAATGAGAGAAGTGGCACTCACATTGGTGGTCAATGAGAGAAGTGACACTCACATTGGTGGTCAATGAGAGAAGTGGCACTCACATTGGTGGTCAATGAGAGAAGTGGCACTCACATTGGTGGTCAATGAGAGAAGTGACACTCACATTGGTGGTCAATGAGAGAAGTGACACTCACATTGGTGGTCAATGAGAGAAGTGACACTCACATTGGTGGTCAATGAGAAAAGTGGCACTCACATTGGTGGTCAATGAGAAAAGTGGCACTCACATTGGTGGTCAATTAAAAAAGTGGCACTCACATTGGTGGTCAATGAGAAAAGTGGCACTCACATTGGTGGTCAATGAGAGAAGGGACATTCACTTTGCTGGTCAATTAGAGATGAGAAATTTGCTTCGGTATTTATTAACAAAGGGACACGTACATTGGTGGTTAATAAGAAACGAGACACTTACATTGGTTGTCAATGAGAGAAGGGTAGCAAGAAGGAGATTGTCACGCTTTGTGCCCTACTGCCTTAAAGTGGCTCTAAAGGCTCACTTTTTTATTTTAAAAAAGTAATAAACATGTTATTCTTACCTGGAAAACAATTGCACAGAGCATCCCCGATCCTTTTCCTGGGTCCCCCTGCTGGCGCTCCTGACTCCTCCCCCCAGCTGAGTGCCCCCCATTGCAAGCTGCTTGCTCTGGAGGCACGTGTGCATACTCGCTCCTGAGCCGGCTCTGTGTGTCCATTGACACACACACAATGTGGTTCTGCCCCGCCCCCCTGCTCCCTCCTCACTGGCTGTAATTGACAGCAGCAGGAGCCAATGGTTCCTGCTGCTGTTTGAATTGAGGGAGAGAGCCACTGCTCTTGTGCACATCGCTGGATCGAGAACGGGCTCAGGTAAGTATAAAGGGGAGGGGGGGGGCTGCTTGCAGTAGGTGTTGTACCTTAATGCAGAGAATGCATGAAGGTAAATTTTTTTTTTTTAAAAACCTGCCTTTAGAACCATACTGAGATTAAACTACACACAGGTGGAATCTATTTACTAATTAGGTGACTTCTGAAAGCAGTTGGTTCCACTAGATTTTAGTTAGGGGTATCAGAGTAAAGGGGGCTGAATACAAATGTCCCCCCCCCCCACACTTTTCACATATTTATTTGTATCATTTATCATTTTCCTTCCACTTCACAATTATGTGCCACTTTCTGTTGGTTTATCACCTTGATGGAGAACCTTGCCCCCCCCCAGATGTTTTGGAACTACATTTCCCATGATGCTCAACTACACTGCAGTGGGCATGAGCAATGAGCATCATGGGAAATGTAGTTCCAAAACATCTGGGGGGGCCAAGGTTCTCCATCACTGGTCTATCACATTAAATCCCGATAAAAGACATTTACGTTTTTGGTTGTAACATGACAAAATGTGAAGAATTTCAGGGGGTATGAATACTTTTTCAAGGCACGCTACAAATTGTATGATAAATACCTTTATTGTTTATTATTTTATTATGATTATTATTTATTATTTTATTATTATTGTTGTTGTTTATTATTATTTATTGTTATTTAAATATTGTGTATAATAATGATAATAATAATAATAATATTGTTGTTTATTGTTATTTATAGTTATTTAAATATTGTGTATAATAATAATAAGAAAATAATTATTATTGTTTATTTTTTATTTATTGTTTATTATTTAAATATCGTGTATAATAATAATGATATTGTACTGTTGGAAATCCTGAGATCAGGAACCCGGGGACCACCAACAATGACCCCCCCCCCCGTCAAACTTTGTTGCAGTCGAAAGCGTAACCCCCACCCACATTTCCTCATTTCCTTTTCATCTTTATTAAGCCGTTTTTTTCTTCTTCTTTTTTTTCTCTCCTTCAGGTCTGTAAGCACCGGGAACTTTTTACGCTGGCTACCACATCGCCGTGGCAACAGGAAGGACGGGGGAAAAAAAAAAAATAATAAAAAAAAAAAAGTGTTTACCGGAAGACTGCAGTACACAGTTATTAGAAGACCGGGCTTCGACCGCTCCAGACTCTCTGTATAATTTGCAACCTCAATTATTCTCTTAAAAAACAAAAACGGAAAAAAAAAAAAAAAAATCAAAACCGGTACACCAATCCTTGAACCGCCTCTGACTCTGCATTCTTTCTATTAATGGGATCGCTGCTGGAGAGCCGCGCGCGCGACAAGAACGCAGCCCCCGAAAGACACTGGGAACACAGTTGTTTGAACTCGTCCTGCTCCGGGCGCAACGCAAACGATCAAATCTCCCGACGCTCGCAGTTTCTTTCTACTCCTATTGTACTGATTGACCGAAAAACCTAAAACAGTTTTTTTTTTTTTTGTCTGTCAGATTTGTGTGTACGTGTGCTTCATTTTAATCCAGAAACCCCCCTCCCCCCCTCCCTCCATTTACCGAGACCACCGCCCCCTTGAACCGGCCTGGCTGCACAGCGGCGAGGCGTTTTTTTTTTTTTTTCCCTCCTCCAGGCGGCATGTCGTGTGCATCGAACCAAAACACTTTTTTAGAGAAGTACACTGAAGGATCTCTTAATGGCTTCATGTTAATAAGATTACCAATCAGTCTTTGACAAGGAGGCGACGCAGCGGAGGCGGGATGCCGAAAAATAACACATTAAGGAGACATCCACGGTGCAAATAAAACGTAATAAGATGCCACTTAAACACATTGTAAGCCTGTCAGATATAATTAGAGTGCATTAACCCTTTTTTTCCCCGATGGCGGAGGATCACCAGGTTGACAAAGCCAGACCGGTAAAGGATCATTCTCTTCCCATCCCCCCCCCCCCCAGGCAAGCCAAGGAACTCTTTTTTTTTCGAGGAGCTCGCTCCGACTGGCAAAGCTTGCATCGGTGCATTCTTCCTGTTGCACCCACGCGTTTCGCTGCGAGGAGACAACTTGCCTGCAAAAAAAGTCAACCTAGTGCCAGATGTTTTAAAGTTCCCCCCCATAGCCTGCCAAGTACTTCTTATTAACAGTCTGTAGCGGAATAGAAGGTGTTACTATATGCAATCTCCTCTGGTGTACAAACCTGTCGAAGAATTTTTAAAGTGCGCGCTTTAGGAGCAGACATAACGCTGTGATAGAAGAGGGTAGGGGAAGTTAGATGCTGTACTGGGCCCATCTCTATTAAGTTGTTTTTTTGTTTTTTTTTTGAATTTTTAAGGGTGCACATGACAGTAAATTTGAACCTTTAGCATTTTAATTGCTTATTATATGCACATTTTCATGAGGGTAATACATAGATCGATTCTTCGTTCACTGGTTACTGCATGTTGGACTGCTGAGACAAAACCAGTGGCAGGATATAGCACAGCTTGCATTGTTTTCAGGCCAATATTTTTTGTTTTTTTTGACTGATATGCTTGTTAGTTATTAAAAAAAACAAACAAAAAAAAAGCGGCAAGCAGAAAGCACATTTACAAGCAAATATGGCGGCTCCATCTACACTCCCTTGGGGCTACATGGGCAAATTTTAGTAGATTAATTGCAATATTAAAATCTATCTTTTAATAGGAGCTGCAACATAAGAGATTTTCAGCAGTGCCATTGAGCGACTCCCACAATTGCATAACGATGCAATTTAATCGCACATCAGAATCGATTGGAGGTCAATCTCCTATCTTCTCCTCTATGGACTTCATTAAGAGTAGAAGATTCATTTCTCAACAATTGCTAAATTGCACTAATAACTTCTTTCTTTAAAATAGGAGCTAAAATATAAGATTTTCAGCCGTGCCATTGAGCGACTCCCACAATTGCATAACGATGCAATTTAATCGCACATCAGAATCGATTGGAGGTCAATCTCCTATCTTCTCCTCTATGGACTTCATTAAGAGTAGAAGATTAATTGCTCAACAATTGCTTAATTACACTAATAACTTCTTTCTTTAAAATAGGAGCTAAAATATAAGATTTTCAGCAGTGCCATTGAGTGACTCCCACAATTGCATAACGATGCAATTTAATCGCACATCAGAATCGATTGGAGGTCAATCTCCTATCTTCTCTTCTTTGGACTTCATTAAGAGTAGAAGATTAATTGCTCAACAATTGCTTAATTACACTAATAACTTCTTTCCTTAAATTAGGAGCTGAAATATATGAGCTTTTCAGCAGTGCCATTGAGTGACTCCCACAATTGCATAACGATGCAATTTAATCGTGCAGCTGAATCTATTGGCGGTCAATCTCCTATCTTCTCCTCTATGGACTTGTGTAGGAGATTAATTGCCCAGCAATCGCTTAATTGTAGGCGTAGGAGAGTCTTGGGAAACGTTTTCCATCCACGTAAACCCAATGGGGTTATTTGTATGAGACTGATCCAACAATCGCTCCAATAATCTCCTTCAATAGCACAAAAAGAGAGATTTAATCTTTAGAAGACTTTTTTCAGGCTCTGGGACTAAAAACTGCCCATGTAACCCTAAGCTTAATAGTGAAACTATAATAAAGATATTTTCTGTAAAGCCCAACTTTGGGCATAATTGGAATAATTAACATTGTCCCCTTCCCCCACTGGTATAGAATAAACTGTGTGTTTTTCTAGGCGATGATCCAACGTAAGGGATACTTATCTTAATCCAGTTCCGGTTGCGGTGACCAGTCTCTTGGAGCCTTTCTTCTTGCTGGTCTCAGCCTGTCTTGTGTCCTTTCGCCAACATCATCACTTACAATGCAGGGCCAGTGGTCACCACATTGTACATGATGATGAAGAAGTGCCTGCCCACGTTCTGGTGTTGGGGGGGAAGAAGAATGGGCTGCCAGCTGCCACAGGACTGTGAAGGGCAGTAAGTGTTCCTTGGCATCTCCTTGAAAAAAAAAAAAAAAACACTGTAAAATGTATTAAGTGTACAATGGTTCTCAACCTTTTTAGAGACCAGGACCCTTGCCGGCCTTGACCATTCTTCCAAAACCTTGCATCAGTCCCATCAGTAAAGAATTAATTTTATACTCATATAAGAAAAGTACGGGAATGCAAACATGGAAGGTTCTGGGTGGGGCTAGGTGTTACGGTGGGGTGATGGGGGTCGTGAAGTGGGTTGGGGGACTCTTCAGCTGACTTGGTGACCCTGTAGCCAATTTATACAAAGTGTACAGTGGTTCTCAAGCGTTTTAGAGACCAGGACCCTTACCGGTCCTTACCATTGTTCCAAAACTTTCCATGTCCCAACAGTAAAGAATCAATTTTATACCCATATAATAAAAGTACGGGAATGCAAACATGGAAGGCTCTGGATTGGGCTAGGTGTTACAGTGGGGTAATGGGGGTTGTGAAGTGGGTTGGGGGACTCTTCAGCTGACTTGGTGGCCCTGTAGCCAATTAGTACAAAGTGTACAGTGGTTCTCAAGCGTTTTAAAGACCAGGACCCTTACCGGTCCTTACCATTGTTCCAAAACTTTCCATGTCCCATCAGTAAAGAATCAATTTTATACCCATATAATAAAAGTACGGGAATGCAAACATGGAAGGCTCTGGATTGGGCTAGGTGTTACGGTGGGGTAATGGGGGTTGTGAAGTGGGTTGGGGGACTCTTCAGCTGACTTCTTGGCCCTGTAGCCAATTTATACAAAGTGTACAGTGGTTCTCAAGCGTTTTAGAGACCAGGACCCTTACCGGTCCTTACCATTGTTCCAAATCTTTGCATGTCCCAACAGTAAAGAACGAATTTTATACTCATACCAAAAAAAGTATGGGAATTCAAACATGTATTGAAATGCTGGAAGGCTCTGGATGGGGCTGGGTGTCGCATTGTCGCATTGGGGTAAGGGAGGGGGTTGTGGAGTAGGTTAGGGGAGTCTTCAGCTGACTTGGTGGCCCTGTAGCGAATGAGGTATCAGGAGGGGCCTGGAGACATTGTTGGAGGTTGGGGGAGGGGGGCACTGTGGGACACTATAGAATGTTGGGAGCACTATGGAGCGCTGAAGGCTCTGCAGCAGGTTGGGGTATACCTTGGAAAATGGGGGGCACTGTGGAGGCTAAGAGCTCCCAGGAAGACTGAGGCCACTATGGGCTACTATGAGACTTTGGTGGAGTTGAGAGGCACCGTGGGAGGTTAAGGCATCTACAGCTGGCCTGACACTCTTTAGAACCGTGTCAGGAACAGGTACATTAATTAATTGCATGGAGGAATAATGGGTGGCGGCACGGAAGCCGGAGTGTCCATACCACAGACATTCCAATGCTCAGTCTATATTCAGCCCCTGAGCTGCACAGTGCATTTGGTTGCTAGGATGCTGTCGGCAGTCGATGGCATCCTAGCAACCAATGACGCATCCCCACCCCATTCAGCTGGCAGCCGGGGGAATCTCCCGTTGAATGTAAACAAAGGGGCAGGGATGCCGGCTGATGTCATTGACAAAATATGGCCGTTGCTGTCAGAATGGGGGACAGTGGTAATTACCAAATTCATTCTGCCAGCTTTTCTACCTACCCTCTATACAGCTTAGTATTTTCTCGCAAAATACAGGTGCACTTTAATTGTACAAGTGTTATGTTAGTGTGTGAGCCTTGGAATCAGATGTGCCGTAGTATAAGTGATATAGAGAATAAAGGAGAAAAAGTATTTTATAAGATTAAGATATAAGGGGAAAAAAAACAGATTTTCTTTGCAAATGAAAACCGAATCTCTGTAAAGATAACCGTATTGGGGGCTGATGTCATGGAGGATCGAGCTCTACAATAATACGGGATCCAGGCTTGTCCTGAGAGGGCGCTCTTACTATTGCATAGAAGAGAAAGCCAAATCCTTGTAGGTTTATTCATCGCCGAGTCCTCCAGGAGAGATATACAGAGCTATATGTACAAAATTTATATAAAATATATGCTATATAAACATGTTAATAATAAAATATCATCTTATTTCAGTACTGGGCCATCACATGCACACAATGGAGACACACAATGGAAACAGCTGCCCAATGAATGAATTAATTGATCGTATTGTGAGCTGAACCTGGAGTTATGAGATGGGGACCTATCGAATCACTAGTAGCTAGTGACATCACTGGGTCAGCCATTTTGGCTGGACTAGCACTTACGCATAATTCATGTTTTATACGGTTCAATTCAGGCTAAATCAGAAAGTTAGCGCAAAGGGCAACGGATGGCTACCAATCAGAAATCATCTCTTAACTGGTCCAACAGTTTTGACATCTGATTGGTTGCTGGGACTTACTGCACTTTGCATGCCATTGCTGTTTGCACTGCCTTATTGAGCAAGCTCAGTGTTATCCTACACCCCCTCCCCCCCCCTCCCAGTGTTCCAGGGGCCACCTTTGAAGAGGTCCAGTCATTAGATAATTTATGAAGAAAAATTCTTTAAGCGATGAAAAAGTATTGGTGTCCAGCCAATTACTTCTACTGAACACAGAGGTCTCTGTTGTTGAAATTTTCTATGTGTTGTGCCGTGAGACCAGTGGCATACCATGGGTGGGGCCAAACGAGCGCTTGCCTTAGGGGCAAAATCCTTAGGGGGTGCAGAATTAGTAAGAGGCGGGAGATCAGTCTGTGGGCACTCCCCTTTCTGGTCTGGTCAGTGGAACGCTCCCTTCTCCCCCTCTTAGGCTGTGTGGGCGGGTCCAGGTCGGAGTTGGGTGGAGTTAAGGAGAGTGTGTGGCAGTGCACTGCTCGGTGCAGTTGAAGATGGCTCTGATCTCTCTTCTCCTCTCTCCTCCCCAGATCCCCCGCCAACTGGCACTCTCCTAACTACCAGCGTACCTAGGGTCAAGGGGGGTTATATGGAGTTGGGGTGCACAATAAGGAGGTAGAGGGAATGGGGGTGCACAGTGGGGGTGTATGGAGTAGGGGTGCACACTTAGGGGTTAGAGGAACCGGGGTGCACAGTGGGGGGGGGGGTGTATGGAATTTGGGTGCACAATAAGGGGTAGAGGAATTGGGGGTGCACAATGGGAAGTGTATGGAGTTGGGGTGCACAATAAGGGAGTAGAGGGAATGGGGGTGCACAGTGGGGGTGGGGATGTATGGAGGTTGGGTGCACAATAGGGGCGTAGAGGGATTGGGGGTGCACAATGGGGAGTGTATGGAGTTGGGATGCACAATAAGGGAGTAGAGGGAATGGGTCTGCACAGTGGGGGTGTATAGAGTTGGGGTGCACAATAAGGGGATAGAGAGGGACTGGGGGTGCACAGGGGGGGAGAATGGAAATGGGTGCACAATATAAGGTAGAGGTATTGGGGGTGCACAATGGGGAGTGTATGGAGTTGGGCAGCACAATAAGGGGTAGAGGGAATGGGGGTGCACAGTGGGAGTGTATTAAGTTGAGGTGCACAATAAGGGGGTAAAGGGACTGGGGGTGCACATTGGGGGGGGGTGTATGGAGTTGGGGGGTACAATAAGGGAGTAGAGGGAATGGGGTGCACAGTGGGGGTGTATTGAGTTGGGGCGCACAATAAGGGGATTAAGAGACCGGGGTGCACAGTGGGGGTGTATTGAGTTGGGGCGCACAATAAGGGGATTAAGAGACCGGGGTGCACAGTGGGGTGAGGGGTGTATGGAGTTTGGGTGCAAAATAAGAGGTAGAGGGATTGGGGGTGCACAATGGGGAGTGTATAGAGTTGAGGTGCACAATAAGGGGGTAGAGGGACTGGGGGTGCACAGTGAGGGAGGGTAATGGAGTTGGGGGGTACAATAAGGGGATGAAGGAAATGGGGGTACACAATGAGGGATATAGAGTGGAGGGTCCCTTCTTAGAAGGGTGCATGGATTGGATGAGGAAGTTGGGCACACAAAGGATCTCAGGTAAGACACAGATTTGCCCACTATGTACCATATAGCGCAGTACTTGCCTTGCCCCGGGTTCTGGCAACCCATGCTATGCCAATGAGTAAAACGTATTATTATTATTAAGACCATCAAGTCAACATCAACATAGACCGTGTTTCTCAAAATCGATCTCAAAGTCTGGCTCCACCTTACTTACGGAAACCCCTTTTATCATGATTGTCTTTTGGAAGCCAACGCCAATTTGGCACGACCCTTCCACTGTCTGTTTACATTGTGTATACGTAATGGCCCCGCTATGATTCATTTTTACCTATAGGTTAAAGGCCAACTGAACTTTCCAAATCAATCAGCTAAATATATTCCAGTGGCATCAGAGTGAAAGGTGTGCAGTTGGTTTTCTTAAAAAAGCAGCCGAATAGAAAATACTCCCCCCCCCCCCCCCCCCCGCCAGCATGCTATGGAGAAGGACCCTTGTTCCCTGTGTGGAAGCAGTGGTCTCTCTCCAGAGGTTTAACGCCCTATTAAATTCTATGGTACGGTATTAAATGTGGATGGATCCCAACCATATGATTGTGATCTTGCCCCAGCCTGGACCCCAGCTCTGTGACGTCAGCTGACAGCAGGCTTCAGCCCGCTGTCTGCTGAAAACAGATCACAGGAGTGCAGAGCGAACTGTTCTCCTGCGAACCACAGGACAAGGACAGCCAAATGACCTTTCCCCTGTACTTCTCCAGCCGAATGAGCTTTCCCCCGTACTTCTCCAGCCGAATGAGCTTTCCCTTGTACTTCTCCTTTAACACTTCTTTTAAAACTCTCCAATAGGCAGGGAGCATGAGCTTTGCTGATTGGCAAGTTCTAGCTTTGACTGAGTAGAAGGCGTGCTGGACCTTAGCAGAGACACTGCTGCTTCCACACATAGAGCAAGGATCCTTCTCTGCAGCATGCTGGCAGGGGACGGTCTTTTCTACTCACGTTGTGGCTGCTTCCTGCTTTGCACACCTTTTTTGCTTTGGAGCCCCTGGCATGTGTTTAGCTGATTTAAACTGGGAATTCAGCCAAGCCAATGGGCAGCTTGTTTAGACATAAGAGGATTTTAGCGTTTGCTATACACTCGTTCTTTATTTCTGTTTTTTGTTTTCCTAGTCTGTGCTCCGTCATCGTAAAAGAAAGCACATTGCCCCTCTGTGCAAAGCTAAAGAAATATATTCAGACGAAAAGAAAAAAAAAGTAAAATAGAATATTTTTATTAGTCTTGGGAAAGTGTGAGTCTGTGACGTGTGTTGTTTGTCTGATGCAGAAGCAAAGATGGATAGAGAATATCATTTTCATGACCCATAATAATTGTATTAAAGCTCACACCAAATTTTTATAGAGTGTTGTACTTGTCATGGGTAGTGGGCTTTCTCCTAGTCTAAAAGAGTTACAAGAGTTAAAAATCACAAATACAGTATACAAATATATACAATATACATCTATCTGATTGATGTGGATATTCATTGCATCTGCTGACTACATCAAGGGGGTGTAAAAAAAATGCATAGCTGTTTGCCCATCAACAATGCATGTAAATTGTGGTAAATTGAATGTTCCCAGGCTATACGATCTGCAATTCGAATGTGTAAAAACTGAAAATACCATATTATGGCCACTAGATGGTGATGAAGAACATACTTTATTTCCTGTAACGGTCATTGCCATCTAGTGGACGTAATGTGGTATTTCTGCACTTTGCACCGTGGAATTGCAGAGAATACGTTTCATTTTTGCCCTATTTGCACAGAACGAAGTTTTGATGGACAAAACAGGCCATGCGATTTTATTTTTATGAACACGCCCCCTAAATCCCAATGTGTATTCCGTTTAACAGGAATGGAAAATGAGTGTTGTCCACAGCATACGCTTTCTTTCCTTTTTATTCCGCACTAGAAAAATGACTCGCTTGAATCGAATTTGGCTACAAATGCCAACGACAGCGCTGCTCCGTTATGTTAGAAAAATTAGTTTTAGAAATGCGTTCGGCATATTCGGATTTGATTGGTATATTTCGTTATTTTTGAGTCAATTCGGATTTTGAAAGACGCTATTTTCATTCTGTTCTAATCTATTCTAACATTTTCTATTCTTATCGTCATCTTTTTTTTTTCATTTTTATACCTTACTGTTTTTATTGCAATATGTTCCCATTCCGAATTCATGTGCAAATTCAAAAATGAATTTGAAAATAATTTGAATACAAATTGGAAGCATGTTGCAATAAATACAGTAAGGTATAAAAGTTAAAAAAGTTGATGATAAGAATAGAAAAGAACAGATTTATATTCAGTTTCAAATTTTTCAAATTCATTTAAAAAAAAAATTTTTTATTAATTTTCAAAATTTTTAAAATTCATTATCACATTTTTTTAAATTCATTTAAAATTTTCAAAATTTCTTTATTTCGTTACATTATTTCATTTTGTTATACTTTATTTCAGATTCGTTGAAATTCCTTACTGTTGTGATTTGGAAATTCGGATATGTCTGAATCCAACAAAAAAATTTTGTCTGAATTTCGATTCGGAAATAAATGACTTTGTCTGTTGGGAATGTAGTAACAGGAATAGTTTATAGGGAGAGTCGTACCTCAGCGGCAGTGGATGGGATTGAATCCATGGGATGGTGGGCAGCATTATGAGTCCTACCCAAGATGGTAGGAACACTTTTCAAGGAGGAACGTCACTTGGCAATTACAAATTTAAAGGGCACTGCTCACCCCTTAAAATTTTGGGCCACTTTTAAAGCCCAACTTTTTGGTTGAAGTTTTGAAGGGTCTTAGTAGTTTTTTTTTTGAATTGCCATCTGTGTCCTTGTTTCTTCTCACTTCTGACTGATGAGCTTCAGGTAGACCAAGAAAGGTATGGAAAATGTCCAAACTTCCTTACCGTGTGACACTTCGGACAGGACAGGAAGGTGGGGGGGAAATTTCCACCATTCCTTTCTATGTGACGTGTCGGACAGAACTGGATTTTTTTTAACTTAAATGGTGTTGCCGAGATCCTGGGAATTTATTTGGTGACTTAGAAGAAGACATGTACGGTATGCTAGTCAGATGTTTTGTAAGAAAATGCTAAACAGTGAAATGCTGGTATATTAAGAGAATTAACTGATTACATTTTTCCTCCAGTGAGAATAGGAATAGATCCTCTAATTGATATTAGATGTATAGATAAGACTGGTTATGTACTATGGCTTTTCTAGTAGGGAGCTGAAATAGTGAATTCGGGTGTCATGGGTTCCATAGATGGTGAACCCTGGATGATGCCCAAACAAAGATGGCTGTCTGATGACAAAAGCAGATAAAGGAAAATGTTGGGGAGGTGCTGTGATCTCCGTGAGAGGTTACGAACACCTGGAAGAGATTACACATTGAAGGTCTCAAAACAAAATCAGAACGTTTAGAATCAGACGGGGCAGGTTTGCCGACAGATAAAAGCAGCGCCGAGGTCCGCTCCACCTACTTTGCTGCCGCTGAATGCAAATGAATGAAAAAAATTATATAAACACACGCCATTAGCTCTGAGAAAAATTGGGGATAAAAGAAAAAAAAAAAAACGATTTCACCTTCAAGCCCTTGACCAGAGCTGAAAGCAGAGCAAATGACACCCGAAATACAGCATTAAACCAAGCCGTGAAAGAAAGATCACGCAATACACGGCGCCCCGCGGATACGGCGGGGAGACATCACTGGGGCTGAAAGGATAGTCTCAAAAGGAAGGGGCCTTAATGAATAGCTGCTATGCAAGATAAATGCTTAGAGAAACTGTTACAGATCAATGTTTTGGCACATGCAGGGTAATGCAATGCATAAAGTTTATAAATTATAGGTAATATACGCAGAGCCTGGACGGTGGGTGGGTGGACACTGGGCAATATTTTGAAACAGGTGCAGAATAGGACGACACAACCAGACAAATCTAATATGGGCTGGCTGCTTCTTTTTTTTGTAAATCCCAGTCTGCTCATCAGATGTCATTCTAACGAGGCTCAGGAGGACCTCTGTTTGGATCCAAGATGGTCGTCAGCTTGAGGCCTCTAACACTTCCATATTGTATCGCGATTTAAGGTACACTGCCCTGAGCATTGGCAACCAAATAAGGGGAGGCCACCCTCAAAACGACAATCCAAGGCGAGTCAACACGGGGCGAGGTCAGGGCTCTTTTCAAGACACAATTTGGGTTCCTCCACCAAACTGGTCAAACTCATGTCTTTATGCAGTTGGCTTTATACATAGGGGAACAGTTGGAACAGAAAAGGGCCTTCACAAACTGTTTAAACACCAGATTGGAAGTGCCAGGGTTTTTTCTTTTCTCAGAGAATAGGTTCAGGAACTCAAGCATGACCCCCCCACAACCCCCCTGTCTCACACTGTAGACGGCTTCGCCTTGCAGGGAGATTATCCAGCAGGGCACCTGCATTTCCCTTGTCCCTGTCCTGCACTCAGTGGGATCTGCTTGAGGCCTTCAACCCTTATATATTGCTGTACCGCGATTTAGGGTACACTGCCCTGAGCTTTGGCAACCAAATTAAGGGGAAGCCACCCTCGAAATGCAAAGATATTTTGGATAACTGCGCTTCCCAGGGCTTTTCTTCAACTGGAACCAGTTTCGCCACCTCTGGCTCAGGCCCTCTGCTTCCTGCTCGTCACTATCACTTGAAAACTAGAAGTCTCTCCCAACGGCTCCCACAGATCTGATCTCCTGCGCAAATCCCACTGGGTGCAGGATGGGGACAAGGGAAATGCAGGTGGCCAGGGGTGCAGTGCAGTCATGGGTGGAAGAGGGCGCATGGCATGCTGCACCCTCTGAGATCTCAATTTTTGTCCCTGGTGCCTGGATGCTGATGCTTCCGCTGGATCATCTCCATGCAAGGTGGAGCCGCCTACAGCATGAGAAAGGGGTTTTGGGGGGGATCATGGTTGAGTTCCTGCACCTATTCTGAGAAAAAAAAAACCCTGGCACTTCCAATCTGGTGTTAAAACAGTTTGGGGAAGGCCCCTTTCTGTTCCAACTGTGCCGCTGTGTACAAAGCCAGCTACATAAAGACATGGTTTGACCAGTTTGGTTGAAGAACCCAAGTGGTGTCTTACAAAGATCCTACTCAACACCTTTGGGATAAATTGGAACGCCAATTGTGAGACCTTCTCACCCAACATTAGTAGCTGATCGCACAAATGTTCTTTTGGATGACTGCAGATGAATTCTCACAGACACACTCTTGTGGAAAGTCTTACCAGAAGAGTGAAGGCTACTATAGCTGCAATGGAAAAGCCAACTACATATTAATGCCTATAGTTTTGGAACAAAATACCCTGTTTCCCTGAAAATAAGACCTAGCGTGATTGTCAGTGATGGCTGCAATTTAAGCCCTACCCCCCAAATAAGCCCTACCCTGTTTCCCCAAAAATAAGCCCTACCCTGAAAATAAGACCTACAAGGGTCTTTAACTAGGGCTTATTTGGGGGGTAGGGCTTATATTGCAGCCATCACCAACAATCAGGCTAGGTCTTATTTTCAGGGAAACAGGGTATCCATCAAGCTCATATGTATTGGTCAGGTATTTACTAACTTTTGGCCACATAGTGTATAATGAGCCAATATGGCAATTAAAAAAAAAAAAACACAACCAGATCATGTTATAAGGTGAAACCTTTGCTATAATCCTTATTTGACAATTTTCCAAATTTTACCTTGAAATTGAATACAAATGCACATCTATGTATTTTCATAAGGACAGCAGAAAAAAAAAATCTCTATAAAATGTTATCTATTGATATCGGGAAATAAGGAACTTTGAATATGATTGGTCGCCAAGACAGCAGTTCCATTTTTACAAGAACTTTTTTTCCCCCCCAAGTATTCCGTTAATCAATCCCAGATTACTATTTCTGAGAAATGTGTCATTCTGCAATGATTTATCTTTGTCTGGAAAATCATTAATGAGTTGAAATATTTCCTGCATTTGCGAGTTACTAGCAGTCTGTGTCATTGCTACAAGCAAACACACTAGATAATTTAGTGTCAGTTGGGTGCAAAAACTGATGTATTGCATAATGAATTTTGCAAGTTGCAGCTGAGTTCTGGAAAGATACCCCCTACTTTTAGATTACGCGGGTAGCACCGACACCTTGATTCAATCATTATGGAAGTTCAATTTCAATCACAATTCACAACTTCGACCATGTAAATCAGACGACTAACCCCCATGCAGACTTCCTGGCACCAAGGGTGGGATTAGGGAACTAGAAAAGGGTGATTCCACAACGTTCACACCTACCATTGTGTTCTTTGACAACCAACATCTCTCTTCTTATGGTGATTGGGTCAAGGTATCTGTGCTACTGGTGGATTTATATGCTGGGGTAGGTAATGGTACTTGTTGGAACTAAAGCAGTGGCTTGGTTAAGCTACGCATAGTGAAATTTGCCAGTTGCAAAAATGTGAGTTTCAGTAAGATGCTCCCACTTTAGTATCCAAATAAGTGGCACCAACACCTTTATCCAATCATTATGGAAAGAAAAATGGTATTGTCCAAGACGAGGTCCTGACAACTCACATCTTGAACCATGTAAATCAAATGATTAACACCTGTGCAGAATTCCTGGCACCAAAGGTCAAGGTGGGATTTTAACCACAATTCTCACTTACGACCATTTAAATCAGACTTCATGGCACCAAGGGTGGGATCATTGAACTAGAACAGGGTGGTTCCACAACTTTCACATCTACCCTCTTGTCTTTTGGACAACCCAACATCTGTCTTCCCATTGTGATTGGACCAGGGTTTCTCTGCTACCTGTGTGGATTTATATCCCGAGGTGTGTCCTGATACTCCTCGGGAACTGAAGCAGTGGCTTGGATAAATTTGCCAGTTGAAAAACTTGAGTTTCAGGAAGATGCCTCCTGCTTTTATACACCTTGATCCAATCATTATGGAAAGGCAAATTTTTATTGTCCAGGATGGGGTTCTGACAACAACTCACACGTAAATGTAAACCAAACTATTAACACCTGCAGACTTGAACTAAAACAGGGATCCAAGGTTCCACAACTTTCACACCTACCATCATGTTCTTGGACAACCAATATCTCCCTTCTTATGGTGATTGGGTCAAGTGGGATTGGGTATGTGTACTACCTGTGGATGTATATGCTGGAGTAAGTCCTGGCACTCATTGTAACTAAAGCAGTGGCTTGGTTAAGCTACACATAGTAATATTTGCCAGTTGCAAAAGATTGAGTTTCAGGAAGATGCCCCCGCTTTGTGTCCACATCAGTAGCACCAACACCTTGATCCAATCATGGAAAGGAAAATGTTATTGTCCAAGATGGGGTTCTGACAACCACTGACACCTTCAACCATGTAAATCAAATGATTAATACCTGCGCAAACTTCCTGGCACCAAGGGTGGGATTATGGAACTAGAACAGTGAGGTTCCACAACTTTCACACCTACCATTGTGTTCTTGGACAACCAACATCTCCCTTTCTATGGCGATTGGGTGGGGGTATCTGTGCTACTTTCACACCTACCATCATGTTCTTGGACAATCAACACCTGCCTTCCTATGTTGATTGGGTGGAGGTATTTGTGCTACCTTTGGAATTATATGCTGGGGCATGTCCTGGTACTTGTTGGAACTAAAGAAGTGGCTTAAGAGAAGTCACGGAACATCTTCAACATATCAAAACAAGTCCAATTAAATGCGACTAACTACTACAGGATACACTTTATAGATACTTTTACCTAGATGGAGTCTATGTTATATTTTATTACATTACATTTGGACCACTAGACGCCCAAATTAACATTCATCTATGCACTTGTACAAGAAGCAGGAGCGGCAGTAAGTTACATCCATCTACATTGCCGTCTCAACCCCTCCTTGCTTCATTATCATGCAATTAATCTTTCAGACCTCTCTGCTTCACCTTATCAACTGAATAAAATCACAATTTTTTCCTAACCCTGAAAGCTGTGCAATTACTGTTTGCATCTGTCTCCCAGGCCGCTGCCGATAAAAAACCCAGGCGCCGACCCTCCAACCGACGCATTTCATACAACAATGTCTGATGCTCTCAAAGGTCAACGTAACCTAACAATGCAAACTCTTTTACATTCTACACAGAAAAGAAATAATTAACCTTGTAAAGATGCATCTCAATAGAATCATCAAGAGGCAGGCCTGTGAGGGTTTGACAACTTTCGGCCTATCAAAAAGGCGAGAAACTTGTTGAACCTTTGATACGACATGGCTGCCGAGATAAGTCACATCAATGCCCTGAACAAGGAAAAAAGTGAATGTTTTGTAACTGAACAAAGCTGTAAATTAGTTGACTTATTTTTTTTTTTTTTTGGGGGGGGATGAGAGGGGGTTACAGTTTAGGTTGAGTCTGCTCAGTATCACTACCATAAAACAACCTTGATCTCATTTTCGGAGCACACGTGGTTTTAGACACTGGTTCCAGGCCCTATTTGCTAAACTGCTTACTGTTCCTGAAGTGTAAATAGGCATTTTGATTTATGATGTGGTTGCAAAGAAACTTGTAATTTATTTGTGAATTGCTGAAATAAAGGAACTCTGGACTTTTACCTACAACAAGCGCTTTGTTATTGTGTGTCGAAACAATGGCTGTTTATGTTTTCAAACCTTCCATATTGGACCCCTCTAAAGCTCTCCTAGGTTCCCAAAGCCGATCTCTGGGCAAAATGCTAAATTCACATGAAAATAAATATGGGAGCTCTGTTACCTGTCAAGTGATGTGTATTTCTGTACATCCAGTCCTGAAATGTAAACAGCTCTGCCGCACAGCCATGTCTGGTAGGGCATGGCTGTGCGGCAGAG
Organism: Lithobates clamitans; assembly: GCA_037952925.1. NCBI lineage: Eukaryota > Metazoa > Chordata > Amphibia > Anura > Ranidae > Lithobates > Lithobates clamitans. The sequence continues at coordinate 446,893 of JBBGZY010002329.1, forward strand.
TAGTAAGTAGACTTACTACTTAGGGGACTTATAAGCTCATCTCTCTATCACTATGCTCTCTCCTCCTCTCAGCATGTTCTTGTTAGCACATGAGCTGTGCAGCATACAACTGATTGATGCCCTGTGCTGCCTCTCCCCCAATCTAAACTGCTGTACGATGAAAATGCAAAAGTCTGATACCAAATAAAAGTCAACTTTATTCACCAATTGCATTTAGAAAATACATATAATTATGTATCAATGAATACAGGTTATCATTTATTTGTGTCTTTTATATCCACCTGGAGTTCAGCATCAGTGCCAGTTTACACAATAATAACCCCCAGCATCAGTACCAGCTTAGGCAACAAGAACCCCCAGCATCAGTTCCAGTTTACGCAATAATAACCTCCTATTATCAGTGCCACTTTATTCAATAATAACCCCCAACATCAGTGCCAGCTTACCCAACAAGAACCCCCAGGATCAGTGCCAGCTTACCCAACAATATCCCCAAGTAGCAGTGCCAGTATATACAATAACAACCCCCAGCATCAGTGCCAGTTTATGCAATAATAACCCCCAGCATCAGTGCCAGTTTATGCAATAATAACCCCAAGCATCAGTGCCAGTTTATGCAATAATAACCTCCAGCATCAGTGCAAACTTACACAACAAGAACCCCCAGCATCAGTGCCAGCTTATACAATAATAACCCCCAGCATCAGTGACAGTTTACGCAATGATAACCCCCAAAATTAGTGCCAGCTTATGCAACAAGAACCCCCAGCATCAGTGCTAGTTAATGCAACAATAACCCTCAGCATCAGTGTCAGTTTATGCAATAACAACCCCCAACATCAGTGCCAGCTTACCCAACAAGAACCCCTAGGATCAGTGCCAGCTTACGCAACAATAACCCCCCGTAGCAGTGCCAGTTTATACAATAATAACCCCCAGCATCAGTGCCAGTTTACACAATAATATCCCCAGCATCAGTACCAGTTTACGCAATAATAACCTCCAGCATCAGTGCAAACTTACACAACAAGAACCCCCAGCATCAGTAGCAGCTTATGCAAAAATACACAATAATACCCCCAGCATCAGTGACAATTTACGCAATGATAACCCCCCAAATTAGTGCCAGCTTACGCAACAAGAACCCCCAGCATCAGTGCCAGTTAATGCAAGAATAACCCTCAGCATAAGTGCCAGTTTACGCAATACTAACCCACATCATCAGTGCCAGTTTATTTAATAAGAACACCCAGCATCACTGCCAGTTTACGTAACAAAAATCCCCAGCATCAGTGCCAGTTTATGCAAAAATAACCCCCAGTATCCTTGCCAGTTTACACAATATTAACCACCAGCATTAGTGGCAATTTATGCAGTAATAACCCCCAGCATCAGTGCCAGTTTACACAATAACAACCCCCATCAGTGCCAGTTTACACAATAATAATCCCCAGCATCAGTGCCAGTTTATGCAATAATAGCCCCCAATATCCTTGCCAGTTTATGCAATACTATCCCCCAGTATCAGTGCCAGTTTATGCGATTATAACCCCCACCATCAGTGCCAGTGTGCACAATAATAACCCCCAGCATCAGTGCAAGTTTCTGCAATACATTTTTTTAACTGTTTTCTTTTTTTTTTACCCTGTAGTGCTGTAGATCTTCTCCAATCTCTTAGTAGGCTCTTTTAGTCTACAGACACGCACTCCAGCATTGGCTGCATGTCATTTGTCATGGCTATCTTTCTGATGGTGTCCATGGCAGAACATGACTGTGCTATAAGCATTGGCATGACCACTTTTGGACTCTACTGAAAGCAGATGTGACAGGTGACAATGAAGACGAACAAACGGGAGACAGGGACAGAGCAGTGTCAGCCCTATAAAGAAAGATGTGGAGAATCATTAGGAATTATTTTAATGAAAGCTGCAGATTTCCAAAATAAAGTAACTTTTGAAATTACATTAATAGTTTAAAGAATATATGAGATTATTGTGATTGTATTTTCATGTGCCCTAAAGGGGCATGTGGTGTTTGTTTTTTCTTTATTTGTGAATTATTTCTAGGATTAAACATTTTTTACATTTCTTTTGCATTTTATTTTAGTCAAGTAAATATGAACTGCTAAACAAATATGAAATATTTATGTTTTCAGGATTTCAGATAATTGGTTTACTGTGGTGCAATGAAGCCTGAATACAGAATACCAGGTTACTGTAGATACAGCTGAATGATGCATAAGGAGGTACCTATACAGATATTGCCATCTAGATCAAGGTTTCTCAACCAGGACTCCATGGACCCCTAGGGTTCCTCCAGAGCTTGCTAGGGGTTCCTTGAGCAATGAGCAATTATTGCCTCTCAGATAAGTTTCCACTGACACCATTGATCTTTTTAGCTATCTACAGTGGGGAAAATAATACAACAAAGGAGTGGCTCAGGGAGAAGATTAAGGTCATCGAGTGGCCTAACCAGTCTCCAGACCTTAATCCTATAGAAAATGTATGGAGGGAGCTTAAACTTCAAATTGACAGCCAAGAAACTTTAAGGATTTAGAGAAGATCTGTAAAGAAGAGTGGACCAAAATCCCTCCTGAGATGTGTGCAAACCTGGTCACCAACTACAAGAAACGTCTGACCTCTGTGATCGCCAACAAGGTTTTCTCCTCTAAGTACTAAGTCATGTTTTGACTGGGGATCAAATACTCTCTATCATTTAAAATACACCTATAAAAAAAATTATAGACCCTTAATTTCTTTGTATGTGGGCAAACTTACAAAATCTACAGGGGATCAAATAATTATTTTCTCCCCACTGTATAAGAAGGTAATTATTCCTAAAGACCACAAGCGTAAAGCCGGGTACACAATGTCAGGAGACAACGGCCGGTTAAAAAAAAACCCCAAAAAGACGTCCAACATTCGGCCCATGTGTATGTCGGTCTGCCCGACAGAAGCCAGTTTGGCTGGCTTCTGTCGGACAAGCATGCTGGAAAACCGACATCCGACTGACTCCCAATCAGTGCTCTCAGCCACTGGCAGAGAACGCTGGTCGGAGTGTTCTGGCAGGGGGTCGACCTCCTGTCAGAACACAACAGCTTAGCGGGGGGAGATCGCTGAACTAAACCTTGCATGGTTAGTACAGGGTTTCGACCCGAGCTGACAGATTTTTTTTTTTTATTCAACCCGTGGGGTTGAAGGAAAAAAAACAAATAGTGTGTACCCAGCATAAGAAGCATTCTTCCCCCTGACCATCACACTAATGTATCATGCATTGTAGATATAGAAACTTTTAGAAGGGGTTCCCTGAGACCAGAAAGTTATTTCAAGGGTTTCTCTGTGTTTGAAAGGTTGACAAAGGCTGATTTAGATCTTCAGTCTTCTGGATCAGTCAACCAGAGCAGAGCTAGTACTGGGCTTTCCTATTAGAATGCACAGCACACAAGTATGGAAGCAACATGCAATACTTTTTTTATTTATTTATTTTAAATAAGGATTTTTTTAAATGTTTAAAATAATAATGTAAAAAAAATATTAAATTATAAAATAAGAACTTAAAATACTCTGAAAATAACTAGAAAAAAAGTTCAAATAAAACTACCCAAACCTCATTTTGGATTTCATTTAATATCAGATTAACACATCTCGTGGTACGGAAGCTGCGAGGTGAGGAGATTTGGAGATCCTGTGGATCCTATTGATAATGAGGTCTCTAGGCAACACATCAGGCAGGATAAAATGCATGAGGTTTCTGGCGTATTTTGAAAGGTCTGCAGGTGGGATATTTTCAGGGACCCCCTTTAGCTTGACATTGTTGCGTCTAGAGCGGTCTTCCAAATCGGCCAGCTTGGCCCTGACCCATTCCTGCTCCTCTTTAACTTCTGTGTAGGTGTCAATCAGATTGTTCACAGTGGTTGTACAATCTGCCATACCCCTCTCAATGGTAGTAACCCTGTGATCATATCTGTAGTTATTTTATGGAATAGGGAAGAGAGGTCTGTTATTAAAGAAGTCTGTAAGGACATTAACATGTCCTTAAGTGTCGTGTCCATTACCGGCTGCCCTGTGGTGGGGAATGATGCCATGGAGCTGTGTAGGGCCTGGCCGGATTGCAATGGGTGAAAAGCCTGGGCCTCAATTAATTTCTGCTTTGGCCCGGCTGCTGGTGAGGGGGTCAGTGTCAGTATCTTGGGCAGGACACAGGGGAGCCGCTGCGCTGTCTATTTCTCACTGAATCTCATCAGGGAGATCTGTGTAAGCCTCCCTTGTTCCGGCCGGGCCGCCGCCATCTTGTGCCCCACTGACCTCTATCTCCGGCGGGAACATCAGTTTAGTCAGCTTTTTCGGCGTGTGATCTCCCAATCTCTTGCAGGACATGGTCGGCCGGTATGCTGGGAATTCCTGAAGAGATTTTGGAACCGATTAGCGTTGTGTGGCGGGCCTGAGTCGTTCCGTTGTATTTCCTCACTGAGGAGCTGTCCCGCTAGGCGTTCATCTTCCTCGGCGTTTAGCCAAGCCCCCGTCTTAATATCAGATTAAATGAAGCACACACCCTCTACTTCTACTATATTGTGATATTGGTACTGTAACTCAATAATCACCTACATTTCAATGCTGAGTTGTGTATGTATGTGTAGTATATGCTTTGGGTGGAAGACATGGAGGCCACACCTTCATTGTGGGTGTCAAACAAAGCTGCAACCTTACTATTTGAACATCAACTAACCCATTCACATGTACACTATAGGGCCTTTAAGCCAAGTATTTTCAGCGAAGAGCATCATTAATGCTACAGGATAGAAAGACCTTTTTGCACTATTGTGCAATTTCAACCTTATGGTGACAGTTTGGTGAAGGCCCTTCTCTGTTCCACCATGACTGTACTTTTGCATACAAAACCAGCTCCATAAAGACATGCTTTGATGAGTTTGGTGTGGAGGAACTCAAGTGGCCTTCACAGAGCCCTGACCTCAACCCTACTGAACACCTTTGGAATGAATTGGAATGAGCCAGGTCTTCTCAAACAACATCTCCATAAAGACATGGTTTGATGATTTTGCTGTGGGGAAGCTCGAGTAGCCTTCACAGAGCCCTGACCTAAACCTCACTGAACACCTTTAGGATGAATTTGAATGAGCCAGGTCTTCTCAACCAACATCTCTATATAGACATGGTTTGATGATGTTGGTGTGGAGGAACTCAAGTGTCCTGCATAGAGCCCTGATGTCAACCCTACTGAAAACCTTTGGGATGAATTGAAATGAGCCAGGTTTACTCAACCACCATCTCCATAAAGACATGATTTGATCAGTTTGGTGTGGAGGAACTCCAGTGGCCTTCACAGAGCCCTGACACCAACCCTACTGAACCCCTTTGGGATGAATTATAATGAGCCAGGTCTTCTCAACCAACCACTCCATAAAGACATGGTTTGATTAGTTTGGTGTAGAGGAACTCGAGTGTACTGCACAGAGCCCTGACCTCAACCCTACTGAACACCTTTGAGATGAATTGGAATGCCAGTTACGAGCCAGGTCTTCTCATACAATGTCAATACCTGACCTCACAAATGGTCTTTTGGTTGAATAAGCCCAAATTCCCACAGAAACACTCCAATATCTTATGGAAAGCCTCCCCAAAAAGAGTAGGGGCTGTTATAGCCACAAAGGGAGGGAAACTCCATATTAATGGCCATGATCTTGGAATGAGATGTCTAACAAGCTCATGTAGTTGTGAAGATCAGGTTTCCACAAATATTTGGCTATATAGTGTACCAGGGCAGAACTCATTGAAGTATATGCTTGTTATGTAAAAAAAAAAAGGTGAAAAACGAATAATATCATTTGAATCCAGTTACTGTGTAGCTATTAAGAAAAACAAAAGTAATTATTGTCTAACACAAGACTTAATTTATCTAGCCAGCATATTTCGCACTGAGACTAATCTTTCTTTAATTAAAATAAAGAAAAATAACCCTCTTTAAAACAGATAAACAAAATTAATTAGAGAGAGGCAGTATGGCTTTTCTTGGATATAATAGAAACATTAAAGGCATGCTTCAGTCAGACATCAAAATGCTGCATTCATAGAGATGTCGGAAAATGGCTTTCTTGCTAAACTCCGCCAAGTTTCATTTAGGCATCCATCTTCATACTGCTCGGCTAGCTAAATCAACATGGTTGCCAGTTTTCTAATCTTCTTAATCGCCCTGAAAATGATCCAGTGAAGTGCAGGGCCTGAATCAAGCTCCTGCCAAGCTTTAAAGCCCAACTCTAGAACATACAAAAAAAGGTCCCTTTCTTGCCACTGACCCTCCACCCCAAACCTAGCTGATCTGTGTTTTTTTTTTGGACATTCAATGTCTCCACTGTTAATATAGTCAATTATATCATGTGAGGGTCTGCCATCAATACTGAAGCCCACAGACTGAGCTGTGCCCACGATCTCCCTTATAATAGGGAATGCTGCCTCATCTGATAATGCTTGTAAAGGTAGGTAAAAAGGAATGCCCAATATCCAGTGAATGCAAGTTGGAAGGTGAATTTGTAATCCTTTATTGAAAGTAGCAACAATTGATCAAGCCAACGTGATCCTTCCCCATTCATTATTAGCATGCAGCAGCAGCCCTGAGGAAGGGGGAGTCTTTGTTCCCCCAAAACGCATTGGCTTGATCACCTGTTGCTACTTTTAATAAATGATTACAAATTCACCTTTCAGCTTGCATTCACTGGATTTCAGGCGCTCCTTCTACCTACCTTTACATGTACATGTGGAAACAACCTCAAAGCCATACCCAGAGGTAGCAGCCCAAGCCCCCAAAAAGGGCTCGCCGCCATCTTCTTTTTAAGTTGAGGTGTAATCATTGGAAGAAAACTCTTCTAGCCCACCCCCATCATCACCTACCCATTGACCTGCAACTGATTGAGTTGGTCCAGCTCAATCTCCAACCCTAAAGAGCTATCATCTCCCAATGCTGACAACTTCTTCAAACGTGATGCTCCCGCTGTGTTTAATGGTCTTCTGCTTCTTTCTGGGAAAAACAGGAGAAAAAGAGGATTTCTCTAAAGTGGGTCAACAGAGAACACTAATGTGAATACAAAACCAGCTTTATTAATTACCAAAAAATAAACCAATTAATAGTACAAAAAGTCACATTAGGGTTCTCTGTTGACCCACTTTAGAGAAATCCTCTTTTTCTCCTGTTTTTCCCAATATGCACAAAAGGGCAACTTGAACTGCATCCAGGCTTCTGTCTGTATGATAGGTCTATACTTACCCGCTGAAATTGGCCATCACTGATAATACCTATTGGTTGATCCGGGCAAAACTTCTGTTTTTTTGTCTGCAACTTCTGCTTCTTCCTGTCACGTAGAGGCTCCTTCGGGGCCTAATCAGAGCAGAGGCAGATGGCACAACCTCAATCTGGGCCCGTCTGTTTGGAATGGTCAGTTTGACAGTGATCCCCAAGCCCTTCCAGTCACCGGTTGCCTTGGCAATGTCATCACCAACTTATGTGGGAGACAAACCCAGAGGTCCAGTTTTGGGGACCACCAGTGCATCTTAGGAAAACAATTTAACTTTTGTTGGGGTCAAACTAAAGAGACATGACTAAGGGGGCCCCGCTACTCTCGGACCAGTTTCAGTGTCGAATAAACCCAGATTCAGGACGACCAAAGAGCAGTTGCACCACCACCAGCGGGAAAGCGGGATCAGAAATAGGGCTATAATTTCTTTTTTTTGCTTCTAAAACACACAATTTACCACCTGAAACCACTGTCCTTCCACCCTCCATGGCTCTTCTTCCACCAGTGGACACCAGTGCTTGTTCTCTGCTGCTCTGCCAACTGGTCTCGTTGCTGTCCCCTTCTCATTAGTTCTGCAGGGCACGTCTATGCAACATAGACCTACAGATTTTTTCCTTCCTGTGCTAAACAAAGGAGGAGATCTTGAGACCAGGGGACAACTTTAACCGGACATCAAAAATTCTTGGATCAAGGTTAGTAAAAAAAAAAAAAAAAAAATTAAAAGGGAAGGGTTAAAGGTTGAAATTGGATCTGCCCAAGAGGAAGGCTTTAATTCAAACATAATTATAACAATGTTATCAGATAACTATTTTAAGTCACGTTGTGCTTACTTTTTGCCATTATTATGTATAATGGAAAAAAATGGGTAGTTATCCAAACCTTCAACATTATTTAATGTGCAGTTTATGAGTACACAGTAATTAATGTGCTAATTCCTAAAGCTGAAACGTAGCGCGCACACATAATACCTCTCATTGTCCCCCGCAACCGACCCCCCTCCCCTTTTCCCGTTTAAGGGTTTCAATCAAATTATCTTGTTTTCAAGAAGTGCTTCTTTAGAGACCCAGAGATACAATCACTGGGCTTTCCTGATGTTCTTTGCTTCAAGAATGGTGGGAGGATCTGGCAGACACCATTAAATGTCACAGTGCTGTATCTCAGATCTTTTTTTCAAGAGCCCAAGCATCAAATATAAAAAAAAAAAAAAACAAACACATCCCTGGCATCACTTTAGACATGAATGTTCCTCCCTTCCGAGTGCTGCAGGCTTCAGCTGTGCAATCTGCTGACCAGTTGTTTAATTGATAGTCAAGCAACTGATCAGTAGATTGCACAGCTAAGATCTGAATCACCCAGGGAGCATGCACGTCTAAAGGGATGTCAACAATGTGTTCTTTCATATAATGCTCTCAAACTAAATGATTGATGGCAGAGAAACCCAAACACTGTGAAAGGCATGCAACAACAGTGTAGAGAAGATTAACGATGAAGGAGAGTAGATTGATGATGAGTAAAGTCATTCAAACTTCAAATAGTTATATTGTATCGACTGTCTACTGGACTACAGAAGTTCTTCCTGAGGACTTATAAGGTGTTCCTGGGAAAGTTTTAATGATGAAAAGTTTCCACGTGATGGAATTGAGTTTAACCAAAAAAGTGGTCTACATCAAAGCAGAAAGAAAGCCTAGACATTAGGAGGTCAACTTTGATCTTTTTTCTCCACATACGCTGGATAAGAAATCGCCAACGCTGTCAGGCTTACAGTAGGCCCCCCCCCCAAAAAAAAAGCATCAGTGTGTCCCTTGTGCTGCTGTCTCCGGGTTTAGGTGAAATCTTCCACCTCTGATGCCCCCCGCCAATGGAAGCTTATTGCGGTGGAGCCTAATAGAAGTAAGGGGGCATGACAGACCCTCATGAAGAGAGCTTGACTTTGCCCGTCCTTTCAGCCCAACTCAACTATTCATAGAAGCTCTGCTGAGCTGGACCTTGGTTAGCTCTCTGCAGGCTTCAGCTAACCTGCCCAGAAGAGCAGTGGTCCTTCAGGCTGGGATCTCCTCCTCCAGGACAAGAACCCTGCTGCTCCAAGCCTCAGACTATTTATCTCCTTCTCAGCCACCTACTGGGCATTCTCCCCCAGGGATTGGCTGAGACCTCATAAATATTCAGCCCCAGGGTCTGCCTCTTTCAGCCCACTACATTCTAGAACCTGCTGTCACTGTCAGCTCTCTGCTCTGCCCCCCCCCCCCCCATGTTCACTGAAGTGCTGGGCTGTGGAGGGGGCAGGAGTGGCCAGCCCAGGCTCTCAGCAGCTTACACTCCTGTGATCTCCAGGAGAAGTGCAGCCAAACGAGATTTCCCCATAATTCTCCTGCAAAAAGTCTAATAGTCCTTTACGTTACAAAATGATGCATCAGATCTGAAATAAATATAATGCCTTGAAAAAGTTTTCACACCCCTTGAGATTTTCCAAATTTTGTGATGTAACAACCAAAAACGTAAATGTATTTTATTGGGATTTTATGTGATAGACCAACACAAAGTGGCTCATAATTGTGAAGTGGAAGGAAAATGCTAAATGATGCAAATTAATATGTGAAAAGTGTGGGGGGGCATTTGTATGGCGCCCCCCGGAGTCAATACTCTGTAGAACCCCCTTTCTCTACAAGTCTTTTTGGGGATGTCTCTACCAGCTTTGCACATCTAGAGAGGGACATTTCTGCCCATTCTTCTTTGCTAAATATCTCAAGCTCTGTCAGATTGGATGGAGAACATCTGTGAACAGCAATTTTCAAGTCTTGCCACAGATTCTCAATGTGATTTAGGTCTGGACTGTGACTGGGCCATTCTAACACATGAATATGCTTTGATCTAAACCATTCCATTGTAGCTCTGGCTGGATGTTTCGGGTCGTTGTCCTGCTGGAAGGTGAACCTCCGCCCCAGTCTCAAGTCTTTTGTAGACTCTAACAGGTTTTCTTCTAAGATTGTCCTGTATTTGTCTCCATCCATCTTCCCATCAACTCTGACCAGCTTCCCTGTCCCTGCTGAAGAAAACCATCCCCACCACATGATGCTGCCACCACCATGTTTCACGGTGGGGATGGTGTGTTCAGGGTGATGTGCAGTGTTAGTTTTCCTCCACACATAGCGTTTTGCTTTTAGACCATAAAGTTGAATTTTGGTCTCCTCTGACCAGATCACCTTCTTCCACATGTTTGGTGTGTCCTCCACATGGCTTCTCACAAACTACAAACAGGACTTCTTATGACTTTCTTTCACCAATGTCTTTCTTCTTGTCACTCTTCCATAAAGGGCAGATTTGTGGAGAACACGACTAATAGTTGTCCTGTGGACAGATTCTCCCACCTGAGCTGTGGATCTCTGCAGCTCCTCCAGAGTTACCATGGACCTCTTGGCTCTTCTCTGATGAATGCTCTCCTTGCCCGGCCGGTCAGTTTAGGTGGACGGCCATGTCTTGGTAGGTTTGCAGTTGTGCCATACTCTTTCCATTTTCCGATGATGGATTGAACAGAGCTCCGTGAGATCATCAAAGCTTGGGAGATTTTTTTATAACCTAACCCTGCTTTATACTTCTCCACAACTTTATCCCTGACCTGTCTGGTGTGTTCCTTGGCCTTCATGATGCTGTTTGTTTACTAAGGTTCTCTAACAAACCTCTGAGGGCTTCACAGAACAGCTGTATTTATACTGTGATTAAATTAGACACAGGCGGACTCTATTTACTAATTAGGTGACTTCTGGAGGCAATTGGTTCCACTAGATTTTAGTTAGGGGTATCAGAGTAAAGGGGGCCGAATACAAATGTCCCCCCACCACAATTTTCACATTTTTTTTTGTAAACAATGTTGAATAACATTTATCATTTTCCTTCCACTTCACAATTATGTGCCACTTTGTGAATACATTTTCAAGGCACTGAAAGGTGCAGAGAGGCTCAGGTACAAATATGGAGCAATTGAGAGCAGAAGACAGGTTCACTTTGGACTTTTTTAGTTCGGTCATCCACCACAGTTGTTTTCCGTGGTCTTCCGGGTCTTTTGGTGTTGCTGAGCTCACCGGTGCATTATTTCTTTTTAAGGATGTTCCAAACAGTTGATATGGCCACTTCTAATGTTTTTGCTATCTCTCTGATGGGTTTGTTTTTTGTTTTTTGTTTTTTTATAGCCTAATGATGGCTTGCTTCACTGATAGTGACAGCTCTTTGGATCTCATATTGAGAGTTGACAGCAACAGATTCCAAATGCAAATAGCATGCTTGAAATGAACTCTGGACCTTTTATCTGCTCCTTGTAAATGGGATAATGAGGGAATAACACACACCTGGCCATGGAACAGCTGAGCAGCCAACTGTCCCATTACTTTTGGTCCCTTAAAAAGTGGGAGGCACATATACAAACTGTTGTAATTCCTACACCGTTCACCTGATTTGGATGTAAATACCCAAAAATTAAAGCTGAAAGTCTGCAGTTAAAGCACATCTTGTTCATTTCATTTCAAATCCATTGCGGTGGTGTATAGAGCCAAAAAGATTAGAAATGTGTCCCTGTCCCAATATTTATGGACCTGGCTATATTTGTAAAATGCCATACGTCTGCAAGATTCAAAGTCTGAGACATGCAAAAAAAAAAAAAGGGAAGTCATTTTGCTATTGTTTATTGCAACTCCAGCTATTTAACATGTTGCTGCTCTATTATAATGAGCTGCTTAGCAATTCAGCATTTTATGACCCTGACATAAACGAGATAAATTCTTTGCGCGTTTTCCTTTGGATGTGAAGATTGTTACAGGTTCGGCGTTCTCTGCTCCGAGCTCTGCTTTAATTGGTATGACTTTCACACATCATTCCAAGAAAAGAAAAAAAAAATGGGGGGGGTCAATTATCGTAAATCCTCCCGCTATCACACAGCCCGAGTCATATTTCCCTATTAATGTAGCTAAATTAAATTCGTTTAGTGACTTAATTACTGCTGTTGGAGGATTTTCATTATTCACCGACATAAATACCCCGAATTGGGTTTATTAGCCACAGATAAAGCCATTTCTCCAACTGGTCCAGTCATTAGTTCTTCATTATGGAACACGGACGCCTTGCAGATTTTACAGAGTTACATTCTTACGGTGGGGAAAAAAAAATATGGAGAAAGTAAAAGATTGTAATTTTTTCCCGGCCTAATTTATTTGTAATGTCATTATTTTTTATCCCCTGCCGAGAATGTTTGCTTTATTGCTTAATGGATAAGAAGCCGGCCTTTGAATTCAGCTGTTTGATCGAGTCCTGAGTTTACATATCATTACATATAAAGTACATATTATATCCATACATAGATCCCTAGAGATAGAGAGGATGGAAGCTGTATTAATCCCTTCAATACCGGGCACCTTCACCCCCTTCAATACCGGGCACCTTCACCCCCTTCAATACCAGGCACCTGCACCCCCTTCAATACCGGGCACCTTCACCCCCTTCAATACCAGGCACCTTCACCCCCTTCAATACCGGGCACCTTCACCCCCTTCAATACCGGGCACCTTCACCCCCTTCAATACCAGGCACTTTCACCCCCTTCAATACCGGGCACCTTCACCCCCTTCAATACCTGGCACTTTCACCCCCTTCAATACCAGGCACCTTCACCCCCTTCAATACCGGGCACCTTCACCCCCTTCAATACCGGGCACTTTCACCCCCTTCAATACCGGGCACCTTCACCCCCATTCAATACCAGGCACTTTCACCCCCTTCAATACCGGGCTCTTTCACCCCCTTCAATACCGGGCACCTTCACCCCCTTCAATACCGGGCACCTTCACCCCCTTCAATACCGGGCACTTTCACCCCCTTCAATACCAGGCACTTTCACCCCCTTCAATACCGGGCACCTTCACCCCCTTCAATACCTGGCACTTTCACCCCCTTCAATACCAGGCACCTTCACCCCCTTCAATACCGGGCACCTTCACCCCCTTCAATACCGGGCACTTTCACCCCCTTCAATACCGGGCACCTTCACCCCCATTCAATACCAGGCACTTTCACCCCCTTCAATACCGGGCTCTTTCACCCCCTTCAATACCGGGCACCTTCACCCCCTTCAATACCGGGCACCTTCACCCCCTTCAATACCGGGCACTTTCACCCCCTTCAATACCAGGCACCTTCCCCCCCTTCAATACCGGGCACCTTCACCCCCTTTAATACCAGGCACTTTCACCCCCTTCAATACCGGGCACCTTCACCCCCTTTAATACCGGGCACCTTCACCCCCTTCAATACCGGGCACCTTCACCCCCTTCAATACCTGGCACTTTCAACCCCTTCAATACCGGGCACCTTCACCCCCTTCAATACCTGGCACTTTCACCCCCTTCAATACCAGGCACTTTCACCCCCTTCAATACCGGGCACCTTCACTCCCTTCAATACCGGGCACCTTCACCCCCTTTAATACCGGGCACCTTCACCCCCTTCAATACCGGGCACCTTCACCCCCTTTAATACCGGGCACCTTCACCCCCTTCAATACCGGGCACCTTCACCCCCTTCAATACCAGGCACCTTCACCCCCTTCAAAACCCCTTCAATACCGGGCACCTTCACCCCCTTCAATACCGGGCACTTTCGCCCCTTCAATACCGGCATTTTCACCCCCTTCAATACCCGGCACCTTCACCCCCTTCAGTACCCGGCACCTTCACCCCCTTCAATACCGGGCACTTTTACCCCCTTCCTGCCCAGGCCAATTTTCAGCTTTCAGCGCCATCACACTTTGAATGAGAATTGCGCGGTCATACTACACTGTACACAAAATGAAATTTTTATCAATTTTTTTTCACAAAATAGAGCTTTCTTTTGGTGGTCTTTAATCAAGTTATTTCAATTTTTTTGCTAAATAAATGAAAAAATGATTAAAAAAAATGGGAAAAAAATGTGTTTATCTTCGCTATATTATAAATTTTTGGCAAATTAATAATCTTTTTTTTTTTAAATAAATTTAGGCAAACATGTATTCTGCTATATTTCTTTGGTGAGAATAACCCAAATCAGGGTAAAGTATTTAGTCCTGTAGGAAAGTTATAGAGTCCACAAACCATGGGACATATATCTGATAATTGATCAATCCTGATGTGCTGACGGCTGATTTAAATTCTTAAGGCCCCAAAAAAATGCCAGGACAGAGCAAATTACCACTATTTGGAAATTAGACTGTCCCGGGTAGTTAGTAAGAGGCATGGTGAGTTTTTTCAAGTTGTAATTTTTTGTCCAAATTTTTAGAAAATTAAGAAATTAAAATGTTTAATTTTTTTATATATTCTATCACCAGTGGAGTGCAGCATTATCATTTTAACTAGTGTGTTGGTGATCAGAGACACTGACTATTTTTTTTTTTTTTACTTTTTAAATATTCTTTTTCTTTTTTTACTATGTCTTTTTTTTTTTTCAGATGCACTGCGGGAAGTGTGAATTCAGCTGCTGGGCTTCCCACTTCACATGGTGCACACAGGAGGAGAAAGGTCAGATCGGCTCTCTCCTCTCCCATCCGAGCGAGGGAGGAGGGAGGGGGAACTGTCAGTGCAGGCTCTGGGCTTTATGAGAGAGATGCTCTCAGCTCAGAGTCCTTCTGAGGAGGCACTGATAGGTGGCACTGATAGGCAGCACTGATGGGCAGCACTGGTGGGGGCACTGGTAGGCACTGATGGGCAGCACTGATAGGCGACACTGATGGGCGGCATTGATGAGCACTGGTAGGCAGTACTGATAGGCAGTACTGATAGGCTGCACTGATGGGTTGCACTGATAGGCGGCACTGATGGGCTGCATTGATGAGCATTGATGAGGACTGATAGGTGGCACTGATGGACACTGATGGGCACTGATAGGCAGCATTGATGAGCACTGATGAGGACTGATAGGCGGCACTGATGGGCTGCATTGATAGGCAGCATTGATGAGCATTGAGGAGGAATGATAGGTGGCACTGATAGACACTGATGGGCGGCATTGAGGAGCACTGATCGGCACTGATAGGTGGCATCGCTGAGCACCGATAGGTGGCATTGATGAGCACCGATAGGTGGCACTGATGGACACTAATGGGACTGCACTGATAATCAGGGCACTGATTATCAGTGTAAACAATGTACTGACAGTCTTGCTGGTTAGGGGCTCTCCCTTCCTCACACAGACACAGCATGGGATGAAAGGACTGCCGATAACCGGCAAGCCTGTTTACATGCGATCAGCTGATCACATAGTAAAGGGCCACTGTGATTGGTCCTTTACCATGATCTGCGAACACAGCAGTCACAGAGGGCACTGGATGCACGCCCCAAGGGGCACGTGGGAGTTGAGGTTTATGGAGGATGTCCATGGACGCCCTCCTGGAACTGGAATCCCGGGGCTTAGATTGAAGGAGGGGGGGGGGGGGCAGGGGGGCCCTTCAGGGTTTCTTGCATCAGGCCCTGAGGGTCCTAGTTATGTCCTAGTTATGCCTCTGTCTTCTAGGTAGACTTGCACACAGTTGTTGAAGGAACTCGGCAGGTAGGTTGTTCTATGTACATCTTGGAGAACTAAGCTCAGACCTTCTGTGGATGTCGGCTGCCCCCAATCCTTCAGTCTCTTCATGTCCTCCCAGACAGACACCATGATGGGGAGATCAGGGCTCTGTGGGGGCCAAACCATCACTTCCAGGGCTCCTTGTTGTTCTTATTGACTTTGGCTGTTTGTTTGGGGTGGTTGTCCTGCTGCAGAATAAACTTGGGGGCAATCACACGCCTCCCTGATGGTATGGCATGGTGGAGAAGTATTTGCCTGAATAACAGGGTGACAACAGTGGAGAGCAAATGGTAGGCAGGGACAGAGCGTTGTCACCCTATAATAGGAAGTCAACAAAGACTTCCTAGGCAGGATTACTAGGTATTATGTTAGTAAAATCTGCAGATTTAAAAAGATTGAATATGCCTTATATCATCTTATTCAAGCTTTGATAAGATTTTAGCGGCTGGATTACCATCTATTGGAGTTTACTGCATCAGGGCCATGTTACCATCTAGAATGCCGCTTAAAAAAAAAAAGCTCCTCTAATAAGTCAATGATAAGTCCTTACTTTAAATTGCAGTCAAGGTGAAAGGCATAGCACAAGCCTACAATTATAAAGACGAATAATAATAGAGCGGAAACAGCATAATTACCCACCTATTATGCAAAATTGCCGTGTTTACTGTTCGTACATAGCGCTGTTTTGTGCTTTTATGCCATCAAACTGATCTTGCGACATTCCGACTGCCTCAGATGAGAAAAAAAAAAATTATCATTCTGTTGGTGTCGCCAGTCCCTTCCTGCCCGGGCCTTGCTCTCCCTGCGTGTCTCAGAAACCCAGCGCATGCCAAGGGCTAATGGCCTCTTCTATTTTCACGTGGTCGCGCCACTAACCCCCCACCCCCAATCCGCCTCCTCATACACATATTATTCCCAGGTTTGATCAACATTATCATTAAATAGATAAGCATCATTAAAAGTATCAAGTGAATTTAAAGGATAAATCGTGGAATCTGATGATCAACCGCCTAATGAATACTAAAACATACACGGCAATTAATATGCAAATGGCGGCAAAGTAACAATTATGTATATGTCATCGGGGGGCAGTCATTAGAATATATAATTATACAGTGGAAGGCGGGGTGCCTAGGTGGGGGTGTGGGAGAAACGAGCCTCTGATGCGACCCTTGCGCAGATAATCAGCGGTGATGGCTGAATTTATTGTTTTCATATACAAAAGAGATAAAGTCCTTACGGGTGAATTAATGGAGCACAAACAATGAAACAATAATAATAAGTGTTTTTATTACCCTGGAGAAAACCCTGACTGCAAATGAATAGAATACAAAGACAGAAGAGTTGGCCTTGTGCGGAGAAACTTAGGAAATTTAATAAGTCTGTTTGCCAATAGATGCTTATGTAGCATTCCCATTAACCCCCAAAAGTAGTTATGGACCACCAGTGGTTGGGCGACACCTCACCTTAGGGTAGAATTCTTCACCTATAGTGGGTTTGCGGACAGGTAGGTGCCAGTCTTTAGAGTCAAAATTTAGAGCTTGTTTGCCACCATAAATGCATGTTTAGAGCCCTATCCTGCCCTATTCTGGATACATTCAGTTTTTTGGCTCTGCTATACTCAGTGGAGCAGCCTTTTCATTTTCAGGTGTGGTGAGGTCCATCCCTAAACCTGGGTGTTGATTGCTCCTGCCTACCTCTAGAAGAAGCTTTAAGAAACAGAGTAAGAGGATCAATCTCTGGGTTATGTAAATAAAAATAAAAAAAAAGCCAATCCCTGGGAAGGGATGTCCAGAAGGTGGCTAGGGAGAAGGTAAATGTTTGGGAGGGTCATTCAGAGCTCTCTTTTCCTGGGACCTCTGCCCCTGGGAGGCAGTCTGTGGTACTAATGATCTGTTGCCATTAGGCCTTAGCATATACCTATTTGAGGGCCTGAAAGACATCTACTGGAGGACCCTATTTTATGTAGCTGGGCTGGAGAAGGACCAGTATTTTAAGTATCACAGGCTGCCTCCCGGGCCAGAGACTCCAGGAGAAGAGTGCTCTGAACAGCCCTCCCAAATATTTATCTTCTCCCCAGTTCCCTTTTGGGTGCCCCACCAAGGAATTGGCTCAGACTCTTCAAATTAACATAATGCAAAGACGAAAGAGTCTGTGTATTATGTGTAGGAACATTTAGGAAATCGAGTTTGTTTGCCAATAGATGCTTATATAGAATCCCCCTTAATCCCCAGAAGTAGTTATGTACCACCAGTTGTTGGGTGACACCTCAAATCAGGGTAGAGTCCTTCACCTATAGTGGACAGGTAAGAGCCAGCCACTTTAGAGTCAAAATTTAGAGTTCGTTTGCCACCACCAAATGCATTTGTAGAGCCCTGCCCTAGGCTGGATACATTTAGTTTTTGGCTCTGCTATACTCAATGGAGCAGCATTTTAATTTCCAATTATCTCATGAAGGATACTGGATTCTGGAGAAGGACCAGTATCTTTAGTATCACAGGCTGTCTCCCAGACCAGAGACCCCAGGAAAAAAGAGAGCTCTAAACAGCCCTCCCAAATATTTATCTTCTCCTAAGCCACCTTCTGGACACCACCTCTCAGGGATTGGCTCAGAGTCTTCAAATTAACACAATACAAAGACAGAAGAGTTGGCAATGTGCAGAAACACTTAGGTAATTGAAAGAGTTTGTTTGCCAATAGATGCTTATGTAGCTTTGCCCTTACAACCCAGAAGTAGTTATGGACCACCAGTGGTTGGGAGACACCTCACCTCAGGGTAGAATATTGCACCTATAGTGGGGTTGTGAACAAAGTTAAACTTTAGAGTTTGTTTGCCATCACAAATGCATGTGTAGAGCCCTGCCCTAAGCTGGATACATTTTGTTTTAGGCTCTGCCATACTCAGTGGAGCAGAATTTTAATTTCCAGGCGTGGTCAGGTCTATCCCTAAACCTGGAAGTTGATTGCCCTGCCTGTCCCTGGATGAAGCTTCCAGAAACAGAGTAGGAGGATCAATCTCCGGGTTATGAATATTTATCTGATCTCAGACAATCCCTGGGAAGGGGTGCCCAGAAGGTGGCTGGGGAGAAGGTAAATGTTTGGGAGGGCTGTTCAGAGCTCTCTTCCCCTGGGGCCTCTGCCCCTGAGAGGCAGCCTGTGCTACTGAAATCTGTTGCTGTTAAGGCTTAGCATGTGCCTGAAAGACATCTACTGGAGGACACTATCTTATGAAGCTGGGTTGAAGAAGGACCAGTATTTTCAATATCACAGGCTGCGTCCCAGGCCAGAGACCCCAGGAAAAGAGAGCTCTGAACAGCCCTCCCAAATTTCTATCTTCTCCCCAGCCACCTTCTGGGCGCCCCCCCCCCAGGGATTGGCTCAGACTCTTCACGATAACACCTTACAAAGTCAGAAGACAGAAGAGTTGACCTTCTGCAGGAAAACTTAGGAAATTGATAGAGATAGTTTGCCAATAGATGTTTATGTAGCAACCCCCTTAACCCCCAGAAGTAGTTATGGACCACAAGTAGATGGGTGACATCTCACCTCAGGGTAGAATTCTTCACCTATAGTGGGGTTGTGGACAGTTAAAATTTAGGATTTGTTTGCCACCACAAATGCACATGTAGAGCCCTGTATTTAGTAGAGACTCTGCTATACTCAGTGGAAAAGCATTTTAATTTCCAGGTGTGGTCAGGTCCATCCCTAAACCGGAGTCTTGCTCCTGCCTGCCTCTGAAAGAAACAGGTAATCCCTGGGAGGGGGCACCCAGAAAGTGGCAGAGGAGAAGGTAAATGTTTGGGAGGGCCGTTCAGATCTCTCTTCTCATGGGGCCTCTGCCCCTGGGAGGCAGCCTGTGCTACTGAAGATCTGTTTCTGTTAGGCCTCAACCTGTGCTTGGCCGAGGACCTGAAAGACATCTGATGGAGGACACTATCTTATGAAGCTCTCCACCTGCTTTGGAGAATATAGACTGCGCCTGCCTACAAGGACCTTTAGGTCAGGCAGCATTCTGTGATTCTTGAGCATTCAACTTTAGGGTAGATGCAGCATTAGACTGCTAGGGGGAGACACCAGACTCTTTGAGGGGTCCAAGCAAAGTTCCAGCTTTCATGCTGAATTTTCATCTCTAGTTAAAGTTCCTCTCTGGTGCTCCTTCTAAAAACTGGCTCAACTTCTGGGAAACCACATCCAGCAAAATAGTAAGAGCCTAGGCCCCAGACCCTGGCCTTGATTCATGAACACATGGGTGCCTTCCCAAGGCAGTGGGGCTAAGAGGATGAGAATTCCGCAACACATCTTCATCCCAGGCAGTAGCTTGGTGGAAAGAGAGCTTCACAAAGTCACACTCAAATATGTACAGTATATCCTCTAGCATCCTGCACCACTACCAGTAACCCTTGTAGTGTTTGGCCAGGGGGGCATAAATAGTCTTGATTTTTCTGTCACCATTAGATGCAGGAAAAAAAGTATCAAGTCCTCCATGATTAAGTCCCATGGGTGGGATAAAACACATCAGGGGCGTGGCCTGGCGAAGCCAGGTTGAGGCTGCTCTTACTATACTGACTGTAATGTTGTGTGGGTGGGCGATGCTTGGGACTTTTTTATCCTGCATCTAGTGTACTGAGCTGTGACAGGCTCTTCCCAGCCAGCCCCTTCAGGGCGAGTCACCAAAGCAGGACATGGGGCGGTACCTCTTAGTATTTTGATAGAAATTCTTGCACAATTTCCATGGACACATCCCAGAAGCAAACAATAATTGCTGAACTTAAGAGAAACCAGCTTGGATTGGTTACCGCCTGGCAAAGCTACATTGAAAGAGTCATTCCTATTTAGTGCAGGATGGCTACACTTGCTTTAAGCTGGCCATGGATGGTGTCATTTTGGGGTTTTTTTGCAACAAGGATGGGAGAATTGCTTGATTACCCCATCAACATAGTCAGTGTTGATGGGGTAATCCCTCCCGTGGAGCTATTGTGTTCTCCTGGCAAGGGACGCATCTTTGCCAGTTCAGCAGGGACCATCTGTATCCAACTTTAAAAACACCTAGAAGAAAACTACTTGACATGACCAGCATTTCTGGCTAATGGAAGCCAACCAGTTACTTTTAAAGGGCCAGTCCACCCAAAAAGTGATATTTTAGTAATAGTGGAGCCTGGGCATGCTAGAGCCCACAGGGCGACACACCCATCCACATCATGCGCTGAGGAAAGGGGGTGTGCAATTCCACATCTTCGTATTTTAGGTCATCCTAAGCATGGTTAATGGCAGGGGGAAGGGGCTGGCAAGTCGAAGACTTCTGGTGCTGCTTATCTTGGCAGAAAGAATCACAACCAACTCAAATTATTCAATAAAAACAATCGCCATCAAGATTGCTCGGCCACAGTTGTCAATTTTAATTTCAGTTGCCCTTTATGGTGATAACTGAAAAGAAGAAATTACAGAAATTTCATTAGAGTTTGAGTCCCCTGTTAGCTGGCCCGAGTACTCGTCTGGCAGAACCACCATCTCTGGCTGTAATAAAAGATAAGCGTAATCCCATTACACAGAAAGTGATTAATGAATTCTGCGGCCGACGCGTGTGACCCGTCCTAGTCTGTATCAGATAGCATGTCTGGCCTTGTCTCCGGCACTCACAGCCTACTTAGCACCAGCGCATTCCTTCCCCAACAATACCCCATGATGTGACGACATTCAGCATTTATTCCGTCCCTTTGTGCATTACAGCCAGGTGATCTTGTACCAGGAGCTCTGCCATGTTATTGGTGTGAGTGAAAGGGCTCATGAACAAAGAAATATTGCTTGTACAATGTGCAATTACACAAGGGAATGATGAACCGGGGGCGGTGTACGCCAACCGAAGCACCGGGTATCATTGTGCTGTTCCTAAGAAACTCAATGACCTTCGCTTTACCAATTGACTTCTATTATCCAGGATGATTGAATGTATTTGTACTCGGAGACTCTTGTGGATAACTAGGGGAAGGAAATAGAAGGAAAGCATGGAACGTGACCTGAGGGTGTGCCGTGGTCAAGAGGTCAGTATGCCTAAAAAGGGGGCATACCTAAGAAGTAACTAGAAATAAAGAAGTGGTGAAATAAAGGGACTGAGTGGGTGGGATAATACGAAAAGAAAAGCCGCCAGAAGGGAGGACCTTTTAAAAGCGAGGCTCCTCCTACAAATTCAGGCGGGCCTGCGCCCCGCCTTCCTACAGATACAGTAGATGGAAAGACAGACAGATATGGGACAGAGCTATAGACAGCTAAATCTGCGGCAAGACTTGAAAATTGCTGTTCACAGACACTCTCCATCCAATCTGACAGAGCTTGAGATATTTTGCAAAGAAGAATGGGGAGAAATGTCCTCTCTAGATGTGCAAAGCTGGTAGAGACACCCCCAAAAAGACTTGCAGCTGTAATTGTAGAGAAAGGGGGTTCTACAAAGTATTGACTCCGAGGGGCGCCATACAAATGCCCCCCCACACACTTTATTTGTATCATTTATCATTTTCCTTCCACTTCACAATTATGAGCCACTTTGTGTTGGTCTATCACATAAAATCGCAATAGAATACAATACGTTTTCAAGGCACTGTAGGTTAGCAGCAGTGATCGAACTACCAGGGTCACAAAGGTCGCAGTTGAGACTGGGCCCCCTGGCGTTCCGCCACTGTAGGGGAGGCGGGGGAGACATTGCGGGACCCTAAGGCTCAGTTCACAGTGCACCATCGCAGAAAAGTAGTGCAGGAACCTTTTCTTTTTCTGTCGATGCGACTTGAGTCACATTGATTAAGAGGGAATATGTTGAAAGAAGGGCCCCTGGGCTCCAAGAGAAGAGCCCCTGGACCAGAGGAAAGGCCCCTGGGTCAATGGAAAGGGCCCCGGCAGTCAGGGGGGCCCTTCATGGTTTCTCGCACCGGAGCCCTGAAGGTTCTAGTTACACCTCTGGATAGCGGTAATGAATAAGACATTTTCTCTAGGCCAGTGATGGCGACCCTTGGCATCCCAGATGTTTTGGAACTACATTTCCCACGATGCTCAACTACACTGCAGAGTACATGAGCATCATGGGAAATGTAGTTCTAAAACATCTGGGGTGCCAAGGGTCGCCATCACTGCTCTAGGCACTGGTAATAGACAATATAGCTGTTGATAATTGTACAGTGTCCCCAGGCTTAGGGCCTGTTTTCCTGGAGAATGGCTTCCGCTAGAGGGGTGGCGGTTCGCGGTGTGCTGAGACAGCTCTGTGATACTGCTGAGTGGTTAACTAATATTTTTTGGTATAATGCCCCTTTAAGGGGGGCGTGGCAGGGGGTGTGTCCTGTACCTACATGTATTTGCTAATAGGCGTCCCTCGTTCCCATCTCAGAGGTATGTGATAGGATAACTTGGTTGGCGAGGGAAGGAGACCCGGGGGGGGGGGGGGGGCACACAGGCTGAATCCTGCCGCTGCCCTGCCAAAAGGTAGGACTGTGCAGGGGAGGCACAAAGTAAAAGGGTAAAAGGGGGCAACGTGATAACAGAGAAAAGAGGGGGGACTGCAAGGGGTACTGTGATTAGAGAGAAAAGGGGGGGGGCTGCAAGGGGCACTGTGATTAGAGAGAAAAGGGGGGGCTGCAAGGGGTACTGTGATTAGAGAGAAAAGGGGGCTGCAAGGGGTACTGTGATTAGAGAGAAAAGGGGGGGGCTGCAAGGGGCACTGTGATTAGAGAGAAAAAGGGGGGGGGGCTGCAAGGGGCACTGTGATTAGAGAGAAAGGGGGGGCTGCAAGGGGCACTGTGATTAGAGAGAAAAGGGGGGGCTGCAAGGAGTACTGTGATGAGAGAAAGGGGGGGCTGCAAGGGGCACTGTGATTAGAGAGAAAGGGGGGGCTGCAAGGGGCACTGTGATTAGAGAGAAAAGTGGGGGGCTGCAAGGGGCACTGCGATGGAGGGCTGTCATTGCTATAAAATGAGGTTCTCAGGCAGAACTCCGCTCCGGGTCGATTGTCTTTTATGGGAAAAGGCAGACCGTTTTTTTTACCTCATTTGCACAATAAAAATATTTCAGAATTGGAAGTGTCGGGCGTGAAAAATTCCCTTCAGTACAATCTCTGCTCTCCCTTCATACCTTTTAATGTGCAGAATCAGAGAAATACGGTAGAACCCCAAAAAAAAAAATCAGACCAAATTTACATCACGCTGCCAGCTATAAGAGAATTCTAATTTATTAATTAGCCTAATGGCAGCCATTAAATGGTTTTCACGCACAGTCTGTTCCCACCCCCCGCCATTATCGCTGGCTCCATGTTTAAAGGGAAAGGACGGGTCAATTGATACGGACTATAATCAGATCAGCGCTTTCATCGCCCCAGGAACACCCGGGGTCAGATTGTGTATCTCATCCTGACAGGTTATAATTTACTCTTTATTTTAAACCATTTCGCTTCCTGTAACTGTCACTATATCAAAGTCATGACTGACTCGTCATTATATTCATTCTTTTCCATATGAAGGAGCATTGATCAGATTAAAAGCAGAGTCCACCCAAAAATTATCTTTTTTTGGAGTGCCAGTAAAATGACTGGGCTGCTTCTTATATCGCTTAGGACCTTCGGAAATATACCTTGATGGGGTTCTCAGGTCACACATGGGGGGTGGGGGGGCGGCACCAGACCGAGGTGTCATGCTCCTCCTTCTGTGATACTCACTGTAAATGGAAGATCACCAGCGAGTCAGATCTCAACACAAGGTGCGGCCATCGGGTTCTCCAGCATTATAACTCACTACCTGAACCAGGGGCGTTGCTAGGTCTACAAAAGATCTGGGGCTAGAGCCTATAGCAGCGAGCTAAAGAAAGTCATATGCTTGGGCGGGCATACACCTGTATATAATATAGTGCCCCATCACTGATATCAGTAGGAGGAATAGTGCCCCATCACTGGTATTAATTGGAGGAATAGTGCTCCATTGTTGGTGCCAGGGGAAGGAATGGCGCTCTGTCATTGGCATCTGTAGGAGGAATAATGCCATTATTGGTGACAGTGGAAGGAATAGTGCCCCATCATTGGTGTCAGTGGAAGGAATAGTGCCCCATCATTAGTGTCAGTGGGAGGAAAAATGCCCCATCATTGGTGTCTGTAGGAGGAATAGTGCCCCATCATTGGCGTCTGTTGGAGAAATAGTGCCACATTGTTGGTGCCAGGGGAAGGACTGGCGCCCTGTCATTGGCATCTGTAGGAGGAATAATGCCATCATTGGTGCCAGTGGAAGGAATAGTGCCCCATCATTGGTGTCAGTGGGAGGAAAAGTGCCCCATCAATGGTTTCAATGGGAGGAATAGTGCCCCATCATTGGTGACAGTGGGAGGAATAGTGTCCCAGCATTGGTGTCAGTGGGAGGAACAGTGTCCCATCATTGGTGTCAGTGGGAGGAATAGTTCCTCATCATTGGTATCAGTGGGAGGAATAGTGTCCATCATTGGTGTCAGTGGGAAGAATAGTGTCCCATCATTGGTGTCAGTGGGAGGAATAGTTCCTCATCATTGGTGTCAGTGGGAGGAATAGTGCCCCATCGTTGGTGTCAGTGGGAGGAATAGTGCCCCATTGTTGGTGTCAGTTGGAGGAATTGTACCCCATCAATGGTTTCAATGGGAAAAATTGGACTCTCACTCATGGATGAGGATCGTCTATGTAGTGGGATTTTTGGCCATCACTGTGAAATATTGTATTTGTGTTATCCATTTGTTTTTTTCAAAGATTGGTTTTTAGACTTTTTTGTATTAATAAAATCAATATAATTCTTTTATACAACTTCTTTATCTACTTCTAGTATTGCCCTTAAAACCCCACTTTCTGAGGTCCTTATTGTACAGTTTAGGGATGGTGGCAAATCTCACGTCAATCTATGGGAGTTCATTTTTTTCCAATGGGAAAAATTGTGCCCTATCCTTGGATTCAATGGGAGGAATAGCGCTCCATTGTTGGTGTCAGTAGGAAGAATAGTGCTCCATTGTTGGTGTCAGTAGGAAGAATAGTGCTCCATTGTTGGTGTCAGTAGGAAGAATAGTGCTCCATTGTTGGTGTCAGTAGGAAGAATAGTGCTCCATTGTTGGTGTCAGTAGGAAGAATAGTGCTCCATTGTTGGTGTCAGTAGGAAGAATAGTGCTCCATTGTTGGTGTCAATAGGAAGAATAGTGCTCCATTGTTGGTGTCAGTAGGAAGAATAGTGCTCCATTGTTGGTGTCAGTAGGAAGAATAGTGCTCCATTGTTGGTGTCAGTAGGAAGAATAGTGCTCCATCGTTGGTGTCAGTAGGAAGAATAGTGCTCCATTGTTGGTGTCAGTAGGAAGAATAGTGCTCCATTGTTGGTGTCAGTAGGAAGAATAGTGCTCCGTTGTTGGTGTCAGTAGGAAGAATAGTGCTCCCTTGTTGGTGTCAGTAGAAAGAATAGTGCTCCATTGTTGGTGTCAGTAGGAAGAATAGTGCTCCATTGTTGGTGTCAGTAGGAAGAATAGTGCTCCATTGTTGGTGTCAGTAGGAAGAATAGTGCTCCGTTGTTGGTGTCAGTAGGAAGAATAGTGCTCCCTTGTTGGTGTCAGTAGGAAGAATAGTGCTCCATTGTTGGTGTCAGTAGGAAGAATAGTGCTCCATTGTTGGTGTCAGTAGGAAGAATAGTGCTCCGTTGTTGGTGTCAGTAGGAAGAATAGTGCTCCATTGTTGGTGTCAGTAGGAAGAATAGTGCTCCATTGTTGGTGTCAGTAGGAAGAATAGTGCTCCATTGTTGGTGTTATTGGGAAGAATAGTGCCTCATATTAGTGGTAGGAACAGTGACCCAAGGGCCGAATAAAGGGAAGCAAAAAGCCACATTTGACCCATGAGCCACAGTTTGGAGACCATTGCTGTAGCACCAACCCTTCAATGGAAACACCTGAACTCAGCATTTTGGAGGGGCATCCACATACTCTCGACCATATAGTTGATGAAAATCATCTTTACATATAAAGTAGACCTCATGCTGCTTCCAGTACTGCAGTTTTTTTTTAGCACAAGCAACAGAACTTCACAAACGAGTGATGTCCTCCAGGTGTGCCTACAACAACATGATGTCTCTATACAGCCCCGTACAACACCACAGTCAATCTCCACCTCGTTTCCCGAAATGACATCTCTGCCTGTTTTGGTTGGCCCTTGGGAAGCGCTCAGCGCTCTGTTTTGAAGAACTCACGGGAAGAATAACAATGCTCACACCGGAATGCTCCACAGAAGGTTGCCTTCCATATTAGTGCCAGTTATTAGCCCATTTCATGTCACTTTATCATACTGTCTTTCAGTCACAAAGCCGCATCTTAGCGAGCAGATGGAAAGTGTAAATTAATTGAAGGCTTGCTGTGCTCAGCATGTGGTGCAGAGAACATGGGAAGGAAGTCATGTATATCAATTTGCCGCAATGATGTGCTGTGACTCAAGAAAATAAGAAGCCATTGGACTTATCTAAGAAACATAAGTCAGAGAAGTAGCAGTCTGCCTACCGGCAGAATGGAGAGCAGAAGGAAGATGCCCGAGAAGATTTTCTGCAAAGTCTGGAATAGTTTTGCGGATGAGAATACTTAGTGATGAGACACTCCAGTGCCGGGGTTCAGTTTACAAGCAGTTTTGAATTTCCAAGTTTACAAACTTTGTGGCCAACCTCCTTGAAGTCTATAGGGTGGGGGTGAAGGGCCATATTCAATTCTGGACATTTGCAGGGGTCATAAGCAAGTTATAGTCAAACAAAAAGGCATAAAAGGCTGGGCACTGCCAGGGGGTAAGAAAATATAAAACTGCGCTTAACCCAGTGAGAAAAAAAGACAAAGCTGCTACATCAAAATATGAGAAATATTCCAAGGTAAAATGGTATAAATATGTAACGCTGCAACGCGTCAAAAAAAATATGTGGAAATAGATATAATTCAAAAACTTGTGAGTGACTCCCCACTATAATGTGGGTACAAATACAGTCCGTGATAAAGTCCCATAATATAGTAAAAGAGTGAAATCCAATATACCGTATATACTCGAGTATAAGTCGAGTTTTTCAGCACATTCTTTTGTGCTGAAAGTGCCCCCCTCGACTTATACTTGAGTCAAGCACTTTTCTGCAGCAAAAATCTTCATTTTCCGAACCGATTTTGGGGCCCTGTATCTCAGGGCCACTTGCTGCTAGGAACCCCAAATTTGGTTTGCAAACCCAGTGGAACTGGTACAATAACATATCCAAAGCTGGGGTTTCTAGCATCAAGTGGCCCAGAGATATGGGGTCCCAAAGCTGGTTCAGAAAATGTCATTCTCTGCTGCAGAAAAGTGCTTGACATTTTCCGATTTGTGGGGCCCTGTATCTCGGGGCCACTTGATGCTAGAAACCCCAGCTTTGGATATTGTATGGTGCTAGTTCCACTGGGTTTTCACACCAAATTTAGGGTTCCTAGCACTAAGTGGCCCTGAGATACAGGGCCCCAAAGTCGGTCAACTGTGTCCATCTGCAGCAATGTCATTTCGGGACCCTTTGGGTTCAGAGACCCCAAATTTTGGCTGCAGCTAGGGGGCATCTAGGAAACCTTAACTACCGAGTTTGAAGTTCGGGGGACCTATGGCTGCAAATGGGCACAGTGAGGCTGCAAATGGGCACAGTGAGGCTGCAAATGGGCATGTTGACCCTCTTTTCCACTTACAGTAGCTGCACATTTCTCACCCTCGTCTTATACTCGGGTCAATAAGTTTTTCCCATTTATTTGTGGTACATTAGGGCCTCGACTTATACTCGGAACGATTTATACTCGAGTATATACGGTATGTGAAGAAATCTTCTGGTATGCGATTCATCAACATGGAAATCTTGAAGTGTAGAGAGATAAAATACTCTTACCGGAAATGGTGGATCCGAATGCCGGTGGCACCGAATCAAACGAGCTTAGAGATCCAGAAGGATGGCTGTCCTTGAATGAAGTGGGGGTGCCAGATCTCAAACCACATCTCCCCTTATCTGGAACAGCTACAACGATATCCATTGCCCGAAAGGAGTCCCCTGTTCAGCAGGAAGATCCAAATCTCGCGTCACATAAAAATGCGGAAAGAAAACAGTGGAATGCTCCAATCGTGCAGATCAAAATGGTAGGTTTATTGGGACAAACCAATATACAGGTATAAAATGTGATCACAAAGAATAAAAATATAAAAACAAAGTGTGGGGAATGATAAGCTTGGCCCGACGAGTTTCGTCCGATTGGACTTCTACAGGGGCAACTGCCAGGGGGGGCATGCATCAATATTAAAGAAAAAAAATAATAGAAAATAAAAAAACTTGTATCTCTTCCTACACAGATTTGACAATATTTCCCAACATCAAGGAGGCTGGGTTATATATTCCTTAAAATGTTTGGCTCTTGTGACTCTTGCTGACAAGGGTAAGGGTTATCCATTGCACTATATTTAGGTTTCTTCTTGCAGCAAACCTATAAACTTTCCTGCCAAAGGTTTGTAAAGATTTGGATCAACCCCCAAACCTCAATCCTAATTCTCTATACTAGCATGGACCCATCAGAGACACCAACTGCCTACAAGTTCATTCCCCCCTTGTAAAGTGAGAGGCACGACTTTGACCAAGTTGGTCTATGCCCTGGTTTACTGCAAGAGTCCAGATATTAAACGAGATGATGTGGGATCCTCCGCTCAAAGAGGGGCTTAAACCAGAGTGCTTGTGTCTCATTACCTCCAGGAAGAGAAGAGCCCCAGGTGCTGGCTAAATGCTGATGCAAGTAGAAGAGAACAAGAAGACCTGGACAGCCGCACACCGGAATGGATAAATCCGTCTTTTTATTCAAAATACAGGATCATGGGGTACACAACACGACTGTGGGGTGGTACAAAAATTTCTGACGCGTTTCGCACTTACACCAAGTGCTTACTGAGTAAGCACTTGGTGTAAGTGCGAAACGTGCCCCACCCCCCCTGAATCATACCAGGCCACATGTCTTCAAGACTCTTCAACATGGGAGGGTGCTTTGGGGAAGGGTGGGCTCTACACCCCAAAGGACCTTGTCCCCATGTTCATGGGGACAAAGGACCTATTCCCCACAACCCTGGGTGGTGGTTGTGGGGATTTGCAGGCAGGGGGCTTATTGGAATCTGGAAGCCCCCTTTAACAAGGGGGCCCCAGATCCTGCCCCCCCCCCCTCTATGTGAATGTTTATTGGGTACATTGTACCCCTACCCATTCATCACAAAAAAAGTGTCAAAAATAAAGACAGGAGGCAGTTTTTGACAATTCCTTTATGGCCGGTAGCGGCCCCCTTGTTAAAGGGGGCTTCCAGATTCCAATAAGCCCCCTGCCTGCAAATCCCCACAACCACCACCCAGGGTTGTTGGGAAGAGGTCCTTTGTTCCCATTAACATGGAGACAAGGTGCTTTGGGGTGCAATTAAGGAATTGTTAAAAGGGGCTTCCAGATTCCAATAAGCCCCCCACCCGCAGAGCCTCACAACCACAGCCCAGGGTTATCAGGAAGAGGCCCTTGTTCTCATCAACATTGGGACATGATGCTTGATGACAAAGCAAACAGAATATTGGCATTAAAAAGGGGATCCACTCCAGAGATAAAAGGATAATTCTCCGGCTCTACAAGACTCCTGGAGTATGCTGTCCAGTTCTGGGCACCAGTCCTCAGGAAGGATGTACTGGAAATGGAGCGAGTACAAAGAAGGGCAACAAAGCTAATAAAGGGTCTGGAGGATATTAGTTATGAGGAAAGGTTGTGAGCTCTGAACTTATTCTCTCTGGAGAAGAGACGCTTGAGAGGGGATATGATTTCAATATACAAATACTGTACTGGTGACCCCACAAAAGGGAGAAAACTTTTTCGCAGAAGAGAGTTTAACAAGACTCGTGGCCACTCATTAAAATTAGAAGAAAAGAGGTTTAACCTTAAACTACGTAGAGGGTTCTTTACTGTAAGAGCGGCAAGGATGTGGAAATCCCTTCCACAGGCGGTGGTTTCAGCGGGGGGCATTGATAGCTTCAAGAAACTATTAAATAAGCACCTGAATGACCGCAACATACAGGGATATACAATGTAATACTGACATATAATCACACACATAGGTTGGACTTGATGGACTTGTGTCTTTTTTCAACCTCACCTACTATGTAACTATGCTTTGAGGTTGGGGGGCCCCAAAGCAACTCCCCCATGTTGAGGGCATGTGGCCTGGAATGGTTCAGGAGGGGGGGGTGCTCGCTCATTCCCCCCCTTTTCCTGACCTACTGGGCTGCATGATCAGATAAAGGTCTGGTATGGATTTCGGGGGCACACACCATTTTTTTCTATTCAACATCCATAGCAGACCCAAAGGGCCTACTATGGATTGGGGGGACCCCACGCCATGTGTTTTAACATTTTTGTATTGCCAGCAATTTAAACATAATTTTTTTTTTCTTTACAAATGTCAGTTTTGATGCAGCAGGTTCTATACAAATACATGCTACAGATGCGCCACTTTACAGGCAGACTAAGGGAACCCCCCCCCCCGGCACTACATTTACAGGAGTTTTTCTTTTTTATTGTTTCACTTTAAGCCTCATTAAAGTCACTGCTCCTGTAAAAACTATCTTTTTAAAAAAAAATGTGATTGCATTGATACATGTCTCCCATGGCAGTACCTGGCCCCCCCACACCCTTTTTATGGCATATAAGCCTTCAAAATGGGGACTTTTGATTTTTCAAGACTTTAATTGGGTGTCGGAGTATGGGTCCTGAACTTTTGCGATGGTTGAGGGTTCTGGAGCGAACCGAACCGGGGAGGTGTTCGGCCCAACTCTACTCTGGAAATCCATTAGGCTCCTACCTACGTTGACTTTTGGATGATTTGTCTCTGCACATGAACGTGATACTATATAACCATCCATTTTGTGGAGGACAAACAGTCACACTGTACTAGAAACAAACCTATAAAGGCTGTACATGGAAGATGATATACTGTAGGCTTGAAAAAAAAACCCTCTAAACTCAGCTCTACCAAAGCAAAGAATAGTTGAGCCATTTTGAGTATACTACAATATGGCAACCCTGGCATATTAAATTTCTCCCTCCAGGTTTCAACGCCTCCCTTCTAGAGCCCTAAAGGACCAAAAGAACCAACCTCCACTCTGTATTATACTTAGGACCCATCTTATCTCCTATCCGGAACCCCTGGGACCCCATTGCACATTCCCCTCTTCTTCGCCCGCTGCCTACCCTACAATCCTCACCCCCAGTTTCTTTTATCTCCCATGTTTTAAATGGATAACATTTCTTCTACTGCTGCCTCGTGTCATCTCTTCTGGCTGTACGTGGTTTTCTTTTATGTACCTTTACCTATGACACTGGCAGTATTTTTTAGTACCTGCATTGTAAACTGCACTTATGATTTCCTCCTGAACAAGATTTATTGAACAAGGAAAAGGAAGATGATACATAAAAGTATTAATGGGACACAAGAAGATAAAAAAATGAAAACAGGAAAAAATGTCCATCGGCAGCCAGCTGACATTTTGGGTAACAACAAGTGGGACCAAAAAGGAGATTACATGTTTACCATTCTTTACCGCCATTCTGTCTCTCCAGAAAACGATGGGGGTTACAGCGGGAGCACGGCTCCACCTGCGCGCGTGCCCCAGAGCCAATGAAGGAAATCACATACAGGTACGCGATTTTATGCTAATTGGCCGCCCTGTTGCAATATATGTACGTAAAGGGGTTGTAAGCCCTCGAGGTTTGCATTCTATGCATTAAGGTGAAAAACCTCCTGTGATGCAGCAGCCCCCCCAGAGCCCCCCTTTTACTTACCTGAACCCGGGGACGAGCACACCAGCTCCAGCTCCTCTCGGGTCCTGATTGGAAAGATTGATAGCAGTGCAGCCATTGGGTCCCGCTGCTGTCAATCAAATCCAATGATGCAGGAGCTGGGGGAGGGGCGGGGCGGGGCCGAGTCCTGCTGTCTGTGTCAATGGACGCAGCAGCAGGACACGGGAGCGCGCCCATATGAGTGCCCCCCCCGAGGGAGAGCGCCTCTCCAGCAGGGCACTCGAGAAGAGGAGGAGCCAGGAGCGCCACTGAGGGACCCCAGAAGAGGAGGATCGGGGCTGCTCTGTGCAAAACCAACTGCACAGAGGAGGTAAGTATAACATGTTTGTTGTTTTTATTAACCGCTTGCCGACCGCCACGCACAGATGTACGTTGGCAGAATGGCACAGGCAGGCAAACGGGCATACAGGTACGTCCCTTTAAATTTGCCGCCTTTGGGGCGTGCACCCGCCACACGATGCGGGAGCATGCCCGCGGGTCCCAGGAACTCGATGTTCGCTGGTGGCCCGCGATTGCAGTGGAGAGGTAGAACGGGGAGATGCCTATGTAGACAAGACGTTTCCCCATTCTGCCTATGTCATGACAGAGATCTATTGCTCCTGGTCATCGGGAGCGGTGATCGCTGTCATGTGAGTGGAAGCCCATCCCCCCACAGTTAGAATCACTCCCTAGGACACACTTAACCCCTTCCCTGCCAGTGTCATTTACACAGTAATCAGTGCATTTTTATAGCACCAATCGCTGTATAAATGACAATGGTCCCAAAATAGTGTCAGAAGTGTCCGATGTGTCCACCATAATGTCGCAGTCATGATAAAAAACGCAGATCATCGCCATTACTACTAAAAAAAAAAATTAATAATAAAAATGCCATAAAACTATCCCCTATTTTGTAGACGCTATAACTTTTTGTGCAAACCAATCAATATTCGCTTATTGAGATTTTATTTACCAAAAAGATGTAGAAGAATACATATCGGCCTAAAATGAGGAAAAAAATTAGTTTTTTTATATATTTTTGGAGATATTTATTATAGCAAAAAGTAAAAAATATTGCTTCTTTTTCAAAATTGTCGCTCTTTTTTTGTTTATAGCGCAAAAAATAAAAACAGCAGAGGTGATCAAATACCACCAAAAGAAAGCTCTATTTATGGGGAAAAAAAGGACGTCATTTTTGTTTGGGTGCAACGTCGCACGACCGCGCAACTGTCAGTAAAAGCAACGCAGTGCCGTATCGCAAAAAGTGCTCTGGTCATTGAGCAGCCAAATCTTCCGGTGCTGAAGTGGTTAACTAATATTTTTTGGTATAATTCTCCTTTAAGGGGGGGCGTGTCAGGGGGTGTGTCCTGTGCCTACATACATTTGCTAATAGGCGCCCCTCGTTCGTTGTCAGTTAAAGCGACGCACTGCCGAATCGCCAAATGTGCTCTGGTCAGGAAGTAGGTAACATCTTCCGGGGCTGAAGTGGTTAAAAAAAACAAAACAAATCTTTACATATCCTTTAAGAAGTTAAAGTGTATTTATTTCCAAAACAATTGAAAAAGCGCTGCAAAAATACCGTGCGACATGAAAAGTTGCAACACCCAGCATTTTGTTCTCTAGGGCCTCTGCTTAAAAAATATATAATGTTTGGGGGGTTCTATGTAATTTTGTAGCAAAAAAAAAAAGAAAAAGCAGATTTTTACATATAGGAGAGAGATGTCAGAATAGGCCTGGTAGGCAAAGTGGTTAATCGCCCTCGGTGTCATTTGACGCTGAGTTTTGTGTTGCAGTCTCCGCCGCAGTCCCCTTTTTTATTGGTATGTATGAGGTGCCCTCTCCTCTCCTCTCCTCTCCTCTCCTCTCCACATCTAGTTTTATGCAGCATTCAGCCATTTCCATCGACCGTTTTTTTTTTTTACGAGAGGCCAGCGGTCCTTCCCGGAGACAGCTGAGATGACTATATTTCACTCTCGGCTTCCAGGACCTGCAGCCCACCTTGGAGGTTAAACCGTTATTAATTAGGACTGTCAGCCGGCATAATCCAGGTTTATTTTATTTGTTACGATTGTAGCGGCCTCCAGGTGGAAAAGGAAAATGACTCAAAACAGAAGGCGCGGGAATCAGCAGGATGTTCCTGAGAGCAACCGCATTCATTACAGTGGCGGGATTATTAGTGAGAAGATACAGAAGGATCTTCTGGGCGCGGTGATGGAGCTTTTTGTTTTACCGGATAGATAAATATCTACACGACCACGCAGATGGTGGTGGTCGTCGGGATTGTTTTCCTTAGTCTGGGATTGTCATTAAAACTTTTTTTAATTTCAGATTGAGTAGGGAATGGCCAAGACCCCTTTTTCATTTTTTTGGGGTTTGTTTTCTATATGGGCCCCTTTTGGGAGGACTTACCTCAATTTCCAACAAGGTGAAAGAAAGTCTCTCCAAAGGGTTCCAATCCCAGAATTACACCAAATCCATCCCGGAAATAACAACCACATTGGAACATTGTTCTTCTTTTCCATGTCAACTTTGTCAAATTACTTTTTTTAGGTTCATTTCTTGCCATACCATACCATGCCCCTATGCTGCTTGAGTTCTTACATGTCACCTAAAGCCTAGACCAAGGGTATGCAATCAGCGGACCTCCAGCTGTTGCAAAACTACAAGTCCCATCATGCCTCTGCCTCTGGGTGTCATGCTTGTGGCCGTCAAAGTCTTGCTATGCCTCGTGGGACTTGTAATTCTGCAACAGCTGGAGGTCCACTAATTGCATGTCCCTGGCCTAGACCAAGAGTCTCCAAACTTGTTAAACAAAGGGTCAGTTTAGACCTTAGGGGGACTGGAATGTGGTCAGTAGAAGGAGGAGTTGTACCCCATAATGGGTATTAGTGATAGGAATAATACCTGATCATTGGTGTCAATGAGAGGAATAGTGCCCCATCATTGGTGTCAGTGGAATAGTGCCCCATCATTGGTGTCAATGGGAGAAATAGTGCCCCATCATTGGTGTCAGTGGGAAGAATAGCGCCCCATCATTGGTGTCAATGGGAGAAATAGTGCCCCATCATTGGTGTCAGTGGGAAGAATAGTGCCCCATCATTGGTGTCAGTGGGAAGAATAGTGCCCCATCATTGGTGTCAATGGGAGAAATACTGCCCCATCATTGGTGTCAGTGGAATAGTGCCCCATCATTGGTGTCAGTGGGAGGAATAGTGCCCCATCATTGGTGTCAGTGGGAGGAATAGTGCCCCATCATGGGTGTCAATGGGAGGAATAGTGCCCCATCATTGGTGTCAGTGGGAGGAATAGTGCCCCATTATTGGTGTCAGTGGGAGGAATAGTGCCCCATCATTGGTATCAGTGGGAGGAATAGTGCCCCATCATTGGTGTCAGTGGGAGGAATAGTGCCCCATTACCAGGTGAGAGTTACAGAGGAGGTCTAGTACTAGACTTATTGCTCTCGCTCTGACGATCTCGGCGATACCTCACGCGTGTGATTTGAACACTGTTTACATATGCGGGCGCGACTTCCGTATGCGTTTTCTTCGCTACATGAGCTCGCGGTGACAAGGGCGCTTTAACATTATTTTTTTTTCTTATTTAATTTATTTATTTTTACATTATTAAATTGTGTTAAAAAAAAAAAAAAAAATTATTGCTGTCACAAGGAATGTAAACATCCCTTGTGACAGTAATAGGTGGTGACAGGTACTCTTTATGGAGGGATCGGGGGGTTAAAAGACCCCAACCCCTCCTTTACACTTCAAAGTATTCAGATCGCTGTTTTCGGCGATTCTAAATACTGTATATCTTTTTAAAACCGGCGCCATTGGCAGCCGAGTAAACAGGAAGTGACGTTGTGACGTCGCTTCCGTGTTTACATTCAGGAGACTGGAACGAAGCCGCTTCCGGCTTCGTTCCAGTCTGTCACTAGGCGCCGGAAGTACCGGATCGCGGATCGGGTCTCCTGGTGGGACGGGAGGCACGCTCATAGTGGCCGGAGGGGGGGATGTCCCCTCCCACTCCTCCGGGATAACAGCCGAGCGGCTTTTAGCTGCATCGGTTTTTATACCTGGAAAGCCGATCGCCGCTCTAAAAAACAGTACTGGGATGATGCCTGCAGCTGCGGGCATCATCCCAGTATAACCGCCGAAAGCCAAGGCCGCATATCTGCGTACGTTCGGCGGCAAGGGGTTAACTAGGGCTTATTTTCAGGGTAGGGCTTATATTGCAGCCATCCCAGAAACTCATGCTAGGTCTTATTTTCGAAGTAGGGCTTATTTTTGGGGAAACAGAGTATTATCATTATCAAATTCCGTACAAATTTCTCAGCACCACAAAATGATATTTGATTTTGTATTCTCTAAAACGGGCAAGTACTCAGAGGTTGGTAGGGGGTTGAACCAAGGGACGGTACTCAGAGGAGGGTAGGGGGTGGAACCAAGGGACAGTACATGGAGGTGGGTAGGGGGTGGAACCAAGGGACGGTGCTCGGAGGTGGGTAGGGGGTGGAACCAAGGGACAGTACTCAGAGGTGGGTAGGGGGTGGAACCAAGGGACGGTGGTCAGAGGTGGGTAGGGGGTGGAACCAAGGGACAGTACTCAGAGGTGGGTAGGGGGTGGAACCAAGGGACAGTACTCAGAGGTGGGCAGGGGGTGGAACCAAGGGACGGTACTCGGAGGTGGGCAGGGGGTGGAACCAAGGGACAGTACTCGGAGGTGGGTAGGGGGTGGAACCAAGGGACGGTGGTCGGAGGTGGGTAGGGGGTGGAACCAAGGGACAGTACTCAGAGGTGGGTAGGGGGTGGAACCAAGGGACGGTGCTCAGAGGTGGTGATAGGCCGAAGGCAAGGAGTGATTTTGAAGAGGAGTACCTGCACCTATTCTCTGAGAAAAAAAAAGCCCTGAATATACCCAACATATCGGTAACAATATACCCAACGTATGGATAAAAAAGCAGAAGTCCTGAGCATGTCATCTGTATCCTGTCCATGTACTTCAAAGCCTAATTTCCAATTTGGGCTCTAACGAACCTTAAAGGAGAAAAATGAAAAGCCGCAGCAAAATCTGTGCCATGTACCTGTCCATATTAAATTATTAATTACAATAAAAAGACACAAAGTAAAACTACAAGCTACATTAAACACTTAACTCACCCCTTGAGACCTTCCAGGCCAACCAAACTCAAATCCCATTATCTATCTCACTCCCCGCAAAACACAATCAACTTTTTAATTCTATGCAAATCATATTTTCATTTTTTTTTTAAAATTGCACTTTTGTAAAAAAAAAAAATCAAATTAGTCCAAAAACGTCATTCTGAATTGCTAAGTGGCTCGATTTTGTCATTCTCTCTTCCCTGACAATGCCATTCCGATGGGGAAAAGTAAAAAAAAAAAAAAAAAAAAAACTAAACCAAAATGTAGCAGGAAAATCATGGCATTGTTAAATATAATATATGCACGTCTGATTCCAGGGGCACATTTTCCTATTTGCTAGAGATTAATATGTTAATTATGCCACATGTTTCCAACAAAGATTAAGTCAAAGAAATGTGCAATGTATTTATTTATTTATTTTAAGGCTTTTTTTTTTTTAATTTTTTTTTATTTTAGCCCCGTTACAGCCTATAAATTAACTGGCAGAATAGATAATGAGAATAGGGACAGGAAGATTGCTAAAGCATTACGCCAACTCTTAGCGGCGTGGAGGAGATAATGTCTTTTACTTCAACCAAGTGCATTATTAAATAGAGCTCAGGCTTTTCCTGTAACACCTGTTATTTTCTTACAAATTGTCTGCCAGGAAAGAAAAAAAAAAGCGTATATATATATATATATATATATATATATATATATATATATATATATATATATATATATATATATATATATATAAGATGAAATGAGAGGCTATAAATGTATTATCGTAAATCAAGTATTGCGGAATGCTGAGATTATCGGCAGCCTGAAGCTTGGAATCCCAGTACCGGAAGGTGTTCTTCTTACAGTTCATTGTCATTTCGGTTTGCTGATTGACGTTTGCTCCTGTTGGCTATCAGGATTAAGCTGTGTTTTGTATTTTTTGTTTTTTTTATACTGAGTTTTTAGAATAGTGAGATACAAAATGGAGCCATTGGACTGACTCAAGAGCATACATCAAATCCATAACAATTCCCAAAGTTTAAGAAATTCACATACAGTGGGGGGGAAATAATAATTTGATCCCCCCGCAGATTTTGTAGGTTTGCCCACTTACAAAGAAATGAAGGGTCTATCATTTTTTTTATCACAGGTGTTTTTTATAGGATAGAGACAGAAGATCAACCAAAAATCCAGAAAAAAAAAAAACCACATGAGACAAATGTTATAAATGGAGTTGCAGTTCAGTGAGAAAAAAAAAAAGGTATTTGATCCCCAAGCAAAACACGACTTAGTACAGGGGTTGGCAACCTACGGGCCCGCTGACCACACCCGGCCCGCCACCGCTAAATGTCTGGACCGTCAGTGCCCGTGATGAATTACGTTTTCGGTGCTCCCCTCTTCATTGAACAGCGGACGGTATCACAGGGCTCGGAACTGCTGGAGTTAACTTTTCACATTAAACAGTACGTGATTGGTTGCCGGGCGATCCTAGCAACCAATCACCAGCCTATTAATGTGAAAAGTTAACTCCAGCAGTCCCCGCCCCCTTCCTGCCCTGTGATACCGGCCAATCTCTGCTCTGCTGTACCCATGTGTAAGGTAGGAGAGTTCTACCTACACAGTGTGTGTTTGTGTGTGTGTAGGGTGCAGAGGACACTACAGTGCAGGGGGGGGGGGGTGCAGGGGACAGAGAACACTGCTTTGGGGGGGAAGGGGGCAGAGGACACTATGGGAGTGATGTGAAGGGGACAGAGGACACTACAATAGGGGGACCCTATTAGGGACCCCTTCTCGCCTGGGGACAGGGACCCCATCACCCCTAAGGACAGGGACCGTATCACCCCTGGGGACAGGGGCCCCATCACCCCTGGGGACAGGGGCCCCTTCTCCCCTGGGGACAGGGGCCCCTTCTCCCCTGGGGACAGGGACCTCATCACCCCTGGAGACAGGGACCCTATCTCCCCTAGGGATGGGGACCCCATCTCCCCTAAGGGCAGGAACCCCATTTTCCCTAGAGACATGAACCCCATCTCCAGACCATGCAGGCTGGCAGGGCTGGCATCAGCCACTCTTGGGTGCCAGAATGGGGGAGGGGGCAGTAGAATCCGAATCCCCAGCCACATGCTCCCTCAGGGTAAACTGGCTTTGTATTAGTGAAGCACCTTAAAGTGAGGAAAACCAGTACTGTTATTATTACTATGTTAGGATTATTATTATCTTCATTTATTAGCAGGGGAATGAAGCCCTCCATGCATTCACATACATTGAATCCGGCCCTTAAGTGGAAAAAGGTTTCTGACCTCTGACTCAGTAGTTGGTGGAGAAACCCTTGTTGGCGATCACAGAGGTCAGACGTTTCTTGTAGTTGGTGATCAGGTTTGCACACATCTCAGGAGGGATTTTGGTCCACTCTTCTTTACGGATCTTCTCTAAATCTTTAAGATTTCTTGGCGGTCTCTTCGCAACTGAAGTTTCAGCTCCCTCCTTAAAATTTCTATAGGATTAATGTCTGGAGACTGGCTAGGCCACTCCATGACCCTAATGTGCCTTTTCTTAAGCCACTCTTTTTTTGCTTTGGCGGTATGTTTTGGGTCATTGTCATGTTGGAAGACCCATCCATAACGCATCTTCAGTGTTCTGGCTGAGGGAAGAAAGTTCTTAACCAAGATTTTACATTACATGGCCCCGTAAACTGGCCCCTCAATGCGGCAATGTCAGCCTGTACCTTTAGAGAACAGCCCCAAAGCTTCATGTTTACACCTCCGTGCTTGACTGTAGGGTCATAGTCTGCATTTTTCTTCCGCCAAACACGGCGAGTTGAGTTAATGCAAAACAGCTCAATGTTGGTCTCATCTGACCACAGCACTTTCTCCCAATCCTTCTCTAAATCATTTAGATGTTCATTGGCTTGACTAAATGTGCCTTCTTGAGGAGGGGGACTCGCCATGTTTGGAGGAAGAAAAATGCTGACTATGACCCTAAGAACACCATCCCTACAGTCAAGCACAGAGGTGGAAACATTATGTTCTGGGGCTGTTTCTCTGCTAAAGGTACAGGCACATTTTTGAGGCACCAATGGATGGGGCCATGTATTGTAAAGCCAGAACACTGAAGATGGGCCATGGATGGGTCTTACAGCATGACAATGACTAAAAACATACTGAAGGGATGGTGTTCTTAGGGTCATAGTCAGCATTTTTCTTCCTCCAAACACGGCAAGTCCCCTTCCTCAAGAAGGCACATGTACAGTCATGCCAATGAACATCTAAATGATTCAGAGAAGGATTGGGAGAACGTTCTGTGGTCAGATGAGACCAAAATTCAGCTCTTTTGCATTAACTCAACCTCAACTCGCTGTGTTTGGCGGAAATAAAATGCAGACTATAACGCTAAGAACACCATCCCTACAGTTAAGCACTGAGGTGGAAACATGATGCTTTGGGGCTGTTCTCTAAAGGTACAGGCTGACATTGCCGCATTGAGGGGCCAATTTACGGAGCCATGTAATGTAAAATCTTGGTTAAGAACTTTCTTCCTTCAGCCAGAACACTGAAGATGGGTCTTCTAGCATGATAATGACCTTAAACATACCGCCAAGGCAACAAAGAGTGACTCAAGATGAAGCACATTAAGGTCATGGAGTGGCCTAGCCAGTCTCCAGACCTTAATCCCACAGAAAATTTATGGAGGGAGCTAAAACCTCTAGTTGCCAAGTGACAGCCAAGAAACCTTAAGGATTTAGAGAAGATCTGTAAAGAAGAGTGGACCAAAATCCCTCCTGAGATGTGTGCAAACCTGGTCACCAACTACAAGAAACGTCTGACCTCTGTGCTTGCCAACAAGGGTTTCTCCACCAACTACTATGTCATGTTTTGCTTGGGGATCAAATACTTATTTTACTCACTGAACTGCAATTCAAAACATTTGTATCATGTGTTTTTTTTTCTGGATTTCTGGTTGATATTCTGTCTCTATAAATTAAAATACACCTACGATACAAATTATAGACCCTTCATTACTTTATAAGTGGGCAAACTTAGACAATCTACAGGGGGTCAAATAATTATTTTCCCCACTGTAGGTGCTCACAAAAATTCAAACACCTTAATTATAAGTCCCAAATAAATATAAAGTGCTGTAAGCAAAGTCCATAACCAAAGGAAGTAGTGTGTGGATACAGCAGCCAAGATGAGCTCATAAGCGAGCAGACTCTTCATCACTTAATAACACTAATGCCCCGTACACACGATCGGACATTCCGACAACAAAATCCATGGATTTTTTCCCTACGGATGTTGGCTCAAACTTGTCTTGCATACACACGGTCACACATATCTTCTCGGAAATTCCAAACGTCAAGAACGCGGTGATGTACAACACGTACGGCGAGCCGAGAAAAATGAAGTTCAATAGCCAGTGCGGCTCTTCTGCTTGATTCCGAGCATACGTGGAACTTTGTGCGTCGGAATTGTGTGCACATGATCGGAATTTACGACAACGGATTTTGTTGTCGGAAAATTTGAGATCCAGATCCCAAATTTTGTGTGACGGAAATTCCGATGGAAAATGTCTGATGGAGCCTACACACGATCGGAATTTCCAACAACAAGCTCCCATCGAACATTTACCGTCTGAAAATCCAACCATGTGTACGGGGCATTACAGTCACAAACTGCTAACCAGATTCTCAGACCTCAGAATAAAAGAGGTCTGGCCACACTTTTAGAAAACCCAAATGGATGGATGAAGGCTTCCTAGCATATACCAAGCCGACCAAAGATTATATCAAGAACATGCAAGAGGAAGAAGACCGCTAGTGTAGTATTATAAAAGCAAATCCCAACGTGATGACGTCACCACTGTAGCTTCACCTGACATGTTTCGTCCTATGGGACATCATCACTGGGGCAACAGGGATCCTGTAAACAGCATGTCAGGGCTCACCAAGCTACAGCCAGAGCTCATCTGGCTATAGAGGTGCTCAGATCACTTTTTCATTGTAGGGAACTACTAGGCAGAAAAGAACAGTACTGGGATCATTGTTGTAGCTGCAACATTATCCTGGTATTATCACTTCAACCAAAGGCCATAAATATATGGCCTAAGGGTGGAAAGTTTGCAAGGAAAAAAGCACCCTTGCAAACTCTGTTTTTGGGGATATCGGCAACAATTTGGTCTTTTTAAGTGAAACCTCCCTTTTTTCAAGTGTGGAAAGTGGTTGCAGCTCAACTCTGGGCAAGAAAAAAAGTTTTACCATGCAGTAGTTTTGTCTAGGGTTGAGGAGAAAGCTTATACGCACCCGATCCTCCGCTCCCACGGCAAAGGGCGCTCCCCAATGAACCAGCGGTAGACGTTGGCACGTCCAGAGCAGATCTATGGGAGTAATGACGTGAGGAACAGTCCACCGCACAAGACCACTAGACCACAAGAGTAGTGGGGGAAACAGGAGCCATAGGGACTGGTCTTGTGCTGGGAGGATCGGAGGATTAGGTAAGTATATCACTGTTCTCTCCTAGACAAAAACGAGCCGTTTACCCTTGCAGTGCCCCACTTCAAGGTAATTTGTTAAAATTTTGCCTGAAGTTGGGCTTTAATCAGTTCAGGTTTGCCCCACAGTGGTTTACTTCTACAGGGCGGCACGTGTATATATACACGTGATCTGACACTTCTGGGTAAGGGGCAAGCATGCGTGCTGCTGCCGGCTCTCTCCTTACACACAGTGGTGCAGGTACCCGATGTCCTCCGGCACCATGTTTCCATCGGCTCTAGGGTGCTGCCGCCACCATTCGTGGTGAGGGAAATCGGCAGTGAAGCGGGTCACTGGCAGCGCACTGGCGGCGCACACACGCGCCCCCGACCCTAGGAAAAAAGTGTGTACAGGTACGTGATTTTGCGTTAAAGGGATGTTCTGCCGCTGTATATGTATGTGGGGTGGTCCTTAAGCGGTTAAAGAACCACACTTGAAATGATTGTGCTCAGAATCTTATTGCCAAGTAAGTGAGTTTAGTACATTGTCTGAAAACCAATATTTATAGAAAGACGGTACCCGTAGCGCCACATATGTATATTTGAAAACGCTAACAAGACTATAAATACTCAATATCCACCAACAGTTCACTGCATGAGGGTTTTGTATGTGTCGTCACCCACGGATTGTTACAGAAGGGTTTTCAAAGAGCAGGAACTATCTAGAGTTAGATAACAGCTTTTTAAAAAAAAAAAAAAAAACATAATGAGCAATTTCTATGAAGCAAAACCTCGTTTGCATGCTCTTTATTAATTGAAATAGTGCTCCCTGTGTATCTCATTACCAGGTGGCTATTGAGTTTGTTAAATTAGCCATGAGGGTATTTTTTGCCTTTTGCAAAAATTGCAGAAGAAAAAAAAAAATCTTATAAAAGCATTAGCATTGAGCAGAAGGGGAACCATCAGATACATTTTAAATTAGGCAGGATGAAAAAAAAAAAACATGAAATAGAATGCTTGATGATCTCAGTGGCATAAATGATTAAAATATTATTTTAGGCACAGTTTCAGACATGCTAGAGAGAA
The DNA here is from genome assembly GCA_037952925.1 of Lithobates clamitans. Taxonomy (NCBI): domain Eukaryota; kingdom Metazoa; phylum Chordata; class Amphibia; order Anura; family Ranidae; genus Lithobates; species Lithobates clamitans. The sequence goes on from JBBGZY010002329.1 coordinate 491,298, forward strand.
GATTAAGTTTATATTAGGAACGAGGTAAAAATGGAATACTAAATTTCACATTAAGAGATTATAGACCATCCTAGGACCGTATCTTCCTCCAGTCCACATGATTGGCAGACATTTTCAGGGCTCAGCAAATGACCAGAGGAATGGAGCTCAGGCAAGGACTTGGAAAAATATTGCCGAGCCAATGACCAGGGAAATGGAGTCTAGTGTTAGGAGAATGTCAGCCATCTTTAGACTGTATCTCCTCCCAGTACATGGTATAGGCCTACATTTTGAGAGCTCAGCCGAAGGCCAAGGGAATGAAGCTCATCCAATCGATCAGGGGAATGGAGCTCAGCCAATGACCAGTGAATGGAGCTCGGCCAATGACCAGTGAATGGAGCTGGGCCAATGACCAGTGAATGGAGCTGGGCCAATGACCAGGGAATGGAGCTCGGCCAATGACCAGGGAATGGAGCTCGGCCAATGACCAGGGAATGGAGCTCGGCCAATGACCAGGGAATGGAGCTCGGCCAATGACCAGGGAATGGAGCAAGGCCAATGACCAGGGAATGGAGCTAGGCCAATGACCAGGGAATGGAGCTCGGCCAATGACCAGGGAATGGAGCTCGGCCAATGACCAGGGTATGGAGCTCGGCCAATTACCAGGGAATGGAGCTCGGCCAATGACCAGGGAATGGAGCAAGGCCAATGACCAGGGAATGGAGCTAGGCCAATGACCAGGGAATGGAGCTCGGCCAATGACCAGGGAATGGAGCTCGGCCAATGACCAGGGAATGGAGCTCGGCCAATGACCAGGGAATGGAGCTCGGCCAATGACCAGGGAATGGAGCTCGGCCAATGACCAGGGAATGGAGCTCGGCCAATGACCAGGGAATGGAGCAAGGCCAATGACCAGGGAATGGAGCTAGGCCAATGACCAGGGAATGGAGCTAGGCCAATGACCAGGGAATGGAGCTAGGCCAATGACCAGGGAATGGAGCTAGGCCAATGACCAGGGAATGGAGCTCGGCCAATGACCAGGGAATGGAGCTCGGCCAATGACCAGGGAATGGAGCTCGGCCAATGACCAGGGAATGGAGCTAGGCCAATGACCAGGGAATGGAGCTAGGCCAATGACCAGAAAATGGAGCTCGGCCAATGACCAGGGAATGGAGCTCGGCCAATGACCAGGGAATGGAGCTCGGCCAATGACCAGGGAATGGAGCTCGGCCAATGACCAGTGAATGGAGCTCGGCCAATGACCAGTGAATGGAGCTCGGCCAATGACCAGGGAATGGATCTCAGCCAATGACCAGGGAATGAAGCTCATCCAATCACTAGGGGAATGGAGCTCAGCCAATGACCAGTGAATGGAGCTCAGCCAATGACCAGTGAATGGAGCTCATCCAATGACCAGTGAATGGAGTTCAGCCATTGACCAGTGAATGGAGCTCGGCCAATGACGAGGTAATGGAGCTCGGCCAATGACCAGGGTCAATGGAGCCAAGTCAATGACCAACTCTGCAAATGGTGATCGTCTGCAGCAGCAGTGCAGATGGGAATTTGAGAGAAATTGAGTTTCTCTATGATTTCCTTGGTCACCTGGGGCAGTGATCCGGTTGGATGCACATGCCCCATGTGACCCTGGCAGCCATCTTGGGTTAAGCAAAAGGCTATTTAAGTCTCCGATTCCCTGATTTTTGCATGCTTTATACGAGTGGCTAGGGTAGGGACAGGTTCCCCGTCTGTCAGGGATAGTGGCAAGGACAGAGAAAGGTTCCGGTGGAGTAGGGAGAGAGCAAGGACTACGTCTACTTTCCCAGGAAGCTTCCATTTTGGGTTGGACCAGCCTGGACACACTATGCTCCCCATGGCAGACGCTGTTGGCATCCCTGAGTCTTCAGACCGCTTCACAGTTGTGAGTGGGAACGGTTCGGTGAGCCTCCCCACCGGGCTTGTTTATACCGTTAACCCGCTGTTTTCAATACATCATTCTTAGTAAACCAGGACTCTGTGTGCTTACTGCCTACCACACCCCGCTTCACCCAACCAACACATTCAAAAGGCGGTTGTGGGACCGACCGGGACTTTACAGGTCCCTAGCTGAGGATGCCTCCAGGCCATGCAGGGGTTAAAGCAGTTATAACACGTCTTTTTTTCCCTCCATTCTGTTAGAAATGTAGAATTCATTGTGTTCCAGCCTTAATTACACCAGTGTGTCCCCATCTCAGCAGTCTATTGCTTCTGAATGCTTTCAAAGTACATCTATGAATATACAAAAGATGCATAATTAAAAGAGAAGAAAAAAAACCTCCTTATTGTCCCCATTCTTCTGGGCCGCCAGATTCCACTACTTTCTCATTTCAAAGTCATTCTGCGAGGCGTCGGTGAGAAAATTGAATGAAGTCTGTATTCCTGTGATATCTTTACACTTCGGCTCCAGTCTCATACTTCCAATAAAGTTATATCGGAGAGACAGCAGACGGAGAATCAACCAATATCCATTACCGCGGCTCCATTTGCCGAGCCGAAACACACAGATGCTAACCTCCCATTTTGTCTTATTCTCTCTAATTTCCATCACTGACAATCTCTCGTGCTATGCGCCGCACCTGATAGCGGCCACCAAATTCCTCAACAGGCTCTGAAATAGAGATTCAAAAGACGGTGAAAAACAAGAAAGGGGCAGCAGCTTGACGTTGTTGGAAAACTAAGACAACGCTTAGACCAGTGGCGGCTGGTGCTCAAAATGTTTGGGGGGGGTGCAAACAAACTGAAAAATTCTGAAAAATACTTAAAAAAAAAAAAAACATCAATTGCAGGAACTGTGCCCATCAAATGCAGCCACTGTGCCCATCAAATGCAGCCACTGTGCCCATCAATTGCAGCCACTGTGCCCATCAATTGCAGCCACTGTGCAATCAATTGCAGCCTCTGTGCCCATCACATGCAGCCACTGTGCCATCAAATGCAGCCACTGTGCCCATCAAATACAGACACTGTGCCCATCATATACAGCCACTGTGCCCATCAAATGCAGCCACTGTACCCATCATATGCAGCCACTGTGCCCATCATATGTAGTCACTGTGCCCATCAAATGCAGCCACTGTGCAATCAATTGCAGCCTCTGTGCCCATCACATGCAGCCACTGTGCCCATCATATGCAGCCACTGTGCCCATCATATGCAGCAACTGTGCCCATCATATGCAACCACTGTGCCCATCATATGCAGCCACTGTGCCCATCATATACAGCCACTGTGCCCATCAAATGCAGCCACTGTGCCCATCATATGCAGCCACTGTGCCCATCATATGCAGCAACTGTGCCATCAATTGCAGTCACTGTTGCCAGCAAATGCAGCCACTGTGCCCATCAAATGCAGCAACTGTGCCATCAATTGCAGCCACTGTGCCCATCAAATGCAGCCACTGTGCCATCAAATGCAGCCACTGTGCCCATCAAATACAGACACTATGCCCATCATATACAGGCACTGTGCCCATCAAATGCAGCCACTGTGCCCATCATATGCAGCCACTATGCACATCAAATACAGCCACTTTGCCTTCAAATGCAGCCCCTGTGCCCATCAAATGCAGCCACTGTGCCCACCAAATAAAGCCACTGTACCCACCAAATACAGCCACTGTGCCCATCATATGCACCCAATGTGTCCACCAAATACAGCCACTGTGCTCATCATGTACAGCCACTGTGCCCACCAAATACAGCCACTATGCCCATCATGTGCAGCCACTGTGCCCACCAAATACAGCCACTTTGCCTTCAAATGCAGCCCCTGTGCCCATCAAATGCAGCCACTGTGCCCACCAAATAAAGCCACTGTACCCACCAAATACAGCCACTGTGCCCATCATATGCAGCCACTGTGCCCATCATATGCAGCCACTGTGCCCATCATATGCAGCCAGGCGCGTCCACCGGGTGTCACTTTAACCAACCCCACCCCCCCACCGCAGCCGGTCCGGCGGCACTTACCGCTCATGTGGCAGGGCTCTGCTCCTCTCCTGGAGTGACAGGGCTCTTCTCCTCTTCTTCTGTAGTGGCAGGAGACGGCGACTCCTGTGTCCGCTCGGCTCAAGTCCTCAGGCTTCCTCCGCTGCGTCTCCTCTTCCGCCAAAGCGTTAGGCATCCAATAGGATCGCCTAATGCATTGGCCAATCGGGAGACAGTCTCACTGACCTGCTTCCTGTTTGGCAGGGAGGAATGTTAATGTGAAAATGGCGAAAATTCATTCACTATGTCACACAACAGTGCCCACGCTATTTTGAAGCCTATTAGAGCCTATTAGAGCCTCTGTGCTTCACCCCCCCCCATCCCCGCCATAGTATTTCATGTGTCCGGCGTCCTGAAAGGGGCCGGGCACATGAATAGGAAGGGCAGCGGAGGTGTCAGGGGGGGGGTGGCGCCACTGGCTTAGACCCCTTTCACACTGGGGGCGGTGCGGAGCTTTAACGCTGTTATAGTGGCACTCCCCCCCCCCCCGCTAGCGGCCGAACAAAGGGTTAATAGCGCCTGTGTTGCGCCACTGCCAAAGTGTTTTGCAGGCACTTCGGCAGCGCTGCTCATTCATTTCAATGGGCAGGAGCAGTGGAGGAGTGTTGTATACACCGCCCCAAAGACGCTGCTTGCGGGACTTTTTTCCTATCCTGCAAGCGCACCGCCCCAGTGTGAAAGCAGTCGGGTTTTCACACTGGGGTGACTTGAGAGGCGCTTTTACGGGTGCTATTTTAAGCGCTAAAACACCTGAAAAGCGCCTTCAGTGTGAAATGGGTCTTAAAGTCGGAGTTCAGCTCGGGATACATTTTAAAAAAATGCAACACTTAAAGTGGTTGTAAACTTCAGACCTGAAATATGAACAACGCATATCCCTCTATAGTGTGTATTTGTCTCAGTCCAGAGCACTAAGTGTCATTTCAATAAAGGAAGGAGGATCTTAGTTATGAGGAAAGGTTGTGAGCGCTGAACTTATTCTCTCTGGAGAAGAGACGCTTGAGAGGGGATATGATTTCAATTTACAAATACTGTACTGGTGACCCCACAATATATAAATACCGGACTGGTGACCCCACAGTATACAAATACCGGACTGGTGACCCCACAATATACAAATACCGGACTGGTGACCCCATAATATACAAATACCGGACTGGTGACCCCACAATATACAAATACCGGACTGGTGACCCCACAATATACAAATACCGGACTGGTGACCCCTCAATATACAAATACCGGACTGGTGACCCCACAATAGGGAGAAAACATTTTTGCGGAAGGGAGTTTAACAATAAATGTGACCACTTATTAAAATTAGAAGAAAAGAGGTTTAACCTTATACTTCGTGGAGGGTTCTTTACTGTAAGTGCGGTAAGCATGTGGAATTCCCTTCCACAGGCGGTGGTCTCAGCGGGGAGCATTGATAGCTTCAAGAAACTATTAGATAATCACCTGAATGACCGCAATATACAGGGATATACAATGTAATACTGACACATAATCACACACATAGGTTTGACTTGATGGACTTGTGTCTTAACCTCACCTACTATGTAACTATCTTTAGAAGAGGCTTCCTTCTGGGACGACAGCCATGCAGACCAATTTGATGCTGTGTGCGGCGTATGGTCTGAGCACTGACAGGCTGACCCCCCACCCCTACAACCTCTGCAGCAATGCTGGCAGCACTCATACGTCTATTTCCCAAAGACAACCTCTGGATATGACGCTGAGCACGTGACCTCAACTTCTTTGGTGGACCATGGCGAGGCCTGTTCTGAGTGGAACCTGTCCTGTTATACCGCTGTATAGTCTTGTCCACCGTGCTGCAGCTCAGTTTCAGGGTCTTGGCAATCTTCTTATAGCCTAGGCCATCTTTATGTAGAGCAACAATTCTTTTATTTTTTTCAGATCCTCAGAGAGTTCTTTGCCATGAGGTGCCATGTTGAACTTCCAGTGACCAGTATGAAAGAGTGAGAGCGATAACACCAAATGTAACACACCTGCTCCCCATTCACACCTGAGACCTTGTAACACTAACGAGTCACATGACACCGGGGAGGGAAAATGGCTAATTGGGTCCAAATTGGACATTTTCACTTAGGGGTGTACTGACTTTTGTTGCCAGCGGTTTAGACATTAATAGCTGTGTGTTGAGTTATTTTGAGGGGACAGCAAATTTACACTGTTATACAAGCTGTACACTCACTACTTTACATTGTAGCAAAGTGTCATTTCTTCAGTGTTGTCACATGAAAAGATAGAAGAAAAGATTTACACAAATGTGAGAAACTGTATATAAAAGTTCATAAATGATGAAACTAAAAACAGTAGCTGGTGTGAATTTGTGCATCCAAACAAACATGCAGGAGTCAGAATCAGTTCAGCACCTCCATCATGGACATTAATGGCCGCTCACCTCATAGGTATGACCCCTGAAACAGGATGGTCAAAACACACTTTCCCCTATAGGGGGGTCTAAGGATCTTCTTATGGCCAGTATATGTCTGGGATGAGGGTTCCTCCATAGTGATAGTGAAATGTAAAAACAAATAAAGAGAACATAGTGCTCCCTGCTATGTATTCCTTTATTAAAAAAATAGTATAAAACGTACAAGTCCGGCACGTATACCAAGTGCAAGTAATGAGCGCTCAATGTGCACATCTTAAACCAGAAAGATGGCTGCGGGTGACGTCATGCGTGGCTCCTCCCTATACGCGTTACGTCCTGGACGGGAATTCATCAGCGGGATTTTACTGGACTAATATAGGTTTTAAAATGTACCTGAACTCTCTATTTTCTGCCTGCCTGTCAGGGCTGGGCTCAGCCCTTCCTTCTCTGAGCTGGCTGCTCAGCTGTCGGCTAATTGCCAGCTCCTATCTCTCCACAGTTACTCAGCTGTTGATGATATCCTGCTCGTCAGTCCTGCCTACTTTAGCCGTCCAGTCCAGAAGATCTCTGCCTTCGCCTTGGTCAACATCACAGAAAATCTCCTGCGATCCTGTTCAAGACTTGCTTTGCTGACATCCCTTCTGGCTCCAGATCCTGCTTGCTGTTCCACTACATTAATCCCTGACTTCTGGCTTGGCCGACTATCCGTTCCGGTTACTGAACTCTGGCTATGTTTTGACTACGTTTGTTCTTTTTACTTTTATTATTAAACAAGTGTGATTTAACTGTACTTCTGTCTCGGTCTGATTTCATGGTTTCTGACACTGCTGCATCATGCTGCATCTACCCATACGCCCCTTCCCTCCAATCAGCTCTCAAAGCTCTCCTCACTGAGCTCTGCAGAGTGTAATGTCAGATCCCCCACCCCCTGCTTTCTGAAAGCTCAGAGAAGCTTTATTAATTCTGGACTTTGAATGGCTGTAGAGAAGAGAAGGCTGCACATAAACAAATACAACTTATGCAGGAGGATTTGTTTCATCTCTGTATCACCTGGGGTCGGTCATTTCACCGGGTATATGGAAGAGTTTTCAATCACTTGTTAAGTAAAAAGTCAGCTACAGCTACAATACTCACCTCCTCTCTGGTGCTGTCTTCTGGGTCGAATGCTGCCCAGCGGCCAGCAGTGTATCATCAATGTGTGCAGTGCATGGGATACACATGGGCCCCAAGGGGGTTGGGTCCACTGTGTACCTACTGACTATACATGTTGCCGATTCAGGTCAGTAGGGGCTGCCTGTGGTCTCCAGATCTCCACCACCCACAGTCTCCCGCACGGGGAATCATTGATTGCTAAGACCCCAACAGTCACTAGCATCCTAGCAACCAATGATGCTGCATAGTCTGTACATGGGTGGCACAGCCCAGTTTAGAATCACGAAAAGAACTCAACAGTAGTGCACCTCTGTCCAGACCTGCTCCGCCACCCGCCCTCTGCCATGCTGCTGCACTGTAGAAGAATGTTCCATGAAGAAGAGGCAACAGGCCTAAGAAAAGAGTATTTTAATAAGTCTTTAAAAATGAGCCAAAGCATTGGAAAAGCACATTGTGAGAGATTAAGATAATTCTTTTAGGTGTATTGTTTAGTAACCAAAAATGTCCAATCACAGGCCAGTTGGGAGGATAAAATTGTACTAGCATGACATACTGCCAAATGTAGCCTTGGATAAAAAGAAAGGAGCACCCGGTGTCCAGAGGAATGCAACATCTAAAGTATGGCTCATAGACGTTTATTAAAAAGTAGCAACATGTACATCAAGCCAACGCGTTTCGGGGGAATATACTCCCCCTTCTTCAGGGCTGCTGCTGTGTACTATGTAGCTACTTGCTCTCCAGATGGTTTACCTCCCTTGACCATGACCAGGCCATTTTTTTGCGATACGGCACTGCGTTACCTTAACTGACACTTGCGTGGTCGTGCGACGCTGTACCCAAATACATTTTTTTTGTGCTATGAGCAAAAAAAAGAACGAGAATTTAAAAAAAAAAGACAATATTTTTTACTTTCTACCAGAAAATATATACAATTGAAAAAAATGTATTTCTTCATAAATGTAGGCCAATATGTTTTCTGCTACATGTTTGTGGTACAGAAAAAAATCCCAATAAGGGTATAATGATTGGTTTGCACAACAGTTATAGCATCTACAAACTATGGGATAGATTTATGGAATTTTTATTTTTTTTATTAGTAATGGCAGCGATCAGTGACTTATAGCGGGACTGCGACATTGCGGTGGACAAATCGGACACTAAGTGACACTTTGTGGGGACCAGTGACACCAATACAGTGATCAGTGCTAAAAATATACACTGTCACTGTACTAATGTCACTGGCTGGGAACAGGTTAACATCAGGGAGCGATCAAAGGGTTAAATGTGTTCTTAGGGAGTGCTTGCTAACTGTGTGGGGGATTTGCTTGTACTGTGGGAAGGCAAAGATCCGTGTTCCTGCTTAGCTACCTTGTTTACAAAGGCAGAATGCTGTTCTGTTTCTCTCGGGAACGATCGGCGAGTCCCAGCAGACATCGCGTCCGCTAAACCCGCTGATTGGCTCCCGCTGAGTCCAATCGCAGTGGGAGTGGGTCACCAGTGGTTCCTGTGTGCACCCCAGACCGGGAAGTCCAGGATCACATACAGGTACATGATCCTGTGTAGAGGAGCTGATTTGCCGCCTTATATATACAGTATATGGCCGGCAAGTGGTCAACAATTGCCATGAAGAGTTATGTTAGATCAAGGTTTTAGAAACCAAGATGGCAGGTTGCCAGCTTTAGTGGCATAGACATAGGTCCCTTCCAGCAACAACTGACCCCCCCCCCCCCACTGCCAGTACCAGGACAGTTTCGTCTAGTGCCCAGGATAAGGATGGGGAACTGTACACCCTCTCCCACTCCATCCATTCTCTGTCCCCTTGCTCCACTGTGCCCAGAGCAGCTGCTCCTCTTTGCTCACTCCTTGTCCCAGCCCTGCCCCCAGCATCAATAGACCCTCCAGTGGCCAGAATCAATACACCCTCCAGCGGCCAGCATCAACAAACCCTCCAGCGACCAGCATGAACAGAACCCCTCCAGCAGCCAGCATTAATAGACCCTCCAGTGGCAAGCATCAATAGACCCTCCAGCGGCCAGCATCAACAGACCCTCCAGCGGCCAGCATCAACAGACCCTCCAGCGGCCAGCATCAACAGACCCTCCAGCGGCCAGCATCAACGGACCCTCCAGCGGCCAGCATGAACAGACCCTCCAGCGGCCAGCATGAACAGACCCTCCAGTGGCCAGCATCAATAGACTCTCCAGCGGCAAGAATCAAAAGACCCTCCAGCGGCCAGCATCAATGGACCCTCCAGCGACCAGCATCAATAGTCCCTCCAGCGGCCAGCATCAATAGACCCTCCAGCAGCCAGCATCAATAGACCCTCCAGCAGCCAGCATCAATAGACCTTCCAGGCGGCAGCATCAATAGACCCTCCAGCGGTCAGCATCAATAGACCCTCCAGCAGCCAGCATCAATAGACCCTCCAGCAGCCAGCATCAATAGACCCTCCAGCAGCCAGCATCAATAGACCTTCCAGGCGGCAGCATCAATAGACCCTCCAGCGGTCAGCATCAATAGACCCTCCAGCAGCCAGCATCAATAGACCCTCCAGCAGCCAGCATCAATAGACCCTCCAGCGGCGAGCATCAATAGACCCTCCAGCAGCCAGCAACAATAGACCTTCCAGCAGCCAGCATCAACAGACCCTCCAGCGGCCAGCATCAACAGACCCTCCAGCGGCCAGCATCAACAGATCCTCCAGCGGCCAGCATCAACAGACCCTCCAGCAGCCAGCATGAACAGACCCTCCAGCGGCCAGCATCAATAGACCCTCCAGCGGCAAGAATCAACAGACTCTCCAGCAGCCAGCATCAATAGACCCTCCAGCGGCCAGCATCAATAGACCCTCCAGCGGCCAGCATTAATAGACCCTCCAGCGGCCAGCATCAACAGACCCTCCAGCAGCCAGCAACAATAGACCTTCCAGCAGCCAGCATTAACAGACCCTCCAGCAGCCAGCATCAACAGACCCTCCAGCAGCCAGCATCAATAGACCCTCCAGCAGCCAGCATCAATAGACCCTCCAGCAGCCAGCATCAATAGACCCTCCAGCAGCCAGCATCAATAGACCCTCCAGCAGCCAGCATCAATAGACCCTCCAGAACACCTCAGCACCCCTTGCCATTACATACATTCAGTTCTGGAGGCATCAGAACTGCATCCCCCCTCCACATTCCTGTTAAAAAAATATCCTGATGACTAGGGTGCCATTTAATAATAGACCCCCCAGCAGCCAGCATCAATGGACCCTTCAGCCACCAGCATCAATAGTCCCTCCAGCAGCCAGCATCAATAGACCCTCCAGCGGCCAGCATCAATAGACCCTCCAGCGGCCAGCATCAATAGACCCTCCAGCGGCCAGCATTAATAGACCCTCCAGCGGCCTGCATCAATAGACCCTCCAGCGGCCAGCATCCATAGACCCTCCAGCGGCCAGCATCAATAGACCTTCCAGCCGGCAGCATCAATAGACCCTCCAGCGGCCAGCATCAATAGACCCTCCAGCGGCCAGCATCAATAGACCCTCCAGCGGCCAGCATTAATAGACCCTCCAGCGGCCAGCATCAATAGACCCTCCAGCGGCCAGCATCAATAGACCCTCCAGCGGCCAGCATCAATAGACCCTCCAGCAGCCAGCATCAACAGACCCTCCAGCAGCCAGCATCAATAGACCCTCCAGCAGCCAGCATCAATAGACCCTCCAGCAGCCAGCATCAATAGACCCTCCAGCAGCCAGCATCAATAGACCCTCCAGCAGCCAGCATCAATAGACCCTCCAGAACACCTCAGCACCCCTTGCCATTACATACATTCAGTTCTGGAGGCATCAGAACTGCATCCCCCCTCCACATTCCTGTTAAAAAAATATCCTGATGACTAGGGTGCCATTTAATAATAGTCCGCCCAGCAGCCAGCATCAATGGACCCTTCAGCGACCAGCATCAATAGTCCCTCCAGCGGCCAGCATCAATAGACCCTCCAGCGGCCAGCATTAATAGACCCTCCAGCGGCCAGCATCAATAGACCCTCCAGCAGCCAGCAACAATAGACCTTCCAGCAGCCAGCATTAACAGACCCTCCAGCAGCCAGCATCAATAGACCCTCCAGCGGCCAGCATCAATAGACCCTCCAGCAGCCAGCATCAATAGACCCTCCAGAACACCTCAGCACCCCTTGCCATTACATACATTCAGTTCTAGAGGCATCAGAACTGCGTCCCCCCTCCACATTCCTGTTAAAAAAATATCCTGATGACTAGGGTGCCATTTAATAATAGACCCTCCAGCCACCAGCATCAATAGTCCCTCCAGCAGCCAGCATCAATAGACCCTCCAGCGGCCAGCATCAATAGACCCTCCAGGGGCCAGCATCAATAGACCCTCCAGCGGCCAGCATCAATAGACCCTCCAGCGGCCTGCATCAATAGACCCTCCAGCGGCCAGCATCAATAGACCCTCCAGCGGCCAGCATCAATAGACCTTCCAGCCGGCAGCATCAATAGACCCTCCAGCGGCCAGCATCAATAGACCCTCCAGCGGCCAGCATCAATAGACCCTCCAGCGGCCAGGATCAATAGACCCTCCAGCAGCCAGCATCAATAGACCCTCCAGCAGCCAGCATCAATAGACCCTCCAGCGGCCAGCATCAATAGACCCTCCAGCGGCCAGGATCAATAGACCCTCCAGCAGCCAGCATCAATAGACCCTCCAGCGGCCAGCATCAATAGACCCTCCAGCGGCCAGCATCAATAGACCCTCCAGCGGCCAGGATCAATAGACCCTCCAGCAGCCAGCATCAATAGACCCTCCAGCAGCCAGCAACAATAGACCCGCCAGTACACCTCAGCACCCCTTGCCATTACATACATTCAGTTCTGGAGGCATCAGAACTGCGTCCCTCCTCCACATTCCTGTTACAAAAATATCCTGATGACTAGGGTGCCATTTAATGGATGAACCATGTAATGGGTGGTGAAGGGGCCATTTGAAGTTTCCATTTGAAGCCTGTGACAACACAGGGGTCTAATAGGAGACATGGACAGAACGTTGTCACCCTCGAAAAAATAAGGACCTTCATGGCAGGACCACCAAGTATGAGCTGCAGATTTACAAATATGGAAAATTACTTTGGAAATCAAATGACTACTGAGGTGCAATGGGCCTAGGTACAAATTAATGTAACACAAAGGGATCAAATCCCACTCCACCCTTGCCCTTTTACCCCATTAAATAAAACACCTACAACCATTAGGTTGGAAAGGGCAAGGCCACAGCTTTATTAAATTTCAACATGTAACATGTGAACACATTTAACCAGTGCCAGTCACAGTCGTACTGTGAGCACTCAATTCCAAAAAGGGGGACATTGGGCCTGTCCTTACCATAAGTACTGGACAGACAGCCTGGTTCCAATTTTTTCATCAAGGGCATAGCCCATTACAGCAACTTTAAATGCTGGCAAGGTCAAGAAACCGCATCAAGCTGTGACATACCATAACAGAGGAAAAAAAAGGGGCGGGAGGGTGGACAGCTCTTCCAACCAACTTTTCCGAAAGACCCAGAATTCCCTGGGGCGCACGTTCTCTAAGCTCAGGCCCATCCCATCCCACATGTTTCCACCAATCATCACCATCCACCCCTTTGTCAGGCACCTGTCCATGCCCCCATCAGTCAAGGCTCTCTTTCCCTAGAGGGGCTCAAGAGGTCTTCATTACCATTAAATGAGATTTTAGTGGTTGCATTTACATCTACTTTATTGCCATGCTGCCAAGCAGTCAAAAATGTCCAGCGTATATATGCAATAGTCTGTTTTATTGGAGAATAGGAAATCAGGAGTTAGAGCTTCCCCTAGTGGTAGATGCTGGGAAAGACCCCGGGGATTGTCAGGTCCCAAAAGCAGCCTCTGGAGAACATTGGTGGAAAAGCCCGCTAAGCCTTTTGCAATATAATTCGGCAGCTGTGTTTAGTAAAGCGCCAGATGCAGAAACTTTATTTGTCTGCACAGCTGTCCTTCTTTTTCTTTAAATATCCCGCAGGTTAGAGAGAATAATGGCCGAGGCAGAAATAGGCCTGCTGGGAAGCGGATGGTTAATAAAAAAAAAAAAATCTGCAGAGAAAATTAAGCCAAAAAATAAAATTCTTATGGATTTGAGACGCATCGCTGGCACCAATCTCTTCACTTTTATCCCAGTGTTCCTTCTTATAAATGCAAAGCGTTATTCCTCGGTGCCAAGCAAAGTAGCTTAGTGATAAATTGACAAAAGTGATGCTAAACTGCTTTAAAATCCCCCGAGACCTTTCAATCTTAGGAGGAGGAAATATTCAGAAAAATCTACGTATACCTTGATGAAATATCTATAATGAGCGGCACTGTAGACTTTGCAGAAAATTTCCACCATTAGACATCATTGAGAGAAATTGTGGAGAGGTTAGGAATGAAAAGTAGGAGGACAAGAGGACAATTAAGGCCAACCCCACCCAAAATAATGCCTTGAAATGCCTGACCACAGAGCCTCATAGAATGTAAAGCAGCTACACATTTCTATTGTTCAATACTGTTATGCACACTTTGATGCTGGGACTAGAGGTGTAACTAGAACCTTCAGGGCCCCAATGCAAGAATGAAGGGCCCCCCTGACCGCCAGGGCCTTTTCCATCAGTCCCGGGGCTTTTCCTGGAGCCCTTCCCTCCTGGCCTAGGGGCACTTCCCTCCTGGCCTTGGGGCACTTCCCTCCTGGCCTTGGGGCACTTCCCTCCTGGCCTAGGGGCACTTCCCTCCTGGCCTTGGGGCACTTCCCTCCTGGCCTTGGGGCACTTCCCTCTTGGCCTTGGGGCACTTCCCTCCTGGCCTTGGGGCACTTCCCTCCTGGCCTTGGGGCACTTCCCTCCTGGCCTTGGGGGCCTTTATAAGCCCCGGTTCACACTGCTGCGACTTACCATGCGACTTATAGGGGTTGATTTAGGAAAACCGGAGAGTGCAAAATCTGGTGCAGCTGTGCATGGGAGCCAATCAGCTTCTTATTCAGTTAAGCTTTGACAAAAAAAAATTAAATATCTTGAAGCTGGTTTTTATGCACAGCTGCACCAGATTTTGCACTCCGGTTTTAGTAAATCCACCTCAAAAAGTTGCACGACAAGTCAAAAACACATTCCTTTCAATGGGTGCTATCTTAATCAATGTGACTCAAGTCCCAGCAAAAAAAAAAAAAAGGTTCCTGCACTACTTTTCTGCAACTATTTGAGTGTCATAGACTGAAATGTTAAATCACAAAAGTTGCAAGCAAGTCACAAGGAAATTGCAAACAAGACGCAAGCAAGTTGCATGATGTGAGGTCGCAGCATTGTGAAGTCCTATGGTCCAGAAATAGGATCCCTTCACATGTTTTGCAGCGGCCCCCTTCCTGACCATCTTGGCCCCCCCCCATAGTTCCGGAATGCCAGGGCCCGTCACAAGTGCCACCTTTGTTGTGCCACTGCCTGGGACATAATATACAAGCAGGAGCAAGAATACAAACAGGAATAACTGATAATGGACATGCATGCGCATTGGAGTATGCAGGCACACTGAATCATGGGAGTTGCAGTGGGAGGGAAGGGCTGGCACCGAAGTGGAGGAGGAAGGGTTGGAGCTGAAGTGGAGGAAGAGGAAGGAATGGAGAAGGAAGGACAAATGCCAAAGTGCAGGGAGAGGAAGAAGTGGGGGAGAAAGTGCTGGTGCAGAAGTGCAGAGGAAAAAGAAATGGAGGAGGAAGGCCTGGCACTGAAGAGAAGGAAGGAAGAGTAAGCAGTGGAGGAGGAAGGGCTGATGCCAAAGGGGAAGAGGAGGAATGGGTGGCAGAAGTGGTGGAAGATAAAGAAGTGGGAGAGGTTGATGCCAATGTGGAGAGGAAGAAGAAGGAAAAAGGGTTGGTGCAGAAGTGCAGAGGATGATGAAGTGGAAGAGGAAGTGCTGGCATTGAAGTGGAGGAAGAGTAAGAAGTAGAGGAGGAAGGGCTGGTACACTAGAGGAGGAAGAGTTTAAAAGGGGAGGAGGAAGGGCTGGTGCCAAGTTTGAAGCAGAAGTGAAGAAAGAGGAAGATGTGGAGGAGGAAGGGTGGGTGCTGATGTTGAGAGGTTGAAGAAAAAAAGGAGGTGTAACGGTTGGAGCAGAAATGGAGAAGAAGAGGAGGTGGAGGAGGAAAAGCTGGCATTGAACTGGAGGTAGAGTAAGACATGGAGGAGGAAGGGCTGGAATCGTAGTGGAGGAAGAGTAAGAAGTGAAGGAGGAAGGACTGGTGTCAAATCTGAAGAACAGAAATGAGTAGGAAGTGTAGGAGGAGGAGCTTGTGCCATAGAGGAGGAAGAGTAAGAAGTGGAGGAGGAAGGGCTGATGCCAAAGGGGAAGAGGAGGAATGAGTGGCAGAAGTGGTGGAAGATAAAGAAGTGGGAGAGGTTGATGCCAATGTGGAGAGGAAGAAGAAGGAAAAGTGGAGGAAGAAGGGTTGGTGCAGAAGTGCAGAGGATGAGGAAGTGGAAGAGGAAGTGCTGGCATTGAAGTGGAGGAAGATTAAGAAGGAAGGTACACTAGAGGAGGAAGAGTTTAAAGGGGAGGAGGAAGGGCTGGTGCCAAGTTTGAAGCAGAAGTGAAGAAAGAGGAAGATGTGGAGGAGGAAGGGTGGGTGCTGATGTTGAGAGGTAGAAGAAAGAGGTGGAACGGTTGGAGCAGAAATGGAGAAGAAGAGGAGGTGGAAGAGGAAAAGCTGGCATTGAACTGGAGGTAGAGTAAGACATGGAGGAGGAAGGGCTGGAATCGTAGTGGAGGAAGAGTAAGAAGTAGAGGAGGAAGGGCGGGTACTGATGTAAAGAGGAAGATAAAGTGGAGAAGAAAGGACTGACACTGAAGAAGAGGAAGACAAAGAAGTGGAATTGGAAGGGCTGGATCCGAAGTGGAGGAAGACAATGGGTGGCAGGAGTTAAGAAGGAAGAGGAAGAAGTGGAAGAGGAAGGGCTGGCACTGAAGTAGAGGAAGAATAATGGGTGGCAGAAATGGAAGAGGAAGGGTAGGCACTGTAGTGGAGAATAAAGGGAGTCCCGGAGTAAAGGGAATAAAAAGAATGGGCAGAGGGACGGCATGACATAAGCAGATAGCAGGACAGGCGGGGGGTAATTTAGGAAGGTGGCCCCTTAAGGAAAGGTGGGTGGTTAAGAGCCAGGAGGGATCCTGGGGAAGTTTAGTTAGAAGGAGGAAGTTGTGACGTCAGTCGAGAGCGGAGAGTGAGAAGATTCCCACCCATCCTCCTGATGTTTTGGTCAGTATTACAATGAGGCTGTCATGACAGCCCGGCAGTGGTGGGTCTTTGGAGGAAGAGAAGAGGGCTGGTATATAACATGGTTGGGACCCACCTGTGGTATGGGGTTCTCGGGTACCTTCTGGTTAACAAGGGGTTTAACCAGGAAGGGGTAAAAAATGTTGGTCACTGCGGATGTCGAGTACCGTCTCCGAGTCGGTGGCTCGTGACTGGAGGCCTAGGTTTTAAAAGAAGTTGGTCGCAGTGACCAAGTTGTGTGTCGTTACCCTCAAAGACCACCAAGGTATAGAGAAGTTTTGGTTGATGGTTATTTTAAATGTTATTTAAGTTACGTTAATTGTTAAATAAAAGGTCGTAAGGCCATTTTACTCCAAAACCTTGTCAGGTCATGTATCAGGTAATTGGGGGGGTTTGGAGGTTATTGTTTAACAGGTTGGGAAAGAAAACTGGAGGTATATGTCCTTTATATGTCAAGAATAAAGTGGAGAAGGAAGGGCTGGTGCCAAAGTGGAGAGTAAGTGGAGTAGGAAGAGCTGGTGCCAAATAAGAGTAAGAAGTGGAGTAGGAATAGGTGGCCCCAAAAAGGAGGAAGAGGTAGTGGAGCAGTACCCATGGCCCTAGTATACTTACACAGCTCGTACCTTAACACTGGAAGCTCTGTAAAAGCGCTTCTGTGGGTGGTGCGGTGCAAACAAAATCAAGATGCTAAAGCTAAAATGAAGGTATTTTATTATTATTATTTGCTGAATAAAAATAAAGAGGCACTCCAATTTCCATGAGCTGCAAACCATCCCATGTCTGGTTTTCCCAGCGTCTCCTCCATAATGAAGAATAAACCAATAATTGTGGTGTCTAGCCGCAGGAGAAGGACACCTTCACTGGGGCCTTGCTGGGGGGGGGGGGGGGTTGACATACAAACGGGAGACACGATTGGAACGCTCAGATACAAACTACTGTACGAGCCCAGAAAACATTTGCTACATTCGCAAATCTATTATCCCGACATTACTACTTATATTATTGTGTTTGTGTCCCCCAGCCACGCAGAAGCTATGTGAAGCTGCATTTGTTGACGGCCTCCTGGGAAAAAGTAATTTTCATTTGTGCTGCACGCAGCAAGGGGTGCAAAGGAAAATCAATCCCTCAACGGGGGTAGAAAACAGCACATGTGATTGAAATTAATTTTATACAATGACAGTTGGTGTGAGAAATTAGAGAATCTCTAAAGAGTAATAGCGATAAAATCCAAGGTGCTGGTGAAAAGGGGGAAAAAAAAGATTCTCTTTCCTTAAAAATGGCTTCAGAGCTTTGTAGGTCAATGGCTTGAGAAAAGTAGGCAGGTTATGAGTTCTCTGCTCTTCATGCTTGTTCCAGGGCTGCATCTTGAAGTATTGACACCAGAGATGGACGGTTTGTAAGAGGGGCATCATGATTGGCTAATATTGGCACCAAACACACAAATCCCGGCCCCGCTCCTGTCCTTGCTAGAATACTTTCCATCCTACTGAGGCCGAACCCTCCACCATATTGTGCCAACTCCATGCCAGAGGCCTTCACATGACATTGACCTTTATATCCCCAAGGAAGGAGTGTCTACACATGACAGTCACATCACATCAACATACACTATATTAGCAAAAGTATTGGGACGCCCGCCTTTACACACACATGAACTTTAATGGCACCCCAGTCTTAGTCCGTAGGGTTCAATATTGAGTTGGCCCACCCTTTGCAGCTGTAGCAGCTTCAACTCTTCTGGGAAGGCCGTCCACAAGGTTTAGGAGTGTGTCTATGGGAATGTTTGACCATTCTTCCAGAAGTTCATTTGTGAGGTCAGGCACTGATGTAGGACGAGAAGGCCTGGCTCGCAGTCTCCGCTCTAATTCATCACAAAGGTGTTCTATCGGGTTGAGGTCAGGACTCTGTGCAGGCCAGTCAGGTTCCTCCACCCCAAAATCGCACATCCATGTCTTTATGGACCTTGCTTTGTGCACTGGTGTGCAGTCATGTTGGAACAGGAAGGGGCCGTCCCCAAACTGTTCCCACAAAGTTGGGAACATGAAATTGTCCAAAATGTCTTGGTATGCTGACGCCTTAAGAGTTCCCTTCACTGGAACTAAGGGGACAAGTCCAACCTCTGAAAAACAACCCCACACCATAATCCCCCCTCCACCCCCACACCATAATCCCCCCTCCCCCCACACCATAATCCCCCCCCTCCCCATAACCCCCCCCTCCACACCATAATCCCCCCTCCACCAAATTATTTGGACCAGTGCACAAAGCGAGGCCCATAAAGACATGGAGGAGCGAGTTTGGGGTGGAGGAACTTACCTGGCCTCCACAGAGTCCTGACCTCAACCCGATAGAACACCTTTGGGATGAATTAGAGAGAAGACTGCGAGCCAGGCCTTCTCATCAAACATCAGTTGCCTGACCTCACAAATGCTCTTCTGGAACAATGGTCAAACATTCCCATAGACACACTCCCAAACCTTGTGGACGGTCTTCCCAGAAGAGGTGAAGCTGTTATAGCTGCAAAGGGTGGGCCAACTCAATATTGAACCCTACGGACTAAGACTGGGATGCCATTAAAGTGCGTGTAAAGGCAGGCGTCCCAATACTTTTGTTAATATAGTATACATTACACAGTCAATCACATTTAGTGGATGATCCGCAGTAGTCACATGTGAAAGCACATTCAGCACTTCAAGCAGCCATCTCCCACTAACAGTCTCTCCTTTCCCCCAGGGTCATTAGTACTCACAGGACTGGGCTCTCTATAGACACCCCCTCCTTAAGTACACCTCTCCTGGGGAATAGCCTCACTCAGGGAATGCCTGGCCTTGCCTCAAAGCCCTCACCTCCATAAGGGTCAGGACGTCTCCAGCCAGCTCTCCTGTGTGCAGCTCTACTCCTCCCCGCCCTCCAGCCTTGTCCAGGGCCTCAATGTGCTGGCTACATACCTTGCTTCCCAGAAAATAAGACCTACCCCGAAAATAGGACCTATCTTGATTTTGTAGGATGGCTGCAATATAAGCCCTACCCTGAAAATAAGCCCTCGTTAAAGTCCTTGTAAAATCACGTAATCCACGCTGAAAAAAAGAATTATATAATGTCCAGTGTGTGTCTTTAACTATATGCCGCCCGCCCACCATCAAATGACTGCGTGACGGTGCGGCTCTTGTTCAGGGACAACGTCATATGATGGCCTCCCAGAACAGCCGCTCTCACGGGGGCGCGCTGTGTTGCTAGGACACGGTGCGACCCCGATCTCTGTAAAGAGCCGGTCACATATAAACACGGAAATGCCGATAATCGGCGCTCCTTGCCTCACACTGAGGAGAGGAGAGCCAATCAGCTCAGGGGACAAAAAAAAAAAATCATGCAATGCAAACCGGACGTCTTTGCCTGAGGAGGACGAAACGTGTTCGGCTCTGTTTGCTGATGTCTTCATTTTCGTGAATAAGCCAAATGATTTCAGTGTTCCAGCCCATTTCCCAACAATTAGGAGCCATGTTGACGCCAATCCATCATCCTGACGGCGGCATAAACAGGTCACCGCTCTGCCTGTGCCAGCTTTGCCGTGCACAGAGACGGGCGGACCGAAATATCTGCTCCATCATTTTCATCCAATTCTCAGCAGATTGCCCAAACTGATATGCCCAAAACTGGTAGCCGTTCCCCAATGCTCTACCTTTAAGCTGCCCTTAAGCTGGCCATCGAAATTCAGCTGGTTCATCAGAGACCGGACACATTTTGATCCATGTATGGGCAGGCTGGTTGGTTGTACAGAAGTTGATTTACCAATTGACTTTTGTACAACTGCCCTGCCAGCTTTACCCCACTCGATCAGTGCTGCAGGTTGTAGCCGGTAACACTGATCAGTGTATTCTGATGGTGGGAAGTCTCCCTACTGCGAGAAAACATGAGCTCAGCGACAGTGCCAGGACAAGGTCATTTAGAGCCCGGGGGGAACATGCCAAAATGCACCCTCCCCCCCCAGATCAAGACGAATGAGCATGCTTACCCCCCAAGCATGAATTCCCCCTCCTTCCATTGAAATTCCCCCTCCAAGAACAAATCTTTGCTCCCCCATCCCCCCATCCCCCCTCCCAGCTCAAATCCTCTCTCTCTTCAAATCCCCCCCCCCCCCCCAACACACATACACCCCTCAAACGAAAAAAAAAATCACTCTTTCTAGCACAATTTCTCTAACATTCAAATTTCCCCTCCGGGTACATATCCCCCCCCCACACACACACATACACCAAATCTCCCTCCCAGCACAAATCCCTGCCCCCCCCCCCCACATTTCCCCTTCTAACACAAATACTTCCCAATCATCCCTACTAAGACAATCCCCCCTCCCCCCACACCAAATCCCCCCCCCCCAATTCCCCCTCCTAGCACAAATCCTCCCCCCCTTCACATTTCCCCCTAGCACAAAAAATATGCCCCAGTCATCCCTACTAGCACAAACCCCCCACCCCCAAAAAAAAATTCCCTTCCCGGTACACATCCTCTCCTCCCACACCAAATTCTCCCCCCAGTCCTCCCTCCTAGCACAAATCCCCCCACCCCAAAAAAAAAAAAAAACATTCCCCTCCGAATACACATCCTCTTCCCCTCACACCAAATCCCCCTCCCAGCACAACCCCCCTACCAACCCCCCTCCTAGCGTAAAACCTCCTTCCCCCACACATTTTCCCTCCTAGCACAAATATGCCCCAATCATCCCTACTAGCACAAACCCCCCACCCCCAAAAAAAAATTCCCTTCCCGGTACACATCCTCTCCTCCCACACCAAATTCTCCCCCCAATCCCCCCTCCTAGCACAAATCCCCCCCCCCCATCCTCTCCCCCTCACACCACACACATTTCCACTCCTAGCACAAATATGCCCCAATCATCCCTACTAACACAACCCCCCCCCAAAAAAAATTCCCCTCTGAGTACACATTCTCTTTTCCCACACCAAATCCCCTCCCAGCACAAATTCCCCCCCCCCATCCCCCCCCCCCTCCTACCACAAATCTTCCCCCCCCTCACACCACACACATTTCCCCTCCTAGCACAAATATTCCCCAATCATCCCTACTACCACAAGTCCCCCCCTCCCCCCAGCACAAATCCTCTTCCCCCTCTCAACACAAATCCCCCAAATCACCTTTCCTAGCACACACCTAAATTTCTCTTCCGTTTAACTCACTGGTTAAAACAAAAACTGACCCATCTATGGCGCATGTGTCAGACACAAGACCCCCCGGGCCGAATCCGGCCCCTCCGGGCCATTTCAACTGGCCTTCACATCTCTCCTGCAGCTGCGGAGCCCCCCCATCTCCGCCCCCAGCAGAGAGGCCCATAGAACTCCTCCACCAGATCCTGCACCTCTCTGTGCAGCTGCGGCATCCCCCTTGCCTCTCCCCTGGTCTCAGCATTCAGCCCTCCTCTGGTCCTCCTCCAGACCCTGCACTTTCTCCTTCCCAGATTCGCCCTCGGCAGAGAGGACCATAGAACTCCTCCACCAGATCCTGCACCTCTCTGTGCAGCTGCGGCATCCCCCTTGCCTCTCCCCTGGTCTCAGCATTCAGCCCTCCTCTGGTCCTCCTCCAGACCCTGCACTTTCTCCTTCCCAGATTCGCCCTCGGCAGAGAGGACCATAGAACTCCTCCACCAGATCCTGCACCTCTCTGTGCAGCTGCGGCATCCCCCTTGCCTCTCCCCTGGTCTCAGCATTCAGCCCTCCTCTGGTCCTCCTCCAGACCCTGCACCTTCTGCTTCCCAGATCTGCCCCCAGCAGGGAGGACCCTAGAACTCCTCCCCCAGATCCTGCACCTCTCTGTGCAGCTGCAGCACCCCCCTTGCCTCTCCCCTGGTCTCAGTACTCAGCCCTCCTCTGCTCCTCCTCCAGACCCTGCACTTTCTGCTTCCCAGCTCCGCCCCCAGCTTCGTCTTATAGTCAACGAGATGCAAATTTGCACTGAAGTCAACAGGGGGCGTTTTTGCATTGAAGTGAAGAGGGGCGCAATTTGCATTGAAGTCAATGGGATGCAAATTTGCATCAAAGTCAGTAGGGGGCATTTTTGCATTGAAGTCAATGGGACCCAATGTTACATTGAAGTCCATGGGGTGAGATTTTGCATTGAAGTCAATAGGGGAAGTTTTTGCATTGAAGTCAATAAGATGTGATTTTGCACCAAAATCAATAGGGGGCATTTTTGCATTAAAGTCAATGGGATGTGATTTTGCATTAAAGTCAATAGGGGGCGTTTTTGCACTGAAGTCAATAGGGGGCGTTTTTGCACGGAAGTCAATAGGACGGGATTTTGCATTGAAGTCAATGGGGGGGGGGGGTTGCATTGAAGTTAATTAGGGAGCGTTTTTGCATTGAAGTCAATGGGGGGGCGTTTTTGCATTGAAGTCAATGCAATGCAATGCCGTTTATTTTAAATCAGAAAAAACCCTACTTTCGGCTGATCGTTTTCAGCTGCTGATATGTCGGTGCATCGCATTCCCTAGTAAGAGCTGCTGCTGTTTAGTCTGCATGGTGTGCGATGGCTATTTTGTAGTCCAGATTTCCTGATGCGTACTCAGCGCTTCGTTTCCCATTTTGATACCAACCCCCCCCCCCTCCCCCAATATTGGACACAAGGAGTTATTTGCGGCGCGTATTAATTAGTGGGTTTTGCGTTCTCTCGTGCGCCCGCGGTGACCTCCGGCGCTCTCCTCTCCCCGGACGGCGGTGACAAGGGCGCGGCGCGTTATAAATGGGAGTAGAGTGGTAAGACAAGCAGTGATCAGATCAGTATTCTGGATCCTCCTCGCCGCTGTCAAAGCCGAGGTCCTCAGCGCTCATCTTTAATCATCATCCGGCGGGAGCGGCGCCACTTCACGCCAAGGTCATAAAGATACATAAATAAAAACACGGTGATTTGGTATAATTATGGGGATTGGGACTTGGCAGCGCCGGCTTGTCAAACGCTGAAATGAATGGCTTCCCTCACCTGGAATCGTCCTCATTGGAGGTAATTTATACGCTCGCTCGTCCTTTATTTAATGGATGGTGACGGTGTCGACGCGGGTCGCCGCGCCCAGGGAAATGCCGCAGTGTCTTGGTGGATGGGTGACCCCGCCGACGTCAGCTTGGCTTCCGCCTTATTGTAGATCCAAAGCTCAGAAAGGGGGAAACCCACCAGGGGCGTCTATCTTTTTTTGGGGGAGACTCAGGCTTTGTTTAGAGGGGGGGGCGTCAAAAATGTGCGGTTGAGTCATGTTTTTACCACCCACTAACCACCCCCCTTTAACCACTTCAGTACCGGGAACTTTTACCCCCTTCCTGGCCAGGCCAAGTTTCAGCTTTCAGCGCTGTCACACTTTGAATGACAATTGGGCGGTCATACAACACTGTACACGTGACATTTTTTATCATTTTTCTGACACAGATAGAACTTTCTTTCGGTGGCATTTTATCTTCTCCGGGGTTTTATTTTTTGCTAAACAAACAAAAGAAAACAGAATTAAAAAAAAAAAAAAGTTTTTCTTAGTTTCTGTTATACAATTTTGTAAATAAGTAAATTTTCTCCTTCACTGATGGGCACTGGTAAGGCTGCACTGAAAGGCACTGATGAGAAATGATGGGCACTTATAGGCACTGATAGGTGGCACTGATGGGCAATGATAGACAGGACAAATGGGCATTGATGGGAACTGATAGGTGGCACTGATGGGCAATGATAGGCACTGATAGGTGGCACTGATGGGCAATGATAGGCACTGATGGGCAATGATGGGCACTGATAGGTGGCACTGATGGGCAATGATAGGCACTGATAGGTGGCACTGATGGGCAATGATGGGCACTGATAGGTGGCACTGATGGGCAATGATAGGCACTGATAGGTGGCACTGATGGGCAATGATGGGCACTGATAGGTGGCAATGATAGGCACTGATAGGTGGTACTGATGGGCAATGATGGGCACTGATAGACAGGACAGATGGGCATTGATGGGAACTGATAGGTGGCACTGATGGGAAGCCTTTATGGGCACTGATGGGTGGCACTGATGGGCATTGATAGGTGGCACTGATGGGCAATGATAGACAAGACAGATGGGCATTGATAGGTGGCACTGATGGGAACTGATAGGCGGCATTGATGGGCACTGATAGGTGGCAATGATGGGCACTGATGGGAAGCCTATATGGGAACTGATGGGTGGCACAGATGTTTACTGATGGTGGCAATGATGGGCATTGATAGATGGCACTGATGTTCACTGATAGTGCCCATCATTGCCACCTATCAGTGAACATCAGTGCCACCTATCAGTGCCCATCAGTGCCACCTATCAATGCCCATCATTGCCACCCATCAGTGCCCATAAAGGCTGCCCATCATTGCCACCTATCAATGAACATCAGTGCCACCTATCAGTGCCCATCAGTACCACCTATCAATGCCCATCATTGCCACCCATCAGTGCATATAAAGGCTGCCCATCATTGCCACCTGATGGGCAGTCTTTATGGGCACTGATGGGTGGCAATGATGGGCATTGATAGGCAGCACTGATCACTGATAGGTGGCACTGATGGGCACTGATAGATGGCACAGCTGAGTAATTTGCATCACTGCTGGGAACTGGTGAGCATTACTGGTGGATATTACTAGTGGGCTCTGATAGGCATCACAGGCGGGTATCACTGATGAGCACAGATTTACATCACTGGTGGGCACTCGAGGGCATTACTA
Organism: Lithobates clamitans; assembly: GCA_037952925.1. Classification (NCBI taxonomy): domain Eukaryota; kingdom Metazoa; phylum Chordata; class Amphibia; order Anura; family Ranidae; genus Lithobates; species Lithobates clamitans. The sequence goes on from JBBGZY010002329.1 coordinate 516,897, forward strand.
GTGGGCACTGAATGCAGCCGACCTTCATAGGAAATAAATGTATTAGTCAAATGATGGTGATTATTTGTGACGGCTATGTGATGGATTGGGATTTTGGTGAGGTTTTGATAAGTAGAACCCAAAGTGTGGGGAAGGGTAGATGTGAGTGTGGATCTCCCTTACCTCTGAAGCCTGATCTGATTTTGGATTGCACTTCAGAGGCTACTGACAGGCAGCAAGGAAGCGGTGCAACTCCTCCTCATCGCCTGCTTGAACCCCATCAAACGTGCCATGTGACCACTATGACCAAATAAAATGGTTAGCAGGACAACGACCCGAAACATCCAGCCAGAGCTACAATGGGATGGTTTACATCAAAGCATATTCATGTGTTAGAATGGCCCAGTCACAGTCCAGACCTAAATCCCATTGAGAATCTGTGGCAAGACTTGAAAATTGCTGTTCACAGACGCTCTCCATCCAATCTGACAGAGCTTGAGATATTTTACAAAGAAGAATGGGCAGAAATGTCCTCTCTAGATGTGCAAAGCCGGTAGAGACATCCCCAAAAAGACTTGTAGAGAAAGGGGGTTCTACAAAGTATTGACTCCCGGGGGCGCCATACAAATGTCCCTCCCCCACACTTTTCACATATTTATTTGTATAATTTATCATTTTCCTTCCACTTCACAATTATGTGACACTTTGTGTTGGTCTATCACATAAAATCCCAATAAAATACATTTACGTTTTTGGTTGTAACATGACAAAATGTGGGGAATTTCGAGGGGTATGAATACTTTTTCAAGGCACTGTACATCTTTATAATATGGAGGAAGCAAATATTTTGTTTGGCCTCTGTGTGGCGCTCCATTCTTCTTTTCTGGTGATCCAGACCAAGAAGGTCCCCATTGTGGCCCTTGAGTTGCCTTTACAAGGAATATTATACTGCCCTCTACTGGAGGATTCAAAGATTATTGGATTCAGAGATTCAACATCTTTATAATACAAGGAACCTTTAGCCTCTGTGTGGCGCTCCGATCTTCTTTTCTGATGATCCTGATCCTAAACACCCCTTTGTGGCCTCCAGTGTTAATGTTAGTCTTAGGACTAAAACGGCGTTTTTAGTTTTAGTCCCATTTTAGTCTTCTGCAATTGTTTTAGTCGTATTTAGTCGACAAAATCTCCAGTACATTTCAGTAATTGCAATTTAGTTTTAGTCATAGTCTTTTGACTAAAAATGGCATTTTAGTTTTAGTCTCATTTTAGTCATCTCAATTGTTTTAGTCGTATTTTAGTCGACTAAAATAGTATTCATTTAGTCGACTAAAATGTTTTAGGTCGACTAAATTAACCCTGGTGGCCTATCCAATAAATATTATACCTCCTCCTATAGGATTCAGAGCTTCCCAATTATATATTTATAATTAGAAATAAAAAAAAAAGCAGCTAAAATCTGATTGGCTGTTTTGGGCCATATGCTGCCCTCTGCTGGAGGACTCAAAGATTATTGGATTCAGAGCTTACTACATCTTTATAATATGTATCTTTATCTATAATAAGGCAAATGTTTTCTTTTGGCCTCTGTGTGGCGCTCCATTCTTCTTTTTCTGATGATCCTGACCCTTTAGTGGCCCTTGAGTTACCTATACAAGGAATATTATACTGCCCCCTATAGGAAGATTCTGAGAATATTGGATAAAAGCTCCCCAATTATGTATTTATAATTAGGAAAAAAAGGCAGCTAAAATCTGATTGGTTGCTTGGACCTCCCTTTTCTAGGAAGCGTTTTTTTTTTTTTATAAAAAAGAGTAAATACATCTGAATTAGATGATTTGGTTGGATTAGTTGCCTCTTTCCATGTGCAAAACGCGTCATACTGTCCCCCCCCCTCCCCCCCCCTCGCCATATTCTGCTGATGGCGCTATTTTCCTGTACTGTATCGCCTCTGCGTCTCTCTCATTCCTTTGTCCCATTGTTACCATTCTTTGGTCTATTTACAGCTCTAAGCTCTACGGAAATGCGCTTTGAAAAATAAGAAAAGTGATTTCTGCAACCGAGGCAGAAATGACGAAACACTAAATAATGAAATTTAACTTGCAAAAAAAAAAAGAATCCAAAGGGAACAGATAAAAAGAGAAAGTAGGTAATAAGGGGACTTAAGCTTGTAGGACATGTCCCGGCTGATCCGCTTCAATGAGCTAAAAGGCTGTCAGAGGATCCCTGAGCTGTAATCCTTATTTTTTTTTTATAGTTTTGAGGGCGTATGTAATACAATACAATGTAATACAATACAATCTAATATAGTGTAATACAGTACTACCTATGGAGGATAATGACACCAGGCAGATTTCCTCTTCGGCAATACAGGATAGAAAATGAATTATGTGTATAAAAACATTGTTACACTAATGTAACATTTTTATTGTAAAGGGAATTTATTGTAGTTTTGTATGTTTTGTTGTGTGTGTGTGTGTGTGTGTTTTTTTTTTTTTGTTATTATGCCCAGAACTAAAAATATATTTTTTATATTAAAAAAAAAAACAACAGACTGTAATTTTTTACAAATAAAATATAGACGACCAGTGGGTGTTAAAATAAAATAAAAAAAAGCTGTTGCTCCCTGCAGTATTTCCTTTTAGCCACAAGGTGTCCTCAGTCTCCCAGGTTGAAAGCTGGGGGAAGGTCTGGGGAGATTCAGGGGTGACATGGACCCGCCCACGAGGGGGCGTCACCATGGCGCCTTTAATTCACAGTGTAATGATGAAGAACATCGCGAATGCCATCATTTCACCACCTGGAGATGATCAGAAGAACAAGGGGAACAGTAAAAATGTATTGCATATGAATATTTGTATTGTTTTTTTCATCCGTGAGCTCCTTCTTGTGACGGAAGCGTCCGGCCCTCAGCTTGGCTGCCTCCGTCAAGTTATATAGCCTGCAAATAATGCAGGGATTATAGCTGAGCATAAACAGAAAAGTCAGTGCTACTACCCATACACCACATAGATAGCAGAGCTCCCAGGTGCTCGATCCACAGTCGCTGGCTGAGTAGAGTAATGTAGAAAAAATGATCCGCACTCTTAAAATTTCTTAATTTTATTGAATAGCCACAGTGAACAAACACAAATTAAGTCAGTTGACGCGTTTCAGCCTATAAGGCCTTAGTCATAATGACTAAGGCCTTATAGGCTGAAAGGCGTCAACTGACTTGATCTGCGTTTGTTCACTGTCGCTATTCTTAAAATTTCCTAATTTTTTTAAATAGCCACAGTGAACAAACACAGATTAAGTCAGTTGACGCGTTTCGGCCTATAAGGCCTTAGTCATAATGACTAAGGCTTTATAGGCTGAAAGGCGTCAACTGACTTGATCTGTGTTTGTTCACTGTGGCTATTCCATAAAATTAAGAAATTTTAAGAGCAAATGCTGCTGCTGTCCTAGATGAGCCAATTGTCATTTATCCATCTCAGCTGTGTGTTGAGCCTCTTCTCCGGAGTTACGCTTTAATCGAATTGAATAACAATGGAGAAGTGTTTCTGGTGGGGGTGATGATGGGCATTGGACACGTGTCACGCCGCGTTCTTCCAGACAGATAACAAGCCGGAATGCATTTCTGGGCTGAATAGAGAACACAGATTAGAAACCTCCTTGGCGGCATCGATCAGAAAACAAAGTGCGTCAGCCGGGGTCCTGGGAATCTACCATCGGATTATATCCCCCGCGGGCCCCTCGCCCTCCTCGCCGCTCTTTTTTGCCCTTGAAGTGGATTTGCAAAATGAAAATGAACAATTTATGACGGCTTTGTTCATTGATTTCCTGAGGAATGAAAATAAATCGTTACGTGCCAAAGACGGGATTTATTGCCTTCCCAATCTACTCCCAAATTGGACTTGAGAAGATCTGAAACCAGTTATGATGGGGGCATGACAGTGCAAGCACAGGCCAGCTTGGAGAGGAAAGCGACCCCCGAAAGTGAGTTTAATTAGCTTTCTAGAAAGCACAGCAGCTGTGCTAAAGTCACTCGGATCATTCTGTATAGCTGGGTCAAAATGTCATAAAATCCAATGCAGCCTATTACAGCAAACTCTGCTTCTAGGCGTGACAGCGCTCTCCTGTCACATGACACGGCACTTGAGATGTAGACCACAAATTTATGTCGTTTCCCTGCAAGGTGCCAGAATTAAATTGGTTGTGAAGGCTGGAAAAACGTTTAGTGTGCAGCTCCCGCCTCACCCACCCGATCCAGCAATGTGCGCGGGAGCAGAAGCTCTCTCAGGTCTCTCCCTCCTCATTGGGTGAGAACAGAGCAGCGGGAGCAGGGGACAGATCTGACACAAGGCAAACAAGGTGTTTGCTTTGGGCGGCATTTTTCAGGGGGGGGGGGGTGACCGTGCTATAGCAGAATGACGGATACAGCGTGGTCGTCCAGTGCTGGGAGGGCATCTATTGATGCCCACCCAGAAACGCACTCCTCTCCGACCCTCCCTCACGTGGCACACACCCATCGCAATCTGTGATCGCTGTGTCCTTTGGACACTTCATGGATTGAGGTAAAGAGCCAATCACAGCTGATCGTGATCTAAACTCACTTGCCAGTTATCGGCATTCTTTTGCTCATAGCGTGAGGAGAGAAGAAGAGAGATGGTAACTGGCAGGTGTGAAAGGGACATCTACACTGATAATCAGTACAGCCCCAGCAATGCCCGTCTGTGCCCATCCATTCTGCCAATCAGTGGCAATCAGTGCTATCAGTGCTGCCAATCAGTGTTGCCTGTCAGTGCCCATCAGTGCTGCCAATTAGTGCCCATAAGTGCTGCCAATCCATGCCCCCTCATCAGTGCCCTTCAGTGCCGCCTAATAGTGCCCATTAGTGCCTCATCATAAGTGTACATCAGTGCTGCCTATCAGTGCTCTTCAGAGCCGCCTATCAGTGCCCTTCAGTGCCGCCTAATAGTGCCCATTAGTGCCTCATCATAAGTGCACATCAAGGCCGCCTATTAGTGCCCATCAGTGCTGCCTATTAGTGCCCTTCAGTGCCGCCTATCAGTGCCCATCAGTGCTTCCTATTAGTGCCCATCAGTGCCACCTATTCGTTCCCATCAGTGCTGCCTATCAGTGCCCATCAGTGCTGCCTATCAGTGCCCTTCAGTGCCACCTATCAGTGCCCTTCAGTGCCACCTAATAGTGCCCATTAGTGCCTCATCATAAGTGCACATCAGTGCCGCCTATCAGTGCCCATCAGTGCTGCCTATCAGTGCCCTTCAGTGCTGCCTATCAGTGCCCTTCAGTGCCGTCTATCAGTGCCCATCAGTGCTGCCTATTAGTGCCCATCAGTGCCACCTATTCGTTCCAATCAGTGCTGCCTATCAGTGCCCTTCAGTGCTGCCTATCAGTGCCCATCAGTGCTGCCTATCAGTGCCCTTCAGTGCCGCCTATCAGTGCCCTTCAGTGCCATCTATCAGTGCCCATCAGTGCTGCCTATTAGTGCCCATCAGTGCCACCTATTCGTTCCAATCAGTGCTGCCTATCAGTGCCCTTCAGTGCTGCCTATCAGTGCCCATCAGTGCTGCCTATCAGTGCCCTTCAGTGCCGCCTATCAGTGCCCTTCAGTGCCATCTATCAGTGCCCTTCAGTGCTGCCTATTAGTGCCCATCAGTGCCACCTATTCGTTCCCATCAGTGCTGCCTATCAGTGCCCTTCAGTGCTGCCTATTAGTGCCCATCAGTGCCACCTATTCGTTCCCATCAGTGCTGCCTATCAGTGCCCTTCAGTGCTGCCTATTAGTGCCCATCAGTGCCAGTGCTGTCTATCAGTGCCCTTCAGTGCTGCCTATTAGTGCCCATCAGTGCCACCTATCCATTCCCATCAGTGTCGCCTATCAGTGCCCTTCAGTGCCGCCTATCAGTGCCCTTCAGTGCTGCCTATTAGTGCCCATCAGTGCCACCTATTCGTTCCCATCAGTGCTGCCTATCAGTGCCCTTCAGTGCTGCCTATTAGTGCCCATCAGTGCCACCTATTAGTGCCCATCAGTGCTGCCTATCAGTGCCCATCAGTGCTGCCTATCAGTGCCCTTCAGTGCCACCTATCAGTGCCCTTCAGTGCCGCCTAATAGTGCCCATTAGTGCCTCATCATAAGTGCACATCAGTGCCGCCTATCGGTGCCCATCAGTGCTGCCTATCAGTGCCCTTCAGTGCCGTCTATCAGTGCCCATCAGTGCTGCCTATTAGTGCCCATCAGTGCCACCTATTCGTTCCCATCAGTGCTGCCTATCAGTGCCCTTCAGTGCTGACTATCAGTGCCCATCAGTGCTGCCTATCAGTGCCCTTCAGTACCGCCTATCAGTGCCCTTCAGTGCCATCTATCAGTGCCCATCAGTGCTGCCTATTAGTGCCCATCAGTGCCACCTATTCGTTCCCATCAGTGCTGCCTATCAGTGCCCTTCAGTGCTGCCTATTAGTGCCCATCAGTGCCACCTATTCGTTCCCATCAGTGCTGCCTATCAGTGCCCTTCAGTGCTGCCTATTAGTGCCCATCAGTGCCAGTGCTGTCTATCAGTGCCCTTCAGTGCTGCCTATTAGTGCCCATCAGTGCCACCTATCCGTTCCCATCAGTGTCGCCTATCAGTGCCCTTCAGTGCCGCCTATCAGTGCCCTTCAGTGCTGCCTATTAGTGCCCATCAGTGCCACCTATTTGTTCCCATCAGTGCTGCCTATCAGTGCCCTTCAGTGCCACCTGTCTGTTCCCATCAGTGCTGCCTATCAGTGCCCTTCAGTGCTGCCTATAAGTGCCCATCAGTGCCAGTGCCGTCTGTCAGTGCCCTTCAGTGCTGCCTATTAGTGCCCATCAGTGTCACCTATCCGTTCCCTTCAGTGCCCTTCAGTGCAGCATATCAGTGCCCTTCAGTGCAGCATATCAGTGCCCTCTCCCAGTGCCCATTAGTGCTGCCTATCAGTGCCCTTCAGTGCCACCTGACGGTTTTAGTCTTGCCTAGGCCACCACACAACCCATATACACCACTGAGCGCCACAGCAATCACAGATCATTGCTAATGCGCACAGAGGGGGGAGGGGGGGCATTCTGGAAGCACAATCATGGGGGGGAATGTCATATGACATCCTTCCGGCAATGAGCAACCTCGCTGAAGCCGTCATTGTGAAGAGGTAAATACCACATTCAGCTGAATGTTATTAGGCTATTCTCTCTCCAGTTCCAAAGTTATTCATTCATAGAGAATAGTGTGGATCAGGTTAAAAAAAATCAAATAATGGCCACTAGATGGCGCTGACGATGTTAAGAAATTCTTACTTGCTATGATTGTGCGCCCTTTAAAGTGACAATAATTAGGTGTTTTCCTGATTCACTCTGTTCTATATGAATAAATACCATTCGACCTGCTGAGAAAATAATCCTCATAAGATTCGATCTTGCCCCCATTCGCACAGGACAAACGCAGTTTCACCGGAGGAATCGATCTACGAACGTTTTTATAACTACACCCCATCGTGGCTCTTCACACCTGGAGGAAGATTTACGAAACGTCTTTCATTTCTTTCCTCTGAAGAAAGTGTTTCATTTTAATGAGCTGCTATTTCATTTTTAATTCTGATCATCCAGATCGTCCCTTTGATGCTCCTGAGTTATTGCGTTATTAATTCTTTGCCGAAAAAGAAAAGATGAATTATCGTGAGTTATCCACAAGAACTTTCCGGGTTCCCAAGTTGCTACGCCGCCGATCCCCCCCCGCCGATCCCCCCGCCGAGACGACGAGGACCCAAAACTAAAAAAAAAAAAAGACGAACAATCCATATTCAATACGTATTCATCTCACCGTCTCCGGCTTTGTCTCCACATCACTCCGGGGGCGGCAGACGTGCCCATTGTGTGCCGATTGACGTATGGTAATGCCGCCATTGGCGACCGACTCCTCCGCCCGAGTGATTTGTTTACATTAGCGGGTCATTAGAAGTCAGAGATTTAATTCTCCCGGTAAAAAGAATTGTGCCAACGTCAACCCCCCCCCACCCCCTCCCCCGCCGAAATGCTAAGACGCTGTCAGGAGGGATCGCAATACAGAGGCAAAGCGTCTCCACAATTGCGCTGACTATAAAAAGCGCCGGAGGCGGCGGACTTCGCGTTCAATCGTTTACAAGGAACGTTCACTTTAATGCCGGCCATACTCGGTTCGAATTTCCTAAGAATTTTCTTTCGAAAATCGTATGAAAGAATTTTCGGACGCATTTCGCACCATTAGTGGGGCTGCAACAACGGCCGATTTTCGTGCGGCAATCAAATTTGAGGAATCGGCCGTGTTGGAAATTTTTAGAAAAACAAACGATTTTCTGATCAGTGATGGGAGAATCGTGCGAGAAATGTAATAAGAAAAGAACATTTTACGGAGAGGAAAGAAGATTCCCGGCCACGAAAATTCTTTTCTGAAGCAACATGCGGTGAAATTGAAGGCTTGGGCAGCCGAACTTCGATAATCAATGGTGGCGCCATCCGATCACAAAAGAAGAACTTTCTGATTTTGAAAAGAAAATTTGTTTGAAATTCGACCGTGTATGGCCTGCATTAAGTGAATCTGCACCTCGCCTCTCTCCATTATCTAGGGCAGTGATGAGGAACCTCGGCACCCCAGAGGTTTTGGTACTACATTTTCCATGATGCTCAGGCACTCTGCAGTGTAGCTGAGCATCATGGGAAATGTAGTTCCAAAACAAATGCGGTGCCGAGGTTCCCCATCACTGATCTAGGGAACGGTACATTAACCCCTTCAGTACCGGGCACTCTCCCTTTCCTGCCCAGGCCAATTTTCAGCTTTCAGCGCTGACGCATTTTGAATGACAATTGCGCGGTCATACAACACTGTACACATATGAGATTTGTATCATTTTTTTTTAAATAGATAGAGCTTTATTTCGGTGATATTTAATCACTTACTATATAAGCAAAAAAATACCAAAAAAGTTTGGAAAAAAAAAAGAAGAAGTTTTTATTAGTTTCTGTTATAAAATTTTGCGAATAAATAATTTTTTACAAGTTTATTTAATACAAATAAAGTTTCTTCATAAATTTTGGCCAAAACATATTCTGCTACATTTCTTTGGTGAAAATAACCCAAATCAGTGTATATTATTATTATTGTATATTATTTAGTCTGTAGGAAAGTTAGAGAATCCACATCCGATATATATATATATATATATATATATATATATATATATATATATATATATATATATATATATATATACATATATATATATATTATATATATATATTTATATATATATATATACTGTATATACATATATACACATACATTTACCAGACACTTTATTAGGTCCCCCTTGCTAGTAGTGGGTTGGACCCCTTTATTAGGTCCCCCTTGCTAGTAGTGGGTTGGACCCCCTTTATTAGGCCCACCTTGCTAGTAGTGGGTTGGACCCCTTTATTAGGTCCCCCTTGCTAGTAGTGGGTTGGACACCCTTCATTAGGACCACCTTACTAGTACCGGGTTGGACCCCCTTTATTAGGTCCACCTTGCTAGTATCGGGTTGGACCCCCTTTATTAGGACCACCTTACCAGTACCGGGTTGGACCCCCTTTATTAGGACCACCTTGCTAGTATCGGGTTGGACCCCCTTTCACTGTTTCCAACAAAAATATAAAAGTGCGGAAACTTTTTGAAGACCCTATATATATATATATATATATATATATATATATATATATATATATATACTGTATATATTAAAATCGATCAATACCGATGTACTGGCAGCCAATCTCATTTCTTGAGGTCCTCAAAATGTCCCCTTTTTGGAAAGTAGACAGTCCAAGGTATTTAGTAGGAGGCACGGAGAGTTTTTTTTAGTTGTCATTTTTTGTCCCAATTTTTTGGAAAATGAAGAATTAAAATATATATATATATTTTTTTTACATGTCACCAGTGCAGTACAGCCTCATCATATGACTGGTGTGGTGGTGATCAGGGACACTGACTGGTGACAGTATGTTAAAAAAAAAGTAATACTTTTTTTTTTTAACAGTAGCGGCTGGTGCTCCATTGGTCGGGGGGGGGGGGATGCGGCAGACAGACCTGACCACAGACCCCCATTCCCCCCCCTCCACGTTGCTCCAGCAAGCCACCCCACTCTAACCACCCCCCCCGTCCATTGAGCCTGCCACCGTACACCATTGACAACACCACCCATCCCCCTGCCCCAGGTGGCCAGCTTACCCTCTTGCCTATCAGCCTCGCACTTACCCAGGTCACGGCTGCGGCAGCTTCCTCCCTCTGTCTCCTCCATGTCCTGGCGCTTCTCCTGCCAGCCAATGGGGTCTCAGGACCCGCTTCCTGATTGGCCAGGAGGAGAAAGAGGAAGACATTAGCGAATATTAATTTGATAATGTCACACAACAGGTTTGGCTCAGGGCACAGTGCTCTGCGCCCCGAGCCCACCCCTTTTTTAAGCCAATTAGAGCCTCAGACTTTAGTCATGTGCTTCACACAAAAAAAAATCCATAGACATCCATGCATCCGGCGCCCTGCATGTAGATTAGGGGGCCGGGCGCATGGATTAGGAGGAGGGGGGTGGTGCCCGTGCGCCCCTAATGGGTGGGCAGCCACTGGTTTTTAATAATTCTATTTTTTTACATACTTAGACCAGAGCAGTGGACACTCTGCTGCTCTGGGGAGGTGATCAGGTTTTTTTTTTTCACTATGATTGCCTATTACAGTGATGATCTGATCAATGTTGTAAGCAAAAGTTTCCATACCAGCTGGGTAATAGCAATTCCCTGGTCGTCTGATGTCAAGCCCAGGAAACTAATCATATTAATTTTCTTATTTGCAGTGGAAGACTAGGTTGGAAGCCAATTTGATGTTTTGGGTAACGTGGAGACTTTATAAAGACGAGGGTTGTTTTAGAAGGAGAGAGATGTAACACCTTGGAATTATATACTATTCCCTCTAATAACACGATCCTGAGACACGGCGCAAACTGAGTTTTTTGACATTCAAAGTCATCATTGAGATTTTTGCTATTAGCTCGGAGGCTTATGTTGTCAAATCCATCGGCAATCCATTATTCCTCATCCCTCTGAATGGTATTTTTGTCATATGTTGACGGGATTCGTGATCTCATGGAGAAAGGTCTCGCTCTTCGCGGAGTGACAACCCGGATAATGAGCCCGGGAGATGGTGAAGAGCACGAGAGATTGGAGACCTCCATCTCAATGATATATTCAACTGGCTCCAGAGTGGGGAGATTTAGCAATATCCCTCATGACAGCAGAACAGCCGAGTCAATATCAATATAAGTCGGAAGGTCACAAGGCGGCAAACACATTCCAGTGATTTAAAGGGACATGTCAGTCAAGAAAAAAAAAAATCATTTTGAGCAGTTATTGGGACCAGTCTGTCCAATCGATATGTCCTCAAAGATTTGCCTATACTTTGCCTTTAAAAGTAGACGACTCGATTTTCTTTCCTTTCACCATGGGAAGGTCTTCTGTTGGCAGGGCGGTGGGGCACAGAGAGCCTTCCTGGCCAGCAGAATACTATGATTACTGCTGGTGGCTAGCAGACATTCGGTCCAGTCTCTACAGCATTCCTTAGCGCTGGGGTGTCAAGCTATTATCTTGATGCCCATAGGTGTTGCTTTAAAAGCCTTTCCAGGTCATCAGTTTAGAGTTACGGTAGTCAGAAATTAGGACCCTAAAATTATTGCTCCACCTTCTGCGCCCTCCATATTTCTCCTCTTCCTAAATCCAGTAACCTCCATATTGCTCCTCTTCCCAAATCCAACAACCTTCATATTGCTCCTCTTCCCAAATCCAACAACCTTCATATGGCTCCCCTTCTCTACCTTTTAGAGCCCTCCATATTGCTCCTCTTCCAAAATTCAGCAACCTCCATATTGCTCCTCTTCCAAAATTCAGCAACCTCCATATTGCTCCTCTTCTCCTCCTTCAGTTCCCTCCATATTGCTCCTCCCAAATTCAGCAACTTCATTATTGCTCCTCTTCTCCCCATTCAGTGCCCTCCATATTGCTCCTCACAAATCCAGCAACCTCCATATTGCTCCTCACAAATCCAGCAACCTCCATATTGCTCCTCTTCCTAAATCCAGCAATCTTCATATTGCTGCTCTTCTCTACCTTCGGTACACTCCATATTCCTCCTCATCCTAAACCCTGCAACCTCCATATTGCCCCTTTTCTCTGCCCTAAGTGACCTTCATGTCACGTCTCTTCCCAAACCCTGCAACCTCTATATTCCTCCTCTTCTCCACCTTCATTGCCCTCTATACTACCCCTTCTTTGTATTGTTCCTCCAGTCTGCCTCCAGGACCCCCCGTCATTCTCCCCTTTTCAATTTCAGTGCCCTCCATGTTGCTCCTCTTCCCAAATCCAGCAACCTCCACATTGCTCCTCTTCTATACCTTCATTACTCTCCATATTGCTCCTGATCCTTAACCATGTAACCTCTATATATGCTCCTCCTTTCTATCTTCAGAGCCCTCCATATTGCTCCTCCTCCCAAATTCAGCAACCTCCATATTGCTCCTCTTCTTCCCCTTCAGTGCTCTCCATATTGCTCTTTGTCCCAAATCCAGCAACCTCATTATTGCTCCTCTTCTCCCCCTTCAGTGCCTTCCATATTGCTCCTACTCCCAAATCCAGCAACCTCCAAAATGCTCCTCTTCTCCCCCTTCAGTGCCCTCCATATTGCTCCTCTTCCTAAATCCAGCAATCTTCATATTGCTGCTCTTCTCCACCTTCAGTACACACCATATTCCTCCTAATCCTAAACCCTGAAACCTCCATTATGCCCCTATTCTCCACCTTAAGTGACCTTCATGTTACTCCTCTTCCCAAACCCTGTAACCTCCATATCCCTCCTCTTCTCCACCTTCATTGCCCTCTATACTATCCCTTCTGTGTATTGTTCCTTCAGTCTGCCTCCAGGACCTCCCCCATCTTTCTCCTCTTTTCTACCTTCAGTACCCTCCATATTGCTCCTCTTCTCCACCTTCATTACTCTCCATAATGCTCTTGATTCTAAACCATGGAACCTCCATATTGCTCCTCTTCTCCACCTTCAGTAGGCCCCATATTGCTCCTCTTCTCCACCTTCATCAACCTCGATATTCCTCCTCATCCTAAATCCTGCAACCTCCATATTGCCCCTTTTCTCTGTCCTAAGTGACCTTCATGTTAAATCTCTTCCCAAACCCTGCAACCTCTATATTCCTCCTCTTCTCCACCTTCATTGCCCTCTAAACTACCCCTTCTTTGTATTGTTCCTCCAGTCTGCCTCCAGGACCCCCCGTCGTTCTCCCCTTTTCAATTTCAGTGCCCTCCATATTGCTCAACTTCCCAAATCCTGCAACCTCCACATTGCTCCTCTTCTTTACCTTCATTACACTCCATATTGCTAATGATCCTAAACCATGGAACCTCCATATTGCTCCTCCTTTCTATCTTCAGAGCCCTCCATATTGCTCCTCCTCCCAAATTCAGCAACCTCCATATTGTTCCTCTTCTTCCCCTTCAGTGCCCTCCATATTGCTCTTTTTCCCAAATCCAGCAACCTCATTATTGCTCCTCTTCTCCCCCTTCAGTGCCTGCCATATTGCTCCTACTTTTCTACCTTCAGTACCCTCCATATTGCTAATGATCCTAAACCATGGAACCTCCATATTGCTCCTCCTTTCTATCTTCAGAGCCCTCCATATTGCTCCTCCTCCCAAATTCAGCAACCTCCATATTGCTCCTCTTCTTCCCCTTCAGTGCCCTCCATATTGCTCTTTGTCACAAATCCAGCAACCTCATTATTGCTCCTCTTCTCCCCCTTCAGTGCCCTCCATATTGCGCTTTGTCCCAAATCCAGCAACCTCATTATTGCTCCTCTTCTCCCCCTTCAGTGCCTTCCATATTGCTCCTACTCCCAAATCCAGCAACCTCCAAATTGCTCCTCTTCTCCCCCTTCAGTGCACTCCATATTGCTCCTCTTCCTAAATCCAGCAATCTTCATATTGCTGCTCTTCTCCACCTTCAGTACACTCCATATTCCTCCTCATCCTAAACCCTGCAACCTCCATATTGCCCCTATTCTCCGCCTTAAGTGACCTTCATGTTACTCCTCTTCCCAAACCCTGTAACCTCCATATCCCTCCTCTTCTCCACCTTCATTGCCCTCTATACTACCCCTTCTGGGTATTGTTCCTCCAGTCTGCCTGCAGGACCTCCCCCATCTTTCTCCTCTTTTCTTCCTTCAGTGCCCTCCATATTGCTCCTCTTCTCCACCTTCATTACTCTCCATAATGCTCTTGATTCTAAACCATGGAACCTCCATATTGGTCCTCTTCTCCACCTTCAGTAGCCCCCATATTGCTCCTCTTCTCCACCTTCATCAGCCTCCATATTGCTCCTGGTCCTAAACCATGGAACCTCCATATTACCAATCTTCTCAGCCTCAAGTGACCGCCATATTGTTCCTCTTCCCAAACCCTGCAACCCCCATTATGCTCCTCTTCTAAATCTTCAGTGCTTTCCATATTTCTCCTTCTCCCAAATCAACCTCCTTATTGATATTCTTCTCTGCCTCCGGCATCTTTTTTTTTTTTTATTATTCTTTATTTTATTTTAAACAGCTTTTTATACAAACAAACATGGAAGAAGCAATTGCGTGCATACCAGGAAATATGGCATAAGCAAAATTCAGTTCTTAAGTGGGCACACAAAGTCCGAAGGTCATACTCCTTATAAAACAAACAAATCAATCAGCGCAAAAATATCTACCATAAAACAGCAGCTGAACACTGAGGGCCAAAATATCAAATCCCAATATGTCAATATAATACAAGCAGTGCAGTGCATACACAAACAAACAAAACACATAAATCTAAAATAATGATAAAAAAAAGAGTCCGTGGTATAAAATTCACAAAAAGCACCAGAGAGTGTCCAAAGAACGGTGATCTTATGGATAACAGACGAGGTGATCATGTGACGGCCTCCGCCAACGGTGAATCCTAACCGCTCACCTCAGCGTGTGGAGCCCTGAGTATATCAGTCGGGTCACACAAGCAGTCCCTTCACAGGGTAGATATGCTGATCCACTAGATGGCAGCAACGCTGGAGATAGATGTATGCTGGTAACATGAAATCCCACGTATCATAACCACAGACTCCGATGTATTCATACATAGAATGATAAAGGTACAATATAGTGCTCACCGTTGGATAAATAAAAGCATTTATTATAAAAACAATTGCACTTACAATTCAGGCACTGTACCACAGTGCTAAGGTAATAAGGCGGACCGACAGAGAATTTTTCCACGAGGATCAACGGAGGACGCGCGTGACGTCACGTAGGTCACGTGGTTTCGTACGCGTTACGTCCCAGGGGGGTGGACTTCATCAGTGGTGATGGAGTGACGTACGGCACCCGCTATAAGTACCCTAGCATGACACCTCCGATGACTGGAGGTATTACACATGAGGGGAAACCATGGAAACATTACAAAACATTACTAATACGAAACGCGGACACCTCAGGTTGTCGAAGGTACTACACACGGTGAATCACCTTAGCAACCCTATAAACAACCAAACAAGGACTGGAAATCATAGAGCGCCCGGAGTCAGACAAAAAGTATTAGTTGTAAAGGTATATAAATAAATCCATACACCAAAGGGGCACATGTAAATACTTAAAATACTACAGTACATCACTACATCTGCAATGAAAGATTTGATGGAGAAGACTGTGTTGTCTTTTTCTGCCCCCCTCCAACAGATGGTTTCAGCAGAGAGCTGGTGGCTCTTGTCATGGGGTCAGCGCTCCTGAGGCTTCAGTTCCTCCAATGATATTGCAGCACCCTCTTCTCTGTAATCATTGGAGCCGTGTTTGATTGTTTTTGGCTGCTCTGGGTCTCACAGGCTGCAGGCTCAGCTACTTCTAACTGCCTTCTAGTAGGTTCTAGAATGCAGCGGGCTGGAAGATCCTAGGCCTGAATATTTACGAGGTCTCCACCAATCCCTGGTAGGTGGCTGAGAATGAGATAAATGGTCTGAGGCATGGAGTAGCGAGGTTCTTGTTCTGAAGGAGGAGATCCGGAAGGTCTGCTGCCCTTCTGAGAAAGTTAGCGGAAGCCTACAGAGAGCTAATTAAGGTCCCAGCTCAGTGGGATCTGGGGGGCCTATTGCAGAGAATTCATTGAGGTCAAAGCTCAGGAGGAGCTGGTGGGCCTATTTTTCCTGGAAGCAGTTCAGAGCCAAGTCAAGGTGGTGCAATGAGAATCCGGCCTTGAGATTCACGGTACAGTGTCTAGCCAATAGTGTCCCAGAGGTATCCAAGTATATGGAGACACAGGGATTGAGATCCTGAAAGTGGGATCCTAGTGACTGTCTGCTGTTTAACCCCTTGTGTGACTGTGCCAGGGATGCTAAAGTGAGATTGGGAGTCCCAGAAGTGCTTGTATCTCCGATGGAGCCTACAGGTGGACACTTTAACACACATTACACAGGCATGGTCCACTGTTGTCACCATCAGGAAACCCACCCTGAGAAATGCCATGCAGCCATTATTGGAGTGCATGTAAACACAAAGTAGGTCCAAGGTAAGGTTGCCACCTGTCCGGGATTCACCCGGACAGTTCGGGTTTGGAATCATGCGTCCGGGTTTTAGACCTCCTGAAACCCGGACACATTATTCAGACCAGACTATGGGGTTGCAGTTGTGTAAGCCGAGGGTGTCTGTTACACTCTTTTTCACACTGCCCAAAGCCAGCACTAACAATTACCCCTCCCCCCACACAGATGGGAGAGGAGAAAGGGCTTGATCTGCTCCTCTTCTTCCCGCCCCTACCTTTCTGTATCTACCCACACTCCAGCAGCCTCAGCTACATCTGGATGAGAGGTGCTGACTGCCAAGGGGTGAGTGAGCTCACCATCCATCCCTGTCTGTGACTGAAGTCTCCCCCCCCTTCTCTCTCCTGCCTCTGAGTGAGTACACTAAGGTAATTCAGGGTTCTCAGAGTTCCCCCTTACATCAGAGTCCTCACCGTACATCAGAGTTCTCAGTGTTTCCACTTAGATCAGGGTTCCCTGAGCATCCCTTATGTTAGAGTCCCCCTTACATCAGAGTCTGCAGAGTCCCCCCCTTACAGTGTAAGCGAATTCCGCGAGTTCAGAAGTAAAAGGGGAACTCTGTGGACTCTGATCTAAAGGGGGACTCTTGTGATTAACTTCATTTGATTAGAAATGTTATTTAACCGCTTCCCGACCAACCGTCGCAGGCAGGTTGGCTCCCCTGCTCGAGCCGTCGTAGCTATATGTTGGCTCCAGGGGTCGGGATAGCAGGCGCACGCCTGCTGCACAGCGGGGGTGCCGATGCTCCTGGCCGGCGGTCATCGCAACCGTCGGCCACGAGCATCGGCACCCCCACTGTGCAGCGGGAACGCGCTCGCGCCTGCTATCCCGACCCCGCGAGCCGACGTATAGCTATGACGGCTCGCGCAGGGGAGCCAACCTGCCGCAGTATAACTGCACAGCGGGGGGTGCCGATGCTCGTGGCTGACGGTCGCGATGACCGCCAGCCACGAGCGATCGTGAGCAAAACAGGGGTAAACACATACTTCCCTGTTCTGACAGCAGTGACAGATCGTGTTTTCCCTTTTAGCTAGGAACCGCGATCCATCACTTCCTCCAGTCAGTCCCCTCCCCCTTCAGTTAGAATCACCTCCCAGGGAACACAGTTAACCCCCCAATCGCCCCCCTAGTGTTAACCCCTTCACTGCCAGTGACATTTTTACAGTAATTAATGCAATTTTAATAGCATTGATCGCTGTATTAATGCCAGTGGTCCCAAAAATGTGTCAAAACTGTCCGATGTGTCCGCCATAATGTCGCAATCACAATAAAAATCGCAGATCGCCACCATTACTAGTAAAAAAAAAAAATAATAAAAATGCTATAAATCTATCCCCTATTTTTTAGACGCTATAACTTTTGCGCAAAGCAATCAATCTACGTTTATTGCGATATTTTTTTTTTACCAAAAATATGTAGAAGAATATATATCGGCCTAAACTGGAAAAAAAAAATGTTTTTTTATATATTTTTGGGGGGTATTTATTATAGCAAAAAATAATGCGTTTTTTTCAAAATTTCGCTGTTTTTTTGTTTATAGCGCAAAAAATAAAAACCTATCTCCTGTTTATAGCATGTGTACAATGTGAAGACCTGAAATCCAGAATGGAAAAAAATATTGCTTCACAAACAAGAGTAAAACCTTCCTGTCTGCCACCATACTTGAAATGCAACTTTAATGCAGATTTAAAGTAATTAAGCAATGTTTTCTCAATATTTCCTCTCTCTGCTTGAAAGTCGATGCCAGCGTTCCAACAAAATTAAAGCTGCTGTAACTTCAAGGATGATTTGCTGTACACAGAATGTTGCCTGCTGAAGTCAATTTGAAGTATTAAAATTTGATAACTCTTTAATCACTTTATTTAATGAGAGAGAAACAGCGGGAGAAGAAGGGGCATCCATCATGTCACTTCGAGTACCTGGCTGTCTTCCTGCTGTGAATATTTAACATGACGCCGGATCCCGAGACCTCCTTTAGCCGCCGCCGCCGCTTAGCCGCCAACTTCGTGCGCCTACCAGAATGTCTGATTTCCCTCCAGAATCAATGTCGAGTCGGATAGTAGATCAAAACGTCCCTCTGGCGCTCTAAAGAGGAAACTCATCGCAGATGGTGAAAGACCGAACCTGGTGTTTACTCCTTACAGAATTCCAAGGTGTGAGCAAATTAACAAAATCAATTTTTTTTTTTTTTTTTTTTTTACTCCTCGGCTGCTGGTTTTCAGCAGAGGAAGGAGAGGTAGATATGTGGAGAGGGCTTGGAAATAAGAAACATCAACCAAAATGTTTCTTGAACAATGGTGGGCATTTATCATAGCCTAGTTGGGCTTGATGGACTTGTGTCTTTTTTTCAACCTCACCTACTATGTAACTATGTAACTATATGTAGTTCAAGGCCAACAAAAGAGAATTGGGCATACTAGAGGCATAGGAGAACCGAGGTTCAGTAGGAATATTGTAGAGCAGACCACTGATAGGTCTTGATTGACCACTGATAGGTCTTGATTGACCACTGATAGGTCTTGATTGACCACTGATAGGTCTGGAGGTCATTGATTTGTCCCAGGTTCTCGTTCCATCTAGGTCCTCAGGCAGCCAGGCACATGACACTTGAACAGTCTCTCTCCCAAAATCCATGCAATAGGTGTCTTTTAGGATTTATTGCTGGTTAAACATGGATGGGGTGCAGGGAAAGCTTTGAGATCCTCCAAAATTGAATGCACAAAACATTTGGAGGATGCCTTCCATTCTGCCCACTCTCTCCAAGGGTATTCCTCTTCTTTGCAGAGAATAGAGACACAAGCTTTTCTGGGACTTCCAGAAGGGCCTTTGCCACTTTAGCAGCACTGGCACAGTCACACAAGGGGTTAAAGAGCAGACAGTCACTAGGATCCCACTTCCAGGCCTCTGCTCACTGTGTCTCCAGATACTTGTATACCTCCTGCCCAATATTGGCTAGACACTGTACTGTGAATCTCCAGGCTGGATCCTCAGGGCACCCCCTTGACTTGGCTCTGAACTGCTTCCAGGAAAAATAGGCACATCAGCTCCTCCTGAGCTTTGACCTCAGTGAATTCTCTGTAATAGTCCTCCCCAACTTCCACTGAGCTGGAACTTCAGCAAGCTCTCTGCAGGTTTTAGGTTACGTGCCCAGAAGGGAAGCAGCCCTTCCAGGCTGGGATCACCAGGACAATTTCTACTCCCAATGGTCACAGTCAGGCCCCCCTAAAGTCTAAAGGACGGTAAACTGAATGGATTGTGGAAGATCTGTGGACTGTTAATTTGATCATTGCACAGCAACACAGCACTGAATTGCATAGAATCACATGGAGGCAGCACCAAATCGCATGGATTCGTTTTTTTGTGTTTTTAAACTTTTTATTGTTTGAACATTGCACTAGCACCATATTGCATAGATGCAGCACTGAAATGCATGGATGCAACACTAAATCGCATGGATGTTTGTTTTGAATTATCTATTAATGTTTGAAAATTGCACAAGCGTTGTGGAATATTTGCAATACACAGGCTGATTGGAGCACTTGTACCTATTTATTCATTCATTGAAGTTTATTGCACATTAATGTATAGTGTTAATAGATTTTGTATATTTTGTACGTTAAGCACAATATCACTTTATTAATCTTTTAGTAGAAATTTCTTACATTTTTATTTTGATAAGCGCAGCGTGTGTACTATTTGGTTTAAATGTTCTTTTTCTGCCACTAGGGGGCTAAAGATAACGGCATGCATGCGCACTGACACCAGGAATGAACCAGGACTGTACACTGCACTGTGCATGCATCATGAAATGTACTTAAAAATAAAATGTTAAGAGCCAAGGGAACAAAAGTTTTTTGGACAAAGACTTTGCATGTGTAGCACTACCCCTGCAGGAGCTGCTGTAATGCATCTGGATCTTCCCCAGAAGCAGTGCAGAGTAGGGTGACCACGTGTCCCGGATTTTGCAGGTCTTTTCCGGGCATTTTCATTCCAGGACAACACAGTATCCCAGAATGAAACTGACACAGACCCCCAACACTCCCCCCCCCCCAGGCCGATCTGATGCTCCCAAAGGAAGGCCGCAGCACCGCCACTTTACTCACTGACAGTACTTGTCCTGGCCGGCCGAGACCCGTTTTACCTTGTTCCCTCGTTGGCTCTACACTGCCCGAACTGGTTGCTAGTACTGCCTGCTGCCTTCTAGAAACCAGTGACGTCACATCACCACAGAGTGAGGCCGAGGCCCCAGCATTCAGAGCAGAGGATGATTTAACTTCCTCCTCCTCCACGCCTAGTGCTTTAGCTCCACCCACCTCCTCCTCAATCTTCTCCGGCGGCATGCTCAGAGGGAAGGGAACTGCCAGGATTTAAGAGCAACTCAAAAGTGAGGCCAGGAGCTGGGGATGGATGGAACACCATGTGTGCCATGAGGCACTGACTGCAGAGAGGAGGGCAGATGAGCTGGCAGCAGAGGACATAAGACGCCCTCAGAGGGGTGGGAGGAGGACACATTCTTAGATCTCAGGTGTTCATGCTGGGGCTTGTAGTCCTTCATTTTGGGGGATGTGACCCCCCCAAAAGTGAAGGACTACAGGTCCCAGCATGAAAACCTCAGAGCTGAAGATGTAACACCCCCACCCTTCCAACTTGTGAAGAACTACAGGTCTCAGCATGAACTCGTTAAATCTATGGGGTCACAAAAAAAGTTATCAAAAATCATCTGGGGGGGATGGGGGGGTATCCCTGAATGTCAGTTTGGAAATGTGGTCACCCTAGTGCAGAGGCAGCCAGGCACACAGCAACATTCCACTCTTTCCTCTCAATAATCTAGGGGGGTTTTTGTTTGGATTTTTATTTTTGAAGAACTTGGGATGGAGGAGGGTTGGTATGGGATACTTTTATATCTGCTTGTATGAGGACACTTTACTGTGCTCAGTGTCTATGTGTAGTCTGTATGCAGGTTCAAGTACAGGGAGATTAACAAAGTCCCTTCCTTGGAAGTTATCCTAGGCAGGAATTCTGTAGGCCTGTCCACCCAGAGCAATACAGCACACAGTCACTAACAACCCTGGGCTTAGGCCGGTACTCACAATGTCTCAGGATCACAGTATGCCTCCTCCCAGTATCCACCGGACACCATGGGTGTAGCAGTAGGGGTCACAGGGGTTGCAACTGCGACCTTACCCATGTTCCAGGGGGCCATTGCGGCCTCCCTAGTGGCGTATCATCCATGGGTACAAAGTGTGCAGTGCACCCATAGATATGACAAGCCTGAGGAGCTGCAGCTGCACCTATCACTGCCCGATCTCTGGCTCCTGTCACAGACGATCCTGTGTGACCTGCTTCTCAGTCATACAAAGATCTCTTGCTGGAGCTTTGGGCGGCTACCTGGGGGACGGGAACTGTATCTCTAGAGGGGGCGGGGGGCTCTGGAAGGAAAGGGAAAGAAGGGAAATCTGCCATCCCTGTGGGATAGAGAGAGATATGATTCTGAGGTGAGCTTTGTAAATTTAGGGAGGAGGGGGACTTGTACAGACTGGGGGGGCTTGTACAGACTGGGGGGACTTGTACAGACTGGGGGGACTTGTGCAGACTGGAGGGGGGCTTGTACAGACTGGGGGGGCTTGTACAGACTGGAGGGGGGCTTGTACAGACTGGAGGGGGGCTTGTACAGACTGGGGGGGGGCTTGTACAGACTGGGGGGGCTTGTACAGACTGGAGGGGGGCTTGTACAGACTGGGGGGACTTGTGCAGACTGGAGGGGGGCTTGTACAGACTGGGGGGACTTGTGCAGACTGGGGGAAACTTGTGCAGACTGGGGGGGGGGGCACTGGGAGAAGCTTGTGCAGACTGGGGGGGCTTGTACAGACTGGGGAAAACTTGTGCATACTGGGGGGGGGGGCACTGGGAGAAACTTGTGCAGACTGGGGGGGCTTGTACAGAATGGTGGGGCTTATACAGACTGGAGGGGGACTTGTACAGACTGGGGGGGCTTGTACAGACTGGAGGGGGACTTGTGCAGACTGGGGGGGCTTGTACAGACTGGAGGGGGACTTGTGCAGACTGGGGGGGCTTGTACAGACTGGAGGGGGACTTGTACAGACTGGGGGGCTTGTACAGACTGGGGGAAACTTGTGCAGACTGGAAGGGGCACGTATAATGACGGCGGCTGGTCGGCAAGCGGATAAAATTCAAAAAAGTGTGTTTTTGCCCCAAAAAATTGTATTTGAAAAAACGCTGAGTGACATAAAAAAAAAAATTTTTTTAAAAATTGCAACTCCCCCCATTGTATTCTCTAGGGCCTCTGCTTTAAAAAAAAAAAAAAATATATATATATATATATATATATATATATATATATATATATATATATATATATATATATATATATATATATATAATGTTTGGGGGTAAATGTGTAGTGTAAATTCAAGGGATAAAGAAATATAACCAAAATAATAATATACAGTATACTGGATATACATGAAAATACAATACAAATGATCTGTACCCATTGGACCATCCCAGCCCCCCAACACCGACATTCCTCGCCATCATTCTGCAATATAAAAGAAGAAATGGCACATTTCAGGCCATTGGCGTCTCATATCAGATTGCCCCTCTGAGCTACAAACAATCACCCGCGTCTGCGTTTATGAGCCTCAGTGGCCCCCGCCATACGATCTGCAGGGGCGATGTCAAATTCTTTTTTTTTTAAGCTCACTGGCGTCCGCCATCGCTCACCGCGCAAATGGTATTAAACCCCCACCAGTATATGCTCCGCTCCTCGGTACTAAATTATCCTTTTTTTTTATCAGACTTTAAGATGCAGGAAGGAGTCGCGCTCCCAAATAATCCCCGATCCACAATAGTTATAAAGATCGATGTCTTTCCCCCCGACAGATTCAGCGGGATTCGTTTGTTTGATTTTACCCCGAAGCAGATTCCGGCTGTGGATTTTTTTTTTTTGCATGAAGTCAGCGAGAAGCCAACAAAACGTCTGGCAGCAAAAATCGCAAAAACAAAAACATACATTATATATATTATTTGCTCCAATGTTTAAAAATGATGACCAAAGCGAATCCGGAAAGCCGGACAATCGTTTTTAACCTTTAGTAGGGCTAAGCGGATTGACGAGTTGTTGCTCCGTGATGTTTTATGGTACTTTTAAAAAGTCCGGTATATTCAACTCAGCACAATTTTTTTTTTCTTAAGGAAAGTAGGAAATTATTGTTGCAAATCGAATTTGGTTAATCCGTCTGATCTCTGAGTTTTACATAATGCAGTGCGGACAATATCTGGGAGAGTTCTCAGTGTATAATGATAGATATTATCAGACGTTCAGCTTCAACCAATAGCTATTATATGTATTATATGCAATTTATTATAAAGGATTTGCTCAATTTATGTTCGTGTGACACCGAGCAGACGGCACTAAAACGCTTCTTTTTTCTTTTTCATTTTTAGTAGAGCCGGGAAGGGTTGGCAGCTTTGTCAGGATGTAGCTGTTTTTTTTTGTGCCCCCCCCCCCCATTGGCAGATTGTCTCTCAGTTTCTGTCCCCAAAGATAGTTAATAATTGTTGGGCGAATTTGTACGGTCACAGACAGCATTACAAATCCGAAATCATATAAAAAAAAAGAGCCCCGGACTTTGGGGCCCCAGGCGCTGCGTGTGTTATGGCGGCCGCGCTCCTTCGTTCAAGCCTTTGAAAAAAGGAGCTCGGCTCATCTTTATGGCTACTAAACAAACCATTGCGAAGGCGTGGAAAACACCCCTCCTCTCGTTTGAGGAGGTGGAGCGTCAGGCGCATGGTACGTTGACAAATGAGAAGCTTACGGCGATACTTGTGGACACTAGGGACAAATTTTGCAACCCTGGTTAGACCAGTTTCCAACGACTAGCCCGCCCTCCCATTTTTTGGACATATGGACAAGTTTCCAACGACGAGCCCGCCCTCCCTTTTTTGGACATATGGACAAGTTTCCAACGACGATCCCGCTCCTCCCAGTTTTTGGACATGAAGGAAACTCTGACGTGCCCACCGATGCTGGCCTTGGATTCCCTGGCCAGCATCGACGATACATGTGGACACAAGCTTACGACTATACTTGTGGACACTAGGGACAAATTTTGCAACCCTGGTTGGACCAGTTTCCAACAACGAGCCCGCCCTCCCGTTTTTTGCACATATGGACAAGTTTCCAATGACAAGCCCGCCCTCCCGTTTTTTGGACATATGGACTAGTTTCCAACGACGAGCCCGCCCTCCTGTTTTTTGGACATATGGACCAGTTTCCGACGAGCCCGCCCCTCCCAGTTTTTGGACATAAAGGAAACTCTGACGTGCCCACCGATGCTGGCCTTGGATTCCCTGGGGTGGGGCTTACTTTCTTCTTTGTAAAAAGTGTGTATAAAGGACGCTTTGAGTGTCAGGACTAAGCAGATGGTAGTCTATGTGGGGTAGGAAGAAAGGACCACATCATGTGTAAATTAGGGCAAGTGATCCGGCATCCTGGTGGTCCCTGTGTGTCTCATTCATCATCTTACATAGTTACAAAGTTACATAGTAGGTGAGGTTGAAAAAGTCCATCAAGCCCAATCTATGTGTGTGATTATAAGTCAGTATTACATTGAATATCCCTGTATGTTGCAATCTGTCATTGGCTTGAAGAAGGAACCAATCAGCAGTTCCGAAACGCATCCCATTCTGATGACCTCACTTCAGGGTTTGTGGTCCACGCTGGTTGCTGGTCCCCTCCCGTTGACGTCACTTCCGGGATTTGAGTGGCGGCACGTTTGTTTCCTCAGTATCCTCTGAGCTTTGGCTTCCATCTGCTGGCCACTTTGGAAGGTTCTGCTACCACACGGTTACACCTTTGGATATGAAGGAGACACACGGGGACCACCAGGATGCCGCATCACTTGCCCTAATTGACACATGATGTGCTCCTTTCATCAACCTTCTTGTAAGTGTTTTTAACCCTTTTTGGGATGTTAAAAGTTTTTATTTCTGCACTTGGAGGCGCCTTTTTTCTGTCTACTTTCTTCTTTGTGACTTGCTTTTTTCTTTGGTCTTTGACTCTTATGCCCCATACACAGGATCAGAAATTCCATCAGAAAAAAACCTGGATGGTTTTTCCGACGGAATTCCGCTCAAGCTTGCCTTGCATACACACGGGTCACACAAAAGTTCTCAGAACTTTCGACCGTCGAGAACGTGGTGACGTACAACACTACGACGAGCCGAGAAAATGAAGTTCAATGCTTCCAAGCATGCGTCGAATTGTTTCCGAGCATGCGTGATTTTTTTTTGCGCGTCCGAATTGCATACAGACGATCGCATTTTCGGATAGGAACTATTTCCGACCGAAAAATAGAGAACCTGCTCCCAATCTTTTGTTGGCTGGAATTCTGCCGGCAAAAGGCCGATGGAGCCTACACACGGTCGCATTTTCCCGACCAAAAGCTCTCATCAGAGTTTTGCTGGCGGCATTTCTGATCGTGTGTACGCGGCATTGTTCTTCCTTTTAATTATTTTCTTTCTTCAGTCTTTCTTCTTTATTTCTTACTTTTGGTCATTTACCGCCAGGCGCCAGTGAACGAAGCCTATCAACTGCTCTCTGCTCACATTTTTGGAAGGTGTTTGCGGATGAGTTTTTTGAGAAAGTAAAATGCAGTTATTAGCTACAGGTGGGCTAGGCTTCCCTAAAGAAATGAGTTTTCAGGGTTCTCCGAAAGGCAGACAGAGAAGGAGATGGATGGACAGAGCGGGGTAGAGCGTTCCCAAGGATAGGAGAGCCTCTGGAGAAGTCCTAGTTGTGAGGATGGGATGAGGTGATGAGAGATCAACAGAGTAGAAGGTCATAGGAGGATAAAAGTAGACCTTTGGTTGATATTTTGAGACAAGATTGGTGATGTTTATGGGGGCCATAGTGGTAGACAGCTGTGCAAGTTGTTGTTAAATAAAATGTTATTATTTGAGTGGTTGGAAGCCAGTGGAGGGATTGTCAGAGAGAGGTCACTGCACACCTCTCAACTTTTTGAGATGGGAATGAGGGACACCTATTAGCAAAAGAATGTAGGCATAGGACACCCCCCCCCCCCCCCCAAATAATTATTAGTTAGCTTTTTTTACCACTACTATTCCTTTACATTGGCAGCAATTTAGGAATTGAGATTAAAGGTTTAGCGCTGGGAAACACTGGGGCAGAGAGCATTGCGTCTGGAGCCCACCCAGTTGTGTTGGATGGATATTCGCTGTTGCAACACTGATTCTCCTCCCGGCCAAATGGGAAGGAAGGTCTCATACCCGTCACCCGTTTGGCTGAAAGGACAGTCGATCCTATTGGGCGCCTAGGAGGAGGAGAAGACACAGGAGCCGCTGCCCGATGCCCACCGCAGCCTGATGTCCGCCGATGCCCCAATCCCCGTCGCTGCCCGATGTGCCCGTCAATGCTCGATATGCCCGCCGATGCCTGAACCCCGCCAATGGCCGATGTGCCCGCCGCCTAGACGGTGGACCAGCAGACAGCGAGGGGGGGGTGTTTGAGGTCCTGTGGTGGGGGGGTGGTTTGCCCCCCCCAAACAAAAACCACCAGCTGCCACTGTTAAGAACTATATATTGTGGAAACGTTATGGAGGTGAAGGCGGCAACCTATGGACAGTGATTGGGTGTGGGATTGAGGTCAGAGTCCAGGAAGACACCTAGCACCCTGGTATGGGAGGGGGAATAGATAGGAAATAAAACTAAAAATTATACATGGAACACCATTAGTTTGGGGACGGTGTGCGTAAAATACCATAGACTATGGTGACGGTCTCGGTAGCATGTACAGGAATGGTGACTTGGCCGACCGCAATACTTGTTGAAGTTTTCAGGGGGAAAAAAAGAGAAAAACAGTTCAGGTACAGCTCAGCCGGTGACTCAGCATTCCCGCTACGAAACCTTTTCTACATATGCATTTATGCTTCATTGTTTTCCTTCACTGCATTCCCATCACCTCATTTAACTTTCCTATGTGTTGTGTATACTGTTGCAGTGACACAACTAAATGTAACAATGCGATAGATAGCATTTATTTCTCCTGAGAGCTATTGAGAAGAAAGCTTTTGAATTGCTTTCAAAGAGTTCACTCTTCAGCAGCCGTGTCACAAATCATGTTCATTTTAACAACTAAAAAAAAAGTGAAGGAGAATGGTGGGGTATAGTAAATAAATTGGAAAACTGGATTTATTTCAGTCAATTAACACTAATTTCAGCCATTAGTAAAAGCGAATTAGATTAACTTCCAACTAAAATGGGGAAGCAAGACACCCTTTAGTACTAAACATTTCAGGCTACATGGCAAAACCCAGTCATTCTACCAAAATTCCCTCTTCAAAAGCCACATTTATAGGCAATGGTGTATAATGGTCATCTTCAGCAATTTTAATAATTGTGTTTAAATTCGGACAGAGTTAGTTTGTCATGGTTAGGGGTCAGGCTCGGGGACCAGTAGCTATAGCAGTAGAGACAGGGCCGGTGCTTCCACTAGGCAAACTAGGCAGCCGCCGCTCCGTTCACACATAGTGTCCGAGGTGCAGAGGAGGACTGTGTCTGTGTCCCGACTCTCAAATGAATGGAAACAAGCAAACATTAATTGATGGGCACTGGTAGGCTGCATTTGATGGGCGCTGGTGAGGCTGCATTGATGGGTGCTGGTGAGGCTGCATTGATGAGCGCTGGTGAGGCTGCATTGATGGGTGCTGGTGAGGCTGCATTTGATGGGTGCTGGTGAGGCTGCATTGATGAGCGCTGGTAGGCTGCATTGATGGGCGTTGGTGAGGCTGCATTGATGGGCGCTGGTGAGGCTTCATTGATGGGTTCTGGTGAGGCTGCATTTGATGGGCGCTGGTGAGGCTGCATTTGATAGGCGCTGGTGAGGCTGCATTGATGGGCGCTGGTGAGGCTGCATTTGATAGGCACTGGTGAGGCTGCATTGATGAGCACTGGTAGGTTGCATTGATAGGCGTTGGTGAGGCTGCATTGATGGGCGCTGGTGAGGCTGCATTGATGGGTGCTGGTGAGGCTGCATTTGATGGGCGCTGGTGAGGCTGCATTTGATGAGCGCTGGTGAGGCTGCACTGATGGGCGCTGGTGAGACTGCATTGATGGGTACTGGTAAAGCTGCATTTGATGGGCGCTGGTGAGGCTGCATTGATGGGCGCTGGTAAAGCTCCATTTGATGGGCGCTTCATTAAAAAGGCGTGTTATACATGGGCAGGGCAAAGGGGGTGGAGTCAGGGGTGGAGCACCAGCCCTGAGTAGAGAGGCTCCCATCGACCAGCTAGGTAAGTATACAAGCAGGTCACCCTGGCAGATGATACAGGCTCAATCGAAGTGCGGGATCTAAGCAATGACCAGTATTCACCAGAGCTCCTGATGGTGGAGATGGTTTTTGCAGCATGTTAGTACCAGGTTTTGGTCCTCAGGATCGCCCCACCAGGAGGTGAGCAAGGCGATACAGCAGGTGGGGATCTAGCAGAAGCATAGTCGCGGAACAAGCCATAGGTCAGTAGCAAATGGTTGCAGGTTGGGAGCAAGCCAAAGGGCGGTAATGAGCGGTAGCAAAGATACAAATGGCAACAGGAGTGACGAGAGTGAGATACTGGCTGAAGAGAGCACAATACTCTGGCAAACGGTAAGTGCAAAGGTATGGCTTGAATAGGAAGGTCATGGGAAGAGCAAAGGGTTCAAGGTTCAAGAGAAACAAGACACAAGGCAAGGTTGTATCAGGAATCAGGTAGGGAGCTGTCCAGCAAGAAGCCATAATGCCAGACACAGCAGAGGTTGCAGGTTCAGATCCGGGTCCTGAAAAAGGTCTAACTAGAACATTTGCCAATTGCTGTCTGATTATTATTATTATTATTTTGGGGAGGTATTCCTCACACATCCTGTTAGTGGAAATAGAAGTGAGGGAATAACTCCCCAACAGCGCAAGGGTTAACCGCCCATTTTGTCTAGGGGGATGGAATATGTTGAAATATTTGCCTTATTCCTTGCTCCCGAAGGCTTCCCTCTCTTCATAAAACCATTCAGTCAAAGCCGTTCCTCTTCGTTGCCCAACCAGTTGGACCTCCAATGTCATCATGTACAATGCCGGTCCTCCACATTCCAGAAGCTTTGGACAATGGAGGAGAAAGCCTAGTGCCGGGAAAAACAGAAATGGTCATTTTACTAAAACCGGAGAGTGCAAAAAGTTAGAAGATGATTGGCCACCATGCAAAGCTCCACCAGATTTTGCACTCTCCAGTTTTAGTAAATCAACCCCATTGTTAACAAATCCAAAGTGTTTCAGGTGCTGTAGCTCTTCCGCCTTCTTCAGTGAAATAATGTATATGGACTCAAAAGTCAAAAGCATTGTTAGGAGAGGGATGTAGAGTTGCACAGCATTTGCCTATCTTTTGGATGATACAGTAACTATAATATAAAATAAAGAAAAAAAAACGTAAGGTTCCATCAACATTACATCACTTCCTCAAGTAGCAATAAAAATATAATATATAATGAAGTGGTTCAACTCACCATAATGCAGAATCAGTGGGAGAACCTGGGCGTGTCACTTGCCACATCTCCTGCCACCAGATGCAGCGTGTCACCTGCCACCGTCACCTATCACCAGATGCAGAATGTCACTTGCCACCGTCGCCTGTTACCAGATGCAGTTTTTTTAACTTGCCACCGTCACCTGCCACTAGATGTGGATTGTCACTTGCCACCATTTACAGATTGTCACTTGCCACATCACCTGCCACCTGATGCGGATTGTCACTTGCCACGTCACTTGCCACCATTTGCGGATTGCCACTTGCCACGTCACCTGCCACCATTTGCAGACTGTCATTTGCCACCGTCACCTGCCACTAGATGTGAATTGTCAATTGCCATGTCGCCTGCCACAAGATGTGGATTGTCACTTGCCACCATTTGCAGATTGTCCCCTGCCACCTGATGCAGATTGTCACTTGCCACGTCACCTGCCACCATTTGCAGACTGTCACTTGCCACATCACCTGCCACCATTAGCAGATTGTCACTT
Organism: Lithobates clamitans; assembly: GCA_037952925.1. Lineage (NCBI taxonomy): Eukaryota > Metazoa > Chordata > Amphibia > Anura > Ranidae > Lithobates > Lithobates clamitans. The sequence goes on from JBBGZY010002329.1 coordinate 547,628, forward strand.
GCCACGTCAACTGCCACTAGATGTGGGTTGTAACTTGCCAACTGGTGTGGATTATCACTTGCCATGCCAGCCAGTGCCACCAAATGTGCATTATTGCTGCATTGGTGGCAGGCTGGCAGCACTGGTCCATTTAGTGAGGGCAGGAGAGCGGAGATGCGGGGCGTTCAGTGAGAGAAGATGTCACCTCTCTGCTCCCCGCCGCACCTCCGACATTAAAGAGGCCCGTGTTCTGACAAAATGAGTACCCGCGCTGTGAGGGCGGAAGAGCGCTGATGTGTGGCGGACAGTGAGAGATGATGTCATCTTTCTGCTTCCTGCCGCACATCGCTCCCACATTGAAGCGGCCCAGCTATGAGGACGGGAGAGTGGTGAGGTGGAGCGGGCGGAGAGAGAGATGATGTCTCTCTCCTCTCATCCACCTCTAATGCAGCCCGCCCGCCGCAGCCGCGACCCGCTGGTTAGGCAGGGACCCTGCGGCAAGAGACTCTGGGCTCCAGATTCTGGGCTACAGCCTCAATAGCCACCCCCTGGCGACTCCTATGGCTGTAAGCAAATATCTGTTCCTTTATATTTTAGGCTGGCTAAGCTAGAAGGTAAAAAAGAAACCTTTGAAATCTGTAGCATGCACTTCTTCCCATAAGATACAAAAGTAAAATGACGGAATATATAAAATAGAAAGCTCTCATCCGTGACATAAACAGTTGAGGGAATATGATTTTGATCATCCCATCTCTCTGTAATTTCACAACTCAGCAAGAAACGGCGTATCCTGAAAAGTAACATCTACTTACAGCCGAGTTAATTCCAGAGATTTTAATAAACAATCCCCTCTTGAATACTAGACACACTTTTGCTCAGATTCATTAACCATCTACTTAAAATGATATAGTCAGGAAGGGCTGCTTTATTGAAAGCAACAAAAAATAAAAAAAATAAAGTAAAAACAAACCACTTACAGATATTATCTCTGCACCTTCGGCGGTGTACAGCGATTCTGGGAATAATGTGCGTTTTTTTTTTTTTTTTCAAACTAGCTAAACTTTGCCGGCTCACTTTCTGAACACACTATCAATTATATCGGATGGTTGGACCTGTGATAAGCCTAGCGCTGAAGATGGCAATAATAAGCCTTTGGCATAAATGGGAGAAATATAGATGCCAAGTGAAAATTAAATACATGTGTCACAATTGATGTAACTTTCCTACCTGCTGTCACAGAGAAATATATCCGACAAAATAGGCTGTTTTCTCAAACTCTGAGTTATTTATAATAGTGGCGCTTTAGGCTTTATGCAAGCAGGAGCTTATATGTCATCTTCAGGGTCAGATTTCGATTCCGTTGGTCTGTGGTGTCCATCTTTGGTAGGTCTTTATCCAATGGACCAGCCCAATGATACAGTCTACCCTTCGCAGATCTACTCCTTGCAACCAACCGATGTAGGATGGGTCATGTGATTACCAATGCTTAGGAAGCAAATGGAGCAAATTAAAGATGTACCAGTAGGACCAGAAATTCTTAACTAGGGTTCCTCCAGAGATTATTAGGGGTTCCTTGAGCTTTGACTGATTAACCTTCCATCTAATGGAGCTTCCAGGTCCAACGCCACTTAGAAGTGCCATCTGCATGAACTTTTGACCACCACTGTAAAGGGGGCATTCTTCCCTCTAACCACCAATTTAGGAAGTATTCTTCCCACTGATCACCCATGTAAGGAACATTCTTCTCACTGATCACCAATGTAAGGAGCATTCTTCCCACTGATCACCAATGTAAGGAACATTCTTCCCACTGATCACCAATGTAAGGAACATTCTTCTCACTGATCACAAATGTAAGGGACATTCTTCTGACTGATCACCAATGTAAGGAACATTCACTGATCACCAATGTAAGGAACATTCTTCCCACTGATCACCAATGTAAGGGACATTCTTCTCATTGATCACCAATGTGAGGAACATTCTTCTCACTGATCACCAATGTAAGGAACATTCTTCTCACTGATCACCAATGTAAGGAACATTCTTCCCACTGATCACCAATGTAAGGAACATTCTTCTCACTGATCACCAATGTAAGGAACATTCTTCTCACTGATCACCAATGTAAGGAACATTCTTCTCACTGATCACCAATGTAAGGAACATTCTTCCCACTGATCACCAATATAAGGAGCATTCTTCTCACTGATCACCAATGTAAGGAACATTCTTCTCACTGATCACCAATGTAAGGAACATTCTTCCCAATGATCACCAATGTAAGGAACATTCTTCTCACTGATCACCAATGTAAGGAACATTCTTCTCACTGATCACCAATGTAAGGAACATTCTTCTCACTGATCACCAATGTAAGGAACATTCTTCCCACTGATCACCAATGTAAGGAACATTCTTCTCACTGATCACCAATGTAAGGAACATTCTTCTCACTGATCACCAATGTAAGGAACATTCTTCTCACTGATCACCAATGTAAGGAACATTCTTCCTACTGATCACCAATGTAAGGAGGATTCTTCTCACTGATCACCAATGTAAGGAACATTCTTCTCACTGATCACCACTGTAAGGAACATTCTTCTCACTGATCACCAATGTAAGGAACATTCTTCCCACTGATCACCAATGTAAGGAGCATTCTTCCCACTGATCACCAATGTAAGGAACATTCTTCTCACTGATCACCAATGTAAGGAACATTCTTCCCACTGATCACCAATGTAAGGAACATTCTTCTCACTGATCACCAATGTAAGGAACATTCTTCCCACTGATCACCAATGTAAGGAACATTCTTCTCACTGACCACCAATGTAAGGAACATTCTTCTCACTGATCACCAATGTAAGGAACATTCTTCTCACTGATCACCAATGTAAGGAACATTCTTCTCACTGATCACCAATGTAAGGAACATTCTTCTCACTGATCACCAATGTAAGGAACATTCTTCTCACTGATCACCAATGTAAGGAACATTCTTCTCACTGATCACCAATGTAAGGAACATTCTTCTCACTGATCACCAATGTAAGGAACATTCTTCTCACTGATCACCAATGTAAGGAACATTCTTCTCATTGATCACCAATGTAAGGAACATTCTTCTCACTGATCACCAATGTAAGGATCATTCTTCCCACTGATCACCAATGTAAGGAACATTCTTCCCACTGATCACCAATGTAAGGAACATTCTTCCCACTGATCACCAATGTAAGGAACATTCTTCTCACTGATTACTTGCTCATTCTGGCAGCAGCTGCCATGCTTACTGTCAAGCTTTTCAAAGTAAATGGAAACCGGTTCTTGTAGCCATTCCTGTGTTATGCTTCTAAATAAAACATGGTACACGAGGAGCCCTCTTTTGATCTCTACTTAGCTGCATCAAGACTATGGAGTAGACTATGGAGCCAGGAAGATTCCAGGAAGAAGTGATAGTGGAGCTGAGAGATGGGAGGTTAATCCAAGCTGGTCATAGAGTTCGACTGAGTTTGTTTTTCTGATGGTTCACTGAAGAATGCTTTGTTTATTAGAGGCACAGCGCAGCATTATTGGTTGCTTTGGCACTGTCAGCTGCACCAATGATGCTAGCAGCATCCCAGCAACCTTTGACCCTGTAACTCTGACAGCATCCCAGTAACCAATGACCCTGTATCTCCAACAGCATCCCAGCAACCAATGACCCTGTATCTCCAACAGCATCCCAGCAACCAATGACCCTGTATGTCCGACAGCATCCCAGCAACCAATGACCCTGTAACTCTGACAGCATCCCAGTAACCAATGACCCTGTATCTCCCGACAGCATCCCAGTAACCAATGACCCTGTATCTTCGACAGCATCCCAGCAACCAATGACCCTGTTAATCCAATAGCATCCCAGCAACCAATGACCCTGTATCTCCGACAGCATCCCAGCAATCAATGACCCTGTTAATCCAATAGCATCCCAGCAACCAATGACCCTGTATCTTCGACAGCATCCCAGCAACCAATGACCCTGTTAATCCAATAGCATCCCAGCAACCAATGACCCTGTATCTTCGACAGCATCCCAGCAACCAATGACCCTGTTAATCCAATAGCATCCCAGCAACCAATGACCCTGTAACTCCGACAGCATCCCAGTAACCAATGACCCTGTAACTCCGACAGCATCCCAGTAACCAATGACCCTGTATCTCTGACAGCATCCCAGCAACCAATGACCCTGTAACTCCAACAGCACCCTAGCAACCAATGACCCTGTTAATCCAATAGCATCCTAGCAACCAATGACCCTGTAACTCCGACAGCATCCCAGCAACCAATGACATTATGCAGCTGACAGTGTCCTGGCAACCTATGATGCTGTGCATTTAAAAGAGTCCTAGCAACCAAGAATGCAGTGCAACCTGGCTGAACATACTCTGAGGATTGAGTGTCCGGTATACTATGGAAATTCCCCACATGCCTCCATGCAACAAACATGTTTCCAACAGGTGCATGAGTTTGTCACACTGATGCTTGCCAGTTTCTTATGCATGTCTATAAGTCTACTCTTTATGAATTCCAGGGACTTTGTGGAGCTGGTTAGTGGTAGCAGGCAATAAGCTGATTTTTGTAATGATTACATGATACACATCATACAGTAGCTCTGAATCTCGGAAAAAACAAGGTGATTTGAAAACTTCCAAAATGCAAATTCCAACCTTTAATAAAAACAATCGATTTGTACCTGACCGCTCAAATATTTTTGCCCACCACTTTCTTCCTACACTTCAAATTTTAACCAAAGGGGGGTAATGTGGATAGTGGGCACCTGTGGTGTTATGGAGCTGCCTACTTTTTGTACCAACATTTTAAAACTTATCCTCTGATCCAAAACACACCCAAAATCCAGCATCACTGGTACCAATCCAAGTTATCTGTGTGACCTGTAGAGCCTCGACTAGGGGGAAAAGTGTCACTTTTTGCCCACATTGAGGCTCTGCAGGACATCGTTGTTTGTGGCACTTTTGAGGTGAACATCACATTGTGCCACCTCTGGCCATTTGATGGACAAATCGTATAAGCAGATCAAACCAGCCATGAATATCCTTCACTTAGGTGCTGACGACAGAAGATGCACAAATGCTGGAAGCATTAGAGTCTAAGCAAGCATGTTAAAAACACAAATAATAAAAGGATTACTATTGAGAAAGAAAGAAAGAAAGAAAGAGGAGAGGGGGAGGGGGGAGAGAGAAAGAAAGAAAGAAAGAAAGAAAGAAAGAAAGAAAGAAAGAAAGAAAGAAAGAAAGAAAGAAAGAAAGAAAGAAAGAAAGAAAGAAAGAAAGAAAGAAAGAAAGAAAGAAAGAAAGAGGGGAGGGGGGATAGAGAGATAGAAAGAAAGAAAGAAAGAAAGAAAGAAAGAAAGAAAGAAAGAAAGAAAGAAAGAAAGAAAGAAAGAAAGAAAGAAAGAAAGAAAGAAAGAAAGAAGGGGGGAGAGAGAGATAAAAAGAAAGAAAGGAAGAAAGAGAGAGGGGGGGAGAGAGAGAGAGAAAAAGAGAAAGAAAAAGAGAGAGAGAGAGAGAAGAAAGAAAGAAAGAAAGAAAGAAAGAAAGAAAGAAAGAAAGAAAGAAAGAAAGAAAGAAAGAAAGAAAGAAAGAAAGACAGACTAAACTAAGGAAGTTGATAGCCAGTAGCCAATAGCTGCCAGTGGGTTTTCGTCCGTCGGACTAGCATACAGACGAGTGGATTTTTCCACCGGACTCGTGTCCGTCGGACAAATTTGAAACATGTTGCAAATCTAAAGTCCGTCAGATTTTCGACCGAAAAAGTCTGCTGCAGGTCCGATGGAGCCCACACACGGTCGGACTGTCCGCCGGATTCGGTCCGTCGGACCAGTCCATTCAAAAAGTCCACCCGTGTGTACACTGCATTACTATTGCTAAAAGAAGCAAAAAAAAACAAAAACAAAGCAAAAGCAAAAAAAAGCAGGAGAAGTGTTAATAGTTACCTGGAAAAAGTTTGGAAAAAAAGATGGTAGAGAATGCTATGTGCAAAAAAAATTGGAAAGAAAGAAAGAAAGAAAAAAGAAGAAAAAGAAAATGCACTTACTGAAAATGGCTGTAAACTCATGTACAGGTGCGTTTTCTTTGGATTATTTTTTTTTGTTGTTGTTCTTTTTTTCAAAAAAAAAACACAGAGAATAAAAAGTTTACTGTTGCTAAGAAGAAGAAAAAAGTAGGAGAGGTGTTAATACTTAGCTAGAAATAACAAAGCTTGTGAAAGTAGTACTTGAGGTTTGGTAGAATATGCAACATGCATAAAACTAAGAAAGAAAGAAAGACTATGATATAAAGATTAGAGGGTGTGGAAGCGACCACATATAGAATATTGATATTTGGGTTTACATACACTTATAAAGTTTGTAGGAAGGAAAGAGGCATTAGAACAAAAAAAACAAAAAAAACACACACAAAAAAGAAAAAAACCCCAGAAAGTGCTTACTAAAAGCCAAAAAATGAAGACGAATTTTAAAATAAAAAAATGACTGAATAAGATATTAGATTGCTTTTGAAGTTTTAGTTGAATTTATTTTCTCACTTAATAACTACAGTATTTACCTCGCAGCCTCTTCTATCAAAAATTGTTTTTCATTTTCATTTTAAGATTTCTTAGATTTTTCCACCATTTAGCCAAAGCTCAAAGCTGAACTCCAGGCAAAAAAATAACAAATAGCTGTTCATTGCTTTGAAATTGATTAAATGTATTTGTACATACAGCTAGAATAAAGTACCTGAATCTGTCTTGACATTGGCCTTTATCATCCCTGCACAGCAGCACTTAGACTGGAAGAGGGAGGGGCAGCACTAGGGGCCAATCAGGCTCTGCTACGAGCACATATGCTGACAAAGAACATGCTGACAGGAGGAGAGAGTAGATCAAACAGATACTTTTCAGTCTAAATCTTCAGCTTTTCAGGCTCTGCCTGTTATAGGGTGACAACTGTCTCCCAATTGTGCTGCTGTGTTGTCCCCCTGTAATATGGTGGAGACTCCAAATTACCATGAAGATATAAAATTGTGCTGAAAACTTTGCCCTCCTTGGAATATCGGCAATATACAGGATGGACAATTTTTAAAGAAAACATGAATTACCCGGCAAAACCCATTTCTTGTATTTCTTATGGGATTCCTATTCTTCTGTAACTGGATGTAATAAAAGAATGGCCCAATTATAAAACAAAACATGGCAACAAGTAAACCAATGAAATGCCCCCCCCCCTTTCAAAAGTCTGCATCCCCTTAGTTCTTAATCCTGTGTATTTCCCCCTTTAGCATTAATGACAGCGGTCAGTCTTTTGTAATAGTTGTCTATGAGGCCCCGAATTATTGCAAGTGGTAGAGCTGCCCATTGGTCTTGGCAAAATGCCTCCAGGTCATGCAAGGTCTTTGGTCATCTTGCATGAACCACACGTTTGAGATCCCCCCAGAGCGGTTTGATGATATTAAGGTCAGGAGACTGTGATGGCCACGTCAGAACCTTCACTTTTTGCTGCTGTAACCACTGGAGGGTCACCTTGGCCTTGTGCTTAGGGTCACTGGCAAGCTGGAAAGTCCAAGAGCGTCCCAGGTGCAGCTTTCCTGCAGAAGAATGCAAATTGTCTGCCACTGTTTCCTGATAACATGCTACATTCACCTTGCTATCAACTTTCACAATATTCCTCATACCTTTAGAGCTCACACTCCCCCCAAAACATCAGCGAGCAACCACCATGCTTCACAGTGGGGATGGTATTTTTGTCGCTATAGCCCTTGTCGACCCCTCTCCAAACATAGCACTCATGGTTGTGTCAGAGAGTGCCTATCAGATGTTCGGCTTACATAAATGCGCATGCACACAGAATTACTAGCAGAACAAAGTGCATATGCGCATAGGAAAGAGCTTGGGCACGCGTGTGCACTCAGTGCAGGTTGGCACCAGACAGGCTATTTAAGGATTCTCCTGCTCATGTTTAAGGGCTGACAGGTGTTTCACATATTCCCTGCATCCCGCTGCTACTCTGCTTGATCCCTTTTTGTTGACCCAGCTTACCTCTGACCTGAACTTGGATCCTGAGCTTCTTGAGCCTGGAGCTTTATTGCCAATTCCTGACCCCAGCTCTGTTCCTGGCCACGTCTTTGCCTTATAATTCTGTATCCTGGAGCCTTATTGCCAATTCCTGACCCCAGCTCTGTTCCTGGCCACGTCTTTGCCTTATAATTCTGTATCCTGGAGCCTTATTGCCAATTCCTGACTTCAGCTCTGTTCCTGACCACGTCTTTGCCTTACGATTCCGTATCTTGCTGCCGACCTTGGCTTTCCCTGTGACCACGCTTCTGTTCCGGGCTCTGTTCCTAGATCCGGTTCGAGTGCCTACCTGGTTGTCATTTGTATCAGCTCTGCTCACCCCTGTGAGTTCCTATCTCAAGTCTGCTGGAAGCTCTGACAAGCCTCCAAACTAAAACTTGCAGCCCAAGGGGAGTGCCCCTTTAACTTCGGCTGGATCTCTGTGCACAGTTACTGTTCCTGATCTGAATCTAGCCTGCTAGCCTGCCTGGGACCACATCACCTGCTGGAAGCACTCCTATCAACACCTGCCGGCACTTGTGTTCCCCGTGTTCCTCCTGTCCCTCGTTACCCTCTGTTCTATCTTTAGAGGGACCTGGGCTGGAGATACAAGAGAGGCCAACCTGGTCATATCAGTCTCCGATCAGGTAGGAGACAGGTTGTGACCATAAAGCTCTATTCTGGTCTCATCACTCTCGATTACAGACACTAATTGCAATTTAACCACTTGCCTACCGGCTACCGGGAACTTTCACCCCCTTACTGCACAGGCCAATTTTCAGCTTTCAGCGCTCTCACACTTTGAACGACAATTGCGCGGTCATGCAACACTGTACCCAAATAAAATTGTTATCATTTTCTTGAGACAGATAGAGCTTTCTTTTGGTGGTATTTAATTGTCGCTGGGGTTTTTATTTTTTGCTAAACAAACGAAAAAAGACTGAAAAGTTTGAAAAAAAAAATCGTAGTTTCTGTTTTAAAATTTAGTAAATAAGTAATTTTTCTCCTTCACTGATGAGGCTGCACTGATGGGCACTGATGAGGCTGCACTGATGGGCACTGATGAAGCTGCACTAATGAGAAGGCACTAACATGCAGCACTGATAGGCAGCACTGATAAGCAGCACATTAGGCAGCTCTGATGGACACTGATAGGTGGCACTGATGGGCACTGATAGGCAGCACTTATGGGCACTGATTGGCGGCACTGATGGGCAATGAAAGGCAGCACTGATGGGCACTGATTGGCATCACTGAGGGGCACTGACTGACATCACTGCTGGGCACTGTTGGGGCTGAACTTATAATCAGGGCATTGTCGATCAGTACCCTGATTATCTGTGCAGATCCCCTGCCGTCGATCGGCTCTCCACCCCTCACACGCTGTCAGTGTGAGGAGAGGAATGCCGATAACTGGCATTTTCTTGTTTACATGTGATCAGCTGTGATTGGACACCACTGATCACATGGGTAAACAGCCCTGCCATCGGCTCTTTACCGGGATTGGTGATATGCTGTGTCCCAGGGACAAAGAGCACCACTGATCGCCTCGCGTGGCGAGAGTGGGAGGACGTCATATGACATCCTCCCAGAACAACAGAGCCACCGTCTGCCCGTCATTTGACAATACGGCGTGTGGGAGGCAGTAAAAAAGCCACAGGTGTGGGGAATCCACCCTTTATCGCCATTTTACCCTGTGTGTGTCTGTACCAAGGCCAAACATTCCAGGCTAAAATGAATGAACAACATCCTACTCTAAAGCGAGGGGTTCAAATATTACAAGCACTTGTTGTTAAACTCCCATCCTGGCTCGTACAGATATGCCACGCTTTGCTGGCCTCTTAAGACTGGGGTAGTCTGGACACCAGCCTAGCGCATTATCCTCAAAAACGTTTATGGTTAAAATGTGATAATAAGTAATATACTCAAACCAACATAAGTGCAAGCTTGTCACGCCGTAGGTAGGTGCTCTGAGAGGAGGTAGACGAGCTGCCTGGAGACCATGACCACGATTATTTTAAGCCTTTGGACCAATATTGGAGACACTAATATATTGAAGATCTTGGCCTATGTGGTTCTGGAGAGACTCCTAAGGGGACTGGATATTCTATACTCTGGTATTGTTACATATATCTATCTGTAGACTGTTTTTTTATCCTACTCTATATGTTAATATCCCGCCACTCACTGCGTCCAGTCCTTCTGGCATACTTAACCTTGAGACTGTCGGATGATGGTTTTCGTATTGCTCCTCCTGATGGCTTTTAATCCCTTAATGTAGTTCTTCCATCTTTTACTGTAAACTAATACCTGCTTAAGCTCCTGAGGAAGCACAATAACGCGAAACATGTAGAGCCACATCGGCTTACACCAAGCCCGCCTGGTTACCGGTAGCCGTATCACTGTCACTTTTTTTCATGGAGTTGAGGACTAATTACAGCCTCAGTCCCCTCTGGCACACCTGATAATAGTGTAAGTGCAACGACCAATGAGAAACACACATGTTATGATAAAACACAGAAATTGTCTTTACTGCAATATTTCTGTGGAAGAATAACAAACAGTATATCATATATAGTGAAGTAATCAACTAGCGATCAATAGCTGAGATTTAAGAGCAATATAGCTCCTAATCCTATATTCAAGCTGCTTTCAGGGGATTCCAAACCTGAGAATGTCCCCAAGAGCAGAGGCACACGTTAATGGTAAATAAATCACAATTTGACACTTTAAATCGGATTGGTTACCTTTATACAGGATGGCTCTATGAGTCCAGGCAGGAGAAGAGCAGAGGAATGACTCCCTGTGTGTCAGGTCTCTCTCTTCTGTCCCCTGACACCACAGGCCCAACTTTAAACACTTTATTCAAGTCAACAGGTAATGGCTTAACTTTATAGATGAACTGTCCCACACACCCAGTGTATATGCAGAGCCCTGAATAGGTGTGTGCGGATCCGTATGGCACTAGTAGCTTCAGTCCTTTTGAAGAAAAGATAAGATTTGGTGTCTTCAGCTAGCCACTTTCATTGGCGCACTTAAGCTCCTGAGTAGCAGTGCCAAACAATATACCTGGCCCAGATTATCAAGTGAAGAAGGCAGGATCCTCCTCAGCAAGGTGAGAGGACAATGATGTCTGTATACAGTGTCCCAGAAATGGATAGCCTTATCCCTTATCCCTTGTGGCATTAAAAGTGTCAGCAAGATGACTACCAGCAACGATGTCTGTATACAGTGTCCCAGAAATGGATAGCTTTATCCCTTATCCCTTGTGGCATTACAAGTGTCAGCAAGATGAGTACCAGCAACGATGTCTGTATACAGTGTCCCAGAATGAGATAGCTTTATCCCTTATCCCTTGTGGCATTACAAGTGTCAGCAAGATGAGTACCAGCAACAATGTCTGTATACAGTGTCCCAGAAATGGATAGCCTTATCCCTTATCCCTTGTGGCATTAAAAGTGTCAGCAAGATGACAACCGGCAACAATGTCTGTATACAGTGTCCCAGAAATGGATAGCCTTATCCCTTATCCCTTGTGGCATTACAAGTGTCAGCAAGATGACTACCAGCAACAATTTCTGTTTACAGTGTTCATACTCCTCCTATGCTGCAGTGTCTCTGTTCCCTGCAGATGGGCTAAATGCCCTCTCACCAAATCCTGTGGTCAAGGCCCAAACGAACGTCCTGGAACAGCAGGCTTTCCTGGAGACCCGACTGGTCACCTCACACTGGAACACTTCACCATCAGTGCAGATGCGCCTCGATATGCACGTGGAATCCCCCCTCTTCTCAGGCTGGATGTCCGACTGGCGGCCTGAATCACGCAGGGAGATCATCTGAGAGACAGCACCCCTTCTTCAGGTCTGATCTCTTTCACTGCCTCGTGGTGACTGAGAAATCTGTTCAGGAATTAAAATGGAGTCTTTTACTTTCCTCCCACAGAGAATGTTTGTCCTAGTAGTTTCAGTCACTATACAAGGCTATGGGGCTGCTCTGTGCTGGAACTTCATACTCCAGAGTCCTTTGCAGCTGCTTCCTGTAGCTTGTTAAAGTTCCCCTGATTGGCTCTCGCAACTGCTCCTTTAATTGGCTCTCTCCCTCCTGCCAATAGAGACACAGGGCAGGCTGCAGAGTGAACAGCAGCTCTATGTGAGTCGCTTGCATTACATTCGATTCAGTCAGTGAGACAAGGAGAAGGAGGGGGGTGAAAAAAGCCCATGCGGACACTGACAGGCAGCTCTCTCCCCCTCTCTCGGGCTGGAAAGCCTGTGTACATCACGGCAGCCAGCTTGGCGGGGTCGCGGGTTACAGAGTGAGACACCCGCTACAATTGCATTACAATTGTATTATGAGCATAATCCGTTCCAGGAGAAGGCTTGTAATCCAAAGCACTCGTGTATCAAAGCGAGTTTCCCCATAGAAGTCAATGGAAATGAAGATAATTCGTTCCGCATTAACTTCTATTGCATGCAATACCGCATGAGCTGGAGAGCCTCGAAACTACTCGGGGACAGCCTGGCTGAACTCGGAAAGCCTCGGAAAGGATCGGAAGCACTCCGAGTATTTTTCCAAGTGGTTCCAAGTATTTCCGAACGGCTCCGAGCGGCTCCGAACCGTTCCAAGTGTCACCGGCGCCCCCGCACCTCTGGCCAAATGCGGTACTGCACACCCCATTAGCTTGAATTCTGCAAGTTTTGCGAGACAACACTCCCAAACCGAGTCAGAATTAAAAAAAAAAAAAGTTGCTTGTGTTTCAATACGCTCGTTAACCGCGTTACTTGTAAACCAAGTTTCCACCGTACAGAGGTTTTGTGTTACAACAATACAATGATGAATGGACATATTTTATATATATTTGTGCTGTATATTTTGTTTACATTGTATCTTGTGTCTGTATTATGTTTGTATGTACACAGTAATCTTTCTATATAATTGTGTATAAATACCATAATAATTGTTACAGTATAACAAAAGGATTTCAGAATGAATCACATAACTATAACATATGTTACAAATATAACTCGGGGAATTTCTTTTATAGACTGGTATTGTGCCGCCACGCTGAGCTGCCATTTCTCTCTCCACGCTAAATAATCTCGGCCTCTCCATTCTATTCTGGATTGCTTCCCGCACGCCCGGAGAGTGGGAGAAAAAAAAAATCCTTTGCACCTCATCGTTGGAAGGATGGCACTGACACGTGCGACAGGCCGCTGGAGCATGGCATTGTGGGACGGTGGGAGGATGCTGCCGGAGACAAATAATAAATCATTCTTTCATAAACTTTGTCAAGGCCGGGGATTTATGCGGCAAACACACAGCCGTATTTTTAGAGATACCAGCGATCTGACCTTGAATTGGTCTGACCTGGAGAGAAATGATATTTTACACTTCCTGACATCACCGCGATTTATATACCCGCCGTGAGGAAATATAGGAGCCACAAACATGGTGTATTTTTTTTAAAACCTACTCAAATATTGTTGGATATGTGCAGGACATGGAAAAAAATCAGTAGATCTCATGGATAAGTCAAGTAAAGGATTTAAAGAGGAACAGCAGTCACATCATTTGTAATAAAAACATCTTTGCCATTCTGAAGCTTCCCTCCAACCACTTTGCATATTATTTTATGTATGCTGTGATTCTGTACTTGCCAAATATGCTGCGGAAATCTCCCTCCACTGAGTCTGGCTGCAGCCATCTTAACTTACCCAAGCCCTGTCTAGATCCAGCGATGTTGCACGAGAGACTTGGCTGTCCGAGAGTCCGAGACTCTCCCTCCTGATTGGCTGACGCACCATTGGCTCCCACTGCTGTCAATAAAAGTCAGTGAGCCAATAAGGAGAGAGAGGGAACGGGGCCAAGCCGCAGCTCCCTGTCCGAGGACAAAGGCCTCCTCTCCACAACCCCGGCCGGTGGTTCTGGGGGTCTGTGGGTGGGGGGCTAATTGGAATATGGAAGCCTAAAAAAAGAAAACGAATGAAGCCGTCACATCTAATGATTGGTAAGCTGCAATATATTCCAGTTTTGGTTCTTGGTTTAATATCACTTTTAAAGCTGTGTGACGTGGTTTTGTTTTTTTTTTTGTTTTTTTGTTTTTTTTAAGCTGCTTATTATGGGTTTTGCATGGACTTAACATTTAAGGACACGGAGCTGCGTGTCACAGATCACGAGGATTAACAAGGATCACATAGTAACAAAAAAGAAACATAGCACACACATCAGTCAGACCCGCTCTCTCCTCCTCATCTCCTACACAGAGAATACAAAGACACAATTCCTGGAAGAGAACATTCACAAGAGCCATAAATCATGAAGAAAGATCAGTCAAGGGTCTCCTGCGCTTCAGAAGAGCCCAACCATAGTTGCCATATTTTTTTTTTAAATGTATTGGGGCAGGCTCTGCCGGTATAGATACATTAGAGACATTTTGGAGGGTCGGCATAGACTTGGTGAGACACCCGTGATCCAGTCAGGGAATCTGCAGTTTTCCAGTTTAGTAGGATAGCTCTCCTAGCCGGGAAAAATAATTGAATGATACATAGAACGTGTGTGCACAAGTGGTATCAAATCATTAAGATCTCCAGTGTCTTAGGGCCCAAAAAACATAAGTACATTGTCAACATGGACATCAGATGATGTTAAAAGTAATCCAGGTGGGGGCAGGTCCAAAACATATGATAAGCCAGGGTTTCTTAACCAGGGTTCCATGCATCCCTAGGGTTCCTCCAGAGGTTGCTAGGGGTTCCTTGAGCAATGAGCAGTTTCTGCCTCTCAGATAAGTACCCACTGACACCATTGATCTTTTTAGCGATCTGTAAGGAGGTAATTCTTCCCAATGACCACAAGTGTAAGGAGCATTCTTCCCACTGACCACCAAGGTAATGGGCAATCTTCCCACAGAGTACCAAAGAGTTGGTTTAAGCAAAGGTTCCTTGAGACCTGAAAATTATTTGTAAGGGTTCCTCTGGAAGAAAAAAGTTTGAGAAAGGCTGGTAAAGGGTATGGGTGAAGTGTATTGTGGTCATATCCAATGGTTGGGTCAAGCTGGAGACAGTAATGTTCTATGTACTGTATACAGTATGATAGAAGTGTATTGGTTGGTTATGTTATGCCCCATATACCGTACAGAACAGGGTTTCTCAACCAACGTTCCATAGAACCCCAGGGTTCCTCTAGAGGTTGCTAGGGGTTCCTTGAACAAGCAGCACATTTCTGCCTCTCAGTTAAGTACCCACTGACACCATTGATCTTTTTCGCTATCTGTAAGGGGATAATTCTTCCCAATGACCACAAGTGTAAGGAGCATTCTTCCCACTGACCACCAAGGTAATGGGGAATCTTCCCACAGAGTACCAAAGAGTTGGTTTAAGCAAGGGTTCCTTGAGACCTGAAAATTTATTTTAGGGGTTCCTCTGGAGGAAAAAAAAGGTTGAGAAAGTCTTGTATAGGGTATGGGTGAAGTGTATTGTGGTCATGTCCAATGGTTGGGTCACGTTGAAGATGTAATGCTCCAAGTACTGTATAGAGAATGAGAGATGTATATTATGGTCATGTCTAGTGGTCAGTCATATTGGATATGTAATGTTCTATGTACTATAAAGAGTAGGTGTTATTATCATATCCAGTGGTTGGGTCAAGCTGGAGACGGTAATGTTCTATGTACTGTATACAGTATGATACAAGTGTATTGGTTGGTTATGTTTTGGATGTAATGTCCCATATACTGTACAGAACAGGGTTTCTCAACCAACGTTCCATGGAACCCCAGGGTTCCTCTTGAGCAGTGATAGCGAACCTTGGCACCCCAGATGTTTTGGAACTACATTTCCCATGATGCTCAACTACACTGCAGAGTGCATGAGCATCATGGGAAATGTAGTTCCAAAACATCTGGGGTGACAAGGTTCCCCATCACTGCTCTAGAGGTTGCTAAGGCTTCCTTGAAAAAGCAGCAAATTTCTGCCTCTCAGATAAGTACCCACTGACACCGCTGATCTTTTTAGCTATCTGTAATGGGTAATTCTTCCCAATGTCCACAAGTATAAGGAGCATTCTTCCTTCTGACCATCACACTAATGCACCATAAATTGCAGATATAGTAATTTTGAGCAGGGGTTCCCTGAAACGAGAAAGTTATTTCATGTGTTCCAACATATTGGAAAAGTTGAAAAAGGCTGTGATATGCGGCAGCTTTGGGTTTCACCCGGGGCATTCGAGCTTGAGCTGCCAGGACCATATGTTGCAGTTTATTGGGGGAGAAATGAAGTTGATGGATAAATCTAAGTTTATCAGCCGTATTAACAATATCTGTGAACCATGGGTCAACAGTCTCTTCCCAGTCCTCCGTAGTGAGATTGGCAATAACATTTAACGATTTTCAATAGGAGGTTGCAAAGGTTCAGACTCCTTTAGCCTGCAGGCGTTATTACAGAGTGTTGTACTCATCTAAGTTTGCCCTGATAAGTAGAGGAACTGCTCCAAAGACGAAGAAGTCGGGGGTTAATACTAGAGGGTCAATTTGAGGTCTGACTGCACGGTGTAATAGGAAATATGTACAAAAAGGTGTTGTTTACCCCAGTCCGATCTTGAAGAATGTCAAAGGAGGCGAAGGAGCTGCTTTTAATGAAATGTAATAAATGGGTTGTACCTTTGGCCAACCACCAAAGCCAAATCTGGGTGGCTGTAAAAATTCTTCGAGCCTGGGATTGTGCCGAACAAGAGGCCAAGGTGAGATATGTATCTACAAGGCAGAAAGCACACATTCAGCTGTAGTCCAGGCCAAGAGAGGGACAATACAATAAAGAAGTTAAACCACCATGGGAAAGAACAGACAAAGGAAGGGCACCCCCGGTACAATGGGACTTTAAAGGCAAACTCAAACCATTTGAATTAATTGGCTAAAAAAAGTATAAAGTTTATTAATACACAGTAAAAACATTGGTTCATACATCACCATAGATTACATAAAACAAAAAGATGTACAGGGGCTTGTATAGAGCTGATTAATGACGTAATGGTCTCTTCTCGTTATGTCCAATACGTTTCAGGAGCAAATGTGTATCCCTTCCTCAGGGGCATTGAAGAGAGAAGAACATAGGTGAGGAGCATTCAGGACCACAGCTCGTAATAGACCCATCACAATTAAAAGCAATCAAGGATAGATCTGCATCAGGTATTGGACAATCCCCTCTAGGTGGATCCTCCAAGCAAAAGGGGGCCACCGAGGCCCCCGAATTCCCCTCACAAGGATCCAAAGGCACATCTGATCCGAACCAGCAGGTGGAGAGTATAACCAGGGAAGGAGAGGAAAGGATTCCATCTGGTGGGGAGAAGGGTTGTTGGCCTCACTGATGATGTCTACCTGCACCTTCTAGGGCACCTGGAGGTCAAGAAATCCCCCGCTGTAGCGTCCACCTAATCTGCTGCTTTTTTAACCAATTAATTCAAATACTCTGAGTTTGCCTTTATAGTCCCACTTCCTTTGTCTGTTTTTTTTTTCCTTGAAGAACCTGATTAGAGCCATAGGCTCTAATAGGCTTCAAAATAGGGCGGGCTCAGGACGCAGAGCATTGCGTCTGGAGCCCACCCAGGTGTGTTGCAACAGCGAATGATTATTCACTGTTGCAACACTGATCCTCCTCCTGGCCAATCGAGAAGTAGGTCAATCGAGAAGTAGGTCTATAACCGTCACCCGATTGGCTGAAAGGACAGGCGATCCTATTGGATGCTCGGAGGAAGCCGCCATGACCTCAAAAGAGAAGAGGACACAGGAGACGCTGCCAGATGCCGGCCGCAGCCTGATCCCCTGCGTGATGTGCCCGCCGATCCCAGCTGCTGTGTGCCCATCGATCCCCGATGCTGTGTGCCTGTTGTTCCCAATGCTGTGTGCCAGTCGATCCCCGATGCTGTGTGCCTGCCGATCCCCAATGCTGTGTGCCCCCCGATCCCCGATATGCCCGCCGATCCACGCCGCCGATGGGGTAAGTGGCGGTGGACCAGCAGACAGCGAGGGGGGGGTTGAGGTGCCACGGGGAGAGGGGGGTGTGGTTGTTTGCCACCCCCCTAAACAAAGACCAGCCCCCACTGCTACACATGTGCTGTGTACAAGGATGACCTTTTTTTTGGGGGGTGTCTGTAGGTCACCCAAATTCTGCAACTAGTTAAACCCGTTCCTTTCCTTAGTATGAACAAAGTAGAACTTCACTTTGTCCCCGGTACTTTCCTTTTCTACGGGTTATTAACGCCGGTCTTTGTAAATATTTATGAACTTATCCGTCTCGCTTAGTGAATTTTAACAATATCAGCCGCGCCAGAGCGCCAACGGCAAAAAAAAAAAAAAAAAAGACAGGTTCATAACATCGAGCAAACATACCGTAATTCCATTTAAGTTGCAAAGCAAACAAGTGTGGCGGGAGGTAAAGGTCGCGTTCTGTCGGAGCGCTCACGGTCAATGTGATTGGAGGCATCTTGAATGATTCTGAAGCCTCACGGAGAATAAATCAGACCCGCGTGTGTAGGCTAACGGAACGTGGCGGCCTTTTTGTTATAAAGGATTATGTCCTCGAAGTGGATCCATTGTGGGCAAGCAGCTAAAGCAGCCATTTTTGCAGACTAAACTGAGCTTGACATGGGGGGGGGGCAGCTCTTTTTTTGCATGCGCAGGCCTTGAGGAAGACTAGGCCTTAAGTGGAAAGACTTGCCTACCGGGCAATTTATTTATTTATTTATTTATTTATTTACATACATGTTAAAATCAGTATTTTTTTTCCCCCTGAAAATGAATTAGAACCCCCAAAACATTATAGACTTTTTGAGAGCAGAGGCCCTGAAGAAGAAAATTGTGTCTGCTGCATTTTTTTTTAAGTCTCGCGATATATGCACAGCCATTTATCAAATGCTAGTTTTTAAGAAAATAAACCCAAAAGCAAACATTTATTTATAATGCAGCTGAACAGTTCCTATGCAAAAACATATCATGAACAACTGTCGTTTTTAAAAATAAATAATTGTTTTCATGTTTTTAACATTTTTATCCAGTGCTTCTGATCTTCTCCAGCCTTTCCCAGCCACTACCTTGCCAGACTGAGGGATGAGATAAGTGCTGGGATGATAAATAGGTCAAATTTAGTTCTTTTTGGCTCCTCTGTAATCATTGGAACAACTTTTGATTTCTTTGGGCTGTTCTGGATCTCACAGACTGTAGGGTTGATTGCTTCCCCCTACCTTCTTGGGGCTTCTAGAACATAGAGGGCTGGGAGAGTCAAATGGGCAGCTTGAATATTTAGTCTGCCGTGGCCAATCCCCGAGGGGGTGTCAGCAGTAGGTGGCTGAGGAGAACATAAATTGTCTGAAGTCTGGTGCAGCCCTTGTATTTGTCCTGCTGGGGGGGGGGGGGGCAGTTTTTGCTGACGTTCATTGAGGTCCCAGCTGTGGCAGAGCTGGGGGGGCTTATTTCTAATCATCTTTCAAGCTAACTAAGCAGTCACACCTAAGGATCTGATCTTGAAGACTCATTCAAGAGTGCTGGGTGAAGTATTGAAGGTGGAGTATTAACTCCCTGTCAGGAACCATGAAATCAGACAGAGACAGAAGTACAGTTAAATCACACTTGTTTAATAATAAAAGTAAAAAGAACAAACGTAGTCAAAACATAGCCAAATTTCAGTAACCGGAACGCATAGTCAGCCAAGCCAGATGTCAGGTATCAATGTAGTGGAACAGCAAGCAGGGTCTGGAGCCAGAAGGGATGTCAGCAAAGCGTCTTTAAACAGGAACGCAGGAGCTAGGCTCTGTGATGTTGACCAAGGGGAAGGCAGAGATCCTCTGGACTGGACGGCTTAAGTAGGCAGGACTGACGAGCAGGATATCATCAACAGCTGAGTAACTGTGGAGAGAGATGAGAGCTGGCAATTAGCCGACAGCTGAGCGGCCAGCTCAGAGAAGGAAGGGCTGAGCCCAGCCCTGACACTCCCTCACTGAAGAGTTTCCGGTGGGACTGAGCAGTTGTCCAGATGTCTGAAGGAAACTAGGGTAGGTTAGCTGTCCTGGAGAGACATTGTGACTACTGACAGGAGCTCAGAATCCTGGGGACTGTGTGCTGTTCTACATTTAGGTCACCGGTGGTAGCTCTCTCACTGAGACGGCTCTCCTAGGATGTCAGATGCTAGCCATTCCTCTGTACTCAGCAAGATTCCTGAAGAGTGCTTTCCTGGACTGTGCAGTGTTCCTGAAGTTGCCCTGGTTGCCCACAGTCGTGCATCTGTGCAAGGTAGCCAGGTGCCAAAGGGAGTTGCCTCATGGTCCCGAGCTGTGAGGATTTGGACTGACCTCTCATTGATGTCGCTAGCCGTTTTGGAGTATCCCTTATCACCCTAACTGGGGACTGTTGACTTCTGATGGTGCAGGGGCTATTGACCTCTGATATCTGGGGAGGGGGTGCTCTGGACATCTGATTATTATAGAATAATACAATTCAATGCCAGCTGAAAAGGAGGGTCGCACACCACTGGTATCATCCATAAAACTTCTGGTGCGCTCAGACAGAACACCATTGCATGGAGTGCCACCCTCCTCTTCAGACTTGGAGTGAGTGGGATCCTTGCCGGTCTGCACCCGTCCTTCACAGCTTAAGTCTTAAGTTATTACTAAAACCAGTAATAATTAAATGTAGGGGCAATTATCTCCTTTGATAAAGAGTAGATACAATTATATAGTCCTACAGATACAACCGACGCTATGAGGCCAACCATAATGCTGCTGCGGCCCCCCATGACATTGAGTTTGACACCTCAGATCTAGACCAGGGATGCCCAACATTTTGAAGAGCGGGGGGCCACGTAAGCGACTTGGTAACCGGCCGCGGGCCACAATGACAGGCGCGGGGCGGATGACCGGTCCGAGTCCACTTTGCATATGCAGAGCGGACATAGACACAGCCCACTCTTCTCTATGGGCCCCCCCGATCCAACCTGCCCAGACGAAAGGGGACGGACCCCCTTCTAGTTTTCTTTTTAGCGGATCGAATTGGAGGTAGAGCGGGTGTAAACGGACACAAGTCAGGAAGCAATCGATTGTGCGGCTCTGCTCCGCAACCACCAGCTTCATTCACAACACTGGGATAGGGCTTGCTAACCCGCCATCCCAAAGCAGGGGGTCGCGGGTCACATCAGAGGTCTCCACTGGCCACATGTGGTCCCCAGGCCACTGGTTGGGCACTAGACATGTGCACTGCTGAAAAATGTGTTTGTTTTTGTTTTGTTTCTTTTCATTCGTTTTTTTTTTTTTGTTTGTTTTTTTTTTATGCGTTTTTCGGGTCATTCGTTATGATCGCAAATCATAAATTTGTAAATTAGAAAATTCGTAAATTCGTGATTTCGTAAATTCAAAAATTTGTAGATTCATACATTCAAAAATCCAAAAATAAGAAAGAAAATTCAAAAATAAGAAAGAAAATCCGAAAATTCGAAAGAACAAAAATTCTAAATAGTAATTAACTAACTAGCTAACTAATAATAACTATTAAATTATAGGTATTGGAATTTCCTTTTAAATTTGGCTGTTAGTGAACGTAACGAATACGAATTTATCCGAAGTTACAAATTGTCCGAAATAACGAATGCCGCATCTAAACAAATGGAACAGAATGTATTTATAATAAATACTAATAAAAAGGTTTTATTATTATTATTTTATTATTATTGTTATTTATTATTATTAATTCGTTACGTTCCATTCGTTTCGATACGACATTCGTTATTTTGAATAATTTGTAAAATTCAGATAAATTCGTATTCGTTACGTTCGCTAGCAGCCAAATTTGAAAGGAAATTCCAATACTTATAATTTAATCGTTAGTTATTATTACAGATTTTTGAATTTTCGGGTTTCTGGATTTTTGAATTTCAAATTTATGAATTTACAAATGTACAAATTTACAAATTTCCGAACTTTCAAATTTCCGAATTTTTAGAATATTAGAATTCACGAATATTCTGAAAAATGTGTTAACTGGGTTTCACATTAATTCGGATTCGTTTTTTTATTTTTTTATTTTTTCGTTTTTCAGGTCATTCATTACGATTGCAATTTGTAAATTTGTAATTTTGAAAATTCCTAAATTCGTGATTTCGTAAATTCGAAAATTCGTACATTCGAAAATCCGAAAAAAAGACAGAAAATCCGAAAATTCAAAAGAACAAACATTCTAAATAGTAACTAACTAACTAGCTAACTAATAATAACTAGCTATTAAATTATAGGTATTGGGATTTCCCTTCAAATTTGGCTGTCAGTGAATGTAAAGAAAACAAATTTATCCAAAGTTACGAATCATCCGAAATAACGAAAGCCGCATCTAAAGGAATGGAACAGAATGAATTAATAATAAATAATAATAATAAAAAAGGTTTTATTATTATTATTATTATTGTTATTTATTATTATTAATTTGTTACGTTCCATTTGTTTAGATACGAAATTCATTATTTTGAATCATTCGTAAATTCAGATAAATTCGTATTTGTTACGTTCACTAACAGCCAAATTTAAAAAGGAAATTACAATACTTATAATTAGAATTATTATTAATATTATAATAATATTATACTAATATTTTTTAATTAATAATATGAATATATTATTATTATTATTATTATTATTATTATTATTATTATTATTATTATTATAGTTAGTTATTATTACAGATTTTCAAATTTTTGGGTTTTCGGATTTTCAAATGTAAAATTTCTGAATTTACAAATTTAGAAATTTCTGAATGTTCGAATTTTCGAATTTACGAATTTACGAATTTTCAGAAAAATTTGTTAAATGGGTTTTCGTTAATTCGTAACTAAACGAACTGCACGTCTATTGGGCAGCCCTGATCTAGACTGTTCAATGGAGTCAGAGTGAATGGACCGTTGCCCGTGTGATCGGTGGTCTCTGCACTGTTTGGGGAAGAACCAGTTAAAACCAGCGGCTCCTACGGGGCGGGGGGGGGGGGGTAGCACTACACACCTTAACCCTGCACTCCTGGACTAAACGAGTGTTTAACCCTCGCAAGGATAGATTTGGACCAATTCCCAAAGTCCAGTTGTAAAGAATACATAACTGAAATAAATTGGGCGTTTTATATATCTGCCTGAAGTTCCATTTTAATGATGTTGTTGTGGGACCCCTTATATCTACAGCTTATGTCCCTATTAATAGAGAACATGGCAGATGGTTCTCCAGCAAGAAATGTACGTACGTGGCACTGGATCCTGGCACAACCGGCTACAGGCTCGCGGCTCCGCTAAGAGAACATTCGTTCCGTGCCCGTTACCTCTTTCCAAAAAAATGTGTAAATAAAATTTGTTACTTAGGTCCGGCGCTTTGCAAGTAACCACTTTATCAATTTATAACACATTTCGAATATGCTTCGCTACGTCAGCCACCTGCCAAGACATTAGCTGAATCCGAAGGTTCCAGACCATTGGCACTGTAATCAGCACAGGCTCTAGAGGCCCCAGGAAATTGCAGAAAATCATGCGTCGGCCGTTGGCAAGCAGACACCGGGCATGAGAGCTAGGCACGGCTCGGTAAATTTAAGTTTGGCCAATTTATTTTTCCCGTCCCCCCCCCCTTTAGCAATTAAACCAGTCACAGTGCAACATGCTGTGTTTTTAGCACGGCTCCTCAATGCGCCTTCGTCAACGAATCCCATCGGTGGTATCTTCATTCCAAGAGCCGGGTGTTACGAGCCATTTTAAATGTTGCTTTTTCAAGGCCTTAGCTCATCTTTAACGCTAATTACACTGGCAACCGAAGTTCAGACTCTGTGGTCATTTGTCTATTTAACTGTATAGGCATAAAATGTCTATTAGACATGCTGTGACTATGGAATTAGTTTCGTGAAAATAGAGGTGACTAAACCCCTCCAAGGTCATTGCTTATGGAATCGGAATCAAGATTCTGCCTACTGCTCCAACGAGTTATCAGAGGTAAATTCTAAATAGGATCCCGTAATGCAATTACATGGGGATTATAGTCTAGGATGAGCTTTAAGAAAAAAATATATCAGGCTGAGCCTTGTGTCGAAAAACTAGAGGAAGAGGAAAGGAAATTGAGGGGAGCCCTAAGGCAACCAAGATGCTTTGTTACATGTTCTGATTTCCCCTGGAAAAAAAAAACGAGAGCCAGAATAGG
Source organism: Lithobates clamitans (assembly GCA_037952925.1). Lineage (NCBI taxonomy): Eukaryota > Metazoa > Chordata > Amphibia > Anura > Ranidae > Lithobates > Lithobates clamitans. The sequence continues at coordinate 571,898 of JBBGZY010002329.1, forward strand.
TTGATAGGTGGAAAAGTACTTTGACCCATTTGGCTAGGAGAGCAAGTGATGCTACTTCTTTGGGCCATCATTGCTACATAGTGTATGGTTTTGCCGTTTCTGTTTCAATATTTTTATGGAAGTTTCAAGAATCATAACAAACCATGGTTTGTCCACGCAGGGGCGACATCGTACAGGCATGTAAAGAAACAGCATATGAACGCCTAATGAGTACCATACCAGTAAACTGTTAGCCGGACCATAAAGGACCATAGCAGACCAGGTTAAGAATTAGGCAGATATCACAGGTATCACAGGCTATATCACTCTGTTCCCTGGAGGATAGCAATCTATATTGGTAGCCTTCATATCAGGAATGAAGATAGAAGGGAGGAAACAGAGAAAGAGAAGAAAAGAGAGAGAAAGAAGAGAAAAGAGGAGAGAGGCCCCAGGAGAGGGCAAGTACCACGGACGTGGGACCTGTCCAAACAAGGTTTAAAGTCGACCATAGCTAGTCAGGGGCAGGGATAGGAAGGAGTAACTTATCCACGGTTCCCAGATTTTCAAAGATTTGGCATGTGAATCCCTCAATATGCTGGACATCTGCTCATTAACCATCGGAGCAGCCATTCTGGTTTTCACCCCATGGAAAGCAACAGATGGGGTCTTCAGGGCATGGGCAATGATTCGCTTGGCAGAAATAAAAAGTTATGAGGCCAATTTTTGCTGGGGTTCAAAAAGGCTCAGTATAGGGCAATGTAAGAGAGCCAGTCGGGCATCCTTACAGACTGTCACATGGAATAATGTCTGCAGTAAGCCAAAGACCCTGGACCAGTAGCTGATCAAACGTGGGCAAGACCACCATATATGTAGGACATCCCCACACTGACCACAATTCCGAAAACATCTGTCACTGCTGACAGGATAAGCATGAGCAAGCCTAGCCGGGACCCAGTACCACCGCAGGAGCACTTTATAGGCAGCCTTGAGGGTGGTAGTGTTGAATGAACATTTCGTTATTGTTGTCCAGGCTTTACTCATTTTGTCCTTTTGTTAGATGAATCAGTGGGCAGTTGTTGGGGGTGTGAAGGTCCTTGATAACATCTCCTGAGCAGAGACTTGCTAGACCCTGGTCCACCGCAAAGAAGGCAGAAAATGGCGCCTGCGAGAGCAGAATGCCCAGTAGACGTTTTGAGAAGGCCCAGACCTTCTGCCCCCTCCAGTAAACCTACCAACTGGAGGTTATTCTGGCAGTTTCTGTTTTCCACATCCTCCATCCTTGGCTCCAAAGATTTAATCTTGACCTGGAAGGTATGCACAGCTGCATTGTGGTCCTAAATGGTGTCTTCGGAGTCACCTATCCTCAGTGAGATGATTCTGAAATTTCTCCATATCATGTTTAAGCAGCCTGAGGTCTGTTTATAACAGATTAATCTTAGAGGTATGCGTAGACTGACAGCTGGTAATGGCCCTCAAAAGATCTGTAAATTTGCCCGTTCAAGTGCTGCCCAGTCGTATGCCTCCGTCTGGATGGCCATTATGGTGCTCTTTCCCGCAGCAGCTCAAATTAACTTAGGAGGCACCACCTGTTTGCGCTCAGGGCCGATTTTGCTTCTCGTCATCACTAGCAAACAGAAAATTATTGTGAGGTAAAGCAAAAGTGTCACAAGTCCCACTTATAACCGATAAAAGAGGCAGACTGCAGCAGAGCTCTGGTCTCACACGTCTACACTGGTCGCCATTTTGAACTCTCACCAGACTCTAGTCAGCAGTGCCCTAGGTCTTCTACTAAGTGACCCAGTTCTCCTTGGAGATATGGAGATGATAGAAATTTGTACAGTTGATCTACACCTTCAATCCATCTACTATTTATTCTGTAACCATAATGTAACAATTTTTTGATCAATTACTTTTGTTTACTTGATCCAAAGTTGGTATCCCACCAGCCATTTAACATTTCTGTTGGCCCAGTCTGACCCAATCTGTGTCCCCAGAGGTACCTCTGGTCTATTAGGAACCTGAAAATTCTCCGGCTGCTTAGTATATGCAGAGGTCAAAGAATCTGAAAGAAAGGGATGTTGGATTCCCACAATTGATTTGGGTTCCCCTTTTATCTTCAACTCTGTACTAGAAAAATATTTTAAAAAGTTTATGTAATCTAGTACTTTATTTGCTTCTCTATTACCTCCAACTGGTCAGAGGAGTAGCAAAATTTCAGCGTACCTAAGGGACTTTATTCATTTGCTTGACCGTGCATTTGTTGTAGAAAAAAGGTATGAACAGGTAAAAAGACATCAAAGAAGGAAGCCTGACGCGTTTTGTACAAAGTGCTTAACTGTCCTTTACAATTAATCACTTTGTGTGAAATGAGTCGAGGCTCTTTCTTTGATCTCAGTTTACCCGTGCATACCTTTTATCTACAATAAACATGCGGTCAAGTAAGAGAACAGAGCGGCTTTATTACATGGAAATTTAGCTGGATATATCAGGACCAGGCAAGGTGTGAAAGCCACCATCCCTCAAGGAGGTTCCCTGGTCCTTTTTGTACTCAGATAAGTAGCCTGGCCGTTGTAGAGGACATCAAAGGATGCAATTTATTTAGCGATAATTTGTTTCCTTTTTAATTGTTGAAACAAACTTTAAGGGCCGGTTCCCACCACATGCAGTCCAGTGCTTTTTTTAAATTCTGCATTAAAAACATATATGAACGGCGTTTAACATGTATTCCAATGGCCCTAGTTCACACCAGCGCAATGCGTTCCAGTGCGATCAACAAAAGCAGAACCTGCTGTATTTATTCTGTATGGAACACATCTGGAATGGGGCAAAACGCATCAAAACCACACCAGAACACACATGTGAAGGGGGTTGGGGGGGTCAGGGGCTTTGTTAAGAATAATTAGTGTTTGGCCTGAATTCCACTTTGAAGGGAAGCAAAGGAAGGAAAAGGAGAAAATAAAGCCAAAGAAAAGAACTGAAAAAGAAGGAAGGAAATTGAAGAAAGACGAGAAGAAATAGGAAAAAAAAAAAGGAAAACATGTGAAAGGAAAAAAGTAATGAGGAGAAGAGGAGAGAAAGGGAAAAGGAAAAGGGAAAGTAAAGGAAGGGAAAGGAAAGTAAAATGGAAAAAGGAGAGGAGAGACAAAAAAAGGAAAGGAGAGAAGAAGAAAAACAAAAGAATAAATGAATGGAGAGGAGAGGAGAAGAAAAGGAAATGAAAGGAAAGCAGGGAAAGGAAAACGGAAAAAGGAGAGGAGAGGAGAGAAGCAAAAAAAGGAATATGATGATAGGAGAAGAGAAAGGAAAAAGGGGAAAAAGGAAAGGAGATGAGAAAAGAAAAAAGGAAAATGAGAAGAGAGAAGAGAAGAGGAGAATGGAAACAAAGGAAAATGGAAAAAGGAGAGGACAGTAGAGAGGAAAAAAAGGGAAATGGAAAAAAGAGAGGCGAGGAGGAGAAAGGATAGAAGAAAAAAGGAAGATGGCAAGAGGAGGGGGAAAGGAGAGAAAAAGATAAGTGGAAACTGAAAAGGCGAGGATAGGAGTAGAGGGAGGAGAAAGGAAAGAAAAGGAAAAAGGAGAGGAGAGGAAAAAGGAAAAAAGAAAGAATAGGAAAGGAAATTGAGGAGAGGAGAGGAGAGAAGAAAGGAAAGGAAAGAAAAAGAAAGGAAAGGAAATTGAGGAAAGGAGAGAAGAAATGAAAGAAAATTAAGGAGAGGAGAAAGAAAAGGAAAGGAAAAGAAAGGAAAGTAAATTGAGGAGAGGAGAGAAGAAAGGAAAGAAGAAAGGAAAAAAGTAAAGGAAATTGTAGAGAGGAGAAAAGGGGAAATAGGAAAGGAGAGTGGAAAGGAATAATTAGTGTTAGGCCTGAATTCCACTTTGAAGGGAAGAAAAGGAAGGAAAAGGAGAAAATAAAACTAAAGAAAGGAACTGAAAAAGAAGGAAGGAAATTGAAGAAAGACAGGAAGAAATAGGAAAAAAAAGGAAAATATGGGATAGGAAAAAAGTAACGAGGAGGAGAGGAGAGAAAGGGAAAGGGGAAAGGAAAGGAAAGGAAAGGAAAGACAAAAACAAAAGAAAAGGAAAGGAAAGAAGGGAAAGGAAAATGGAAAAAGGGGATGAGAGAAGAGAAGCAAAAAAAGGAAAATGATGATAGGAGAGGAGAAAGGAAAATGGGAAGAGAAGAGATGAAATAAATAAAAATGGAAACAGGAAAGGAGAGGAGAGGAAAAAGGAAAAAGGGAAAATGGAAAAAGGAAAGGAGAGGAAAGGAGAAAAGAAAAAAAAGGAAAAGAGAGGAGAAAAGAGAAGAGGAGAAAGGAAACAAAGGAAATGGAAAAAGGAGAGGGGAGGAGGAGAAAGGATAGAAAAAAAAGGCAAAAAGAAAGAATAGGAAAGGAAATTTAGAAGAGGAGAGGAGAAAGGATAGAAGGAAAAAAGGAAAAAAGAAAGAATAGGAAAGGATATTGAGGAGAGGAGAGGGGAAAGAAAATGAAAGGAAAAGAAAGGAAAGGGCATTGAAGAGAGAAGAGAAGAAAGGAAAAAGGTAAAGGAAATTGTAGAGAGGAGAAAAAGGGAAATAGGAAAGGAAAGTGGAAAGAGAGAGAAGAGGAAAGGAGAGGAAATGAGATTCCTTGTATCATAAACACCTTACAAAAGGTTTCCATTAAAACATGCAGTTTCCTCAGAGCAGCGGATGGATTTACACCTGGAAATCCACATTCCATGATGATTCCGTGTATTGTTATAGTTGGATGGATTCCCTGGCAGGCCCACGGTATATATAATTCAGCAGGCTATCATTGTTTGGCTTCTACATTTAATCTTTATTACACATGACAAGGGAAAGTGAGCAGCTCAGGAACTTGGCTCAGGTAAAGTGATGTGCCTGCGGCGTAGAGGAAAGCAGCTACCGCTGACAGCAGTGAATGCTCAGCCGGTGAGAGTAGACAGCTGTCCATGGTGCTGAAGCTGAGATGTCGGCTCTCCAGCTGCTCCTGTGAACTGCAGTGACACTCAGATTGTCTGCAGGGAAGGATTGATCTCCAACTTCTCCTTCTAATCAATCCAACCACAAAGGACTTTTTCTGTATAATGAGTTTTTGATTTTTTTTTTTTGTAAATTCACTTTTTCCATGAAATATTAAAGATGAAGATAGGTTAGCTGAGGAAAAACGCGATTTAACTTGGATGGCTACAATGTTTGGCAGGAACTTCTGTAATGCTTTTAATGTCACATTCTCCCCGTGTCTGCCGTCCTTTGTTACTGCTGGTAAGACAACGGTTGTGTCATATTGGGCATCAATCCCCTTTAAGAGCATTGCGGGAACACAGTGCCATTTTGTAATGCCAAACATGCCCTCTCGGTGTAGTTTACTGCCAACATCTTTTATACAGCGATAGTGCATTAATGTAGCTTTCACACGGGTTATAATAACATCATCATTGTTCATCACAGCCACAGACTGGATTTTATAGCAGGGCCAGAGAGGGGCAGGGGGGGCAGCTGCCCCAGGTTCACCATTTTCAAGTGGGAGGGGAGACGCCAGAGGGCCACACAGTGATCAGTTGTAGGCAACTTCAAATTGCTCCAGATCAGCGGTAGGCAATCTATCTGCTTTGACAGCTACTGCACTCCAACATGCCCACCCTCTGCTCCATCTGCCCACAACCCAACACCAACCATGCACCCTCCCCTAGCTGCTGGAAAGCAACTGAATGGCTACAAATCCACAGTACACTCTCCATGCCAACTATGGGCAGCTGGTGCATGGGGGGGTGGTGTTTTGCTTTGTCATTTAAGGTCATTTAAGGTCACTTTGCGGTAAAGCAAGGAAGCATGTAGTGTGTTAATGTGCTTTACTAAACAAAAATGCTGCACTCACACAAACTACTTACAATGTTAGGAAAACAATACATGCCATACAAAGTATTAGAAACTATGCATACAATATACACATGCACAAGCTATCTATCCTTCCTAGCAAATGAGCATGGACACTGTATCTTGTATAGCAGGGATAAGCAATTAGCGGACCTCCAGCTGTTGCAAAACTACAAGTCCCATCATGCCTCTGCCTCTGGGTGTCATACTTGTGGCTGTCAGAGTCTTGCTATGCCTCATGGGACTTGTAGTTCTGCAACAGCTGGAGGTCCACTAATTGCATATCCCTGTTGTATAGTGTCATCCCCAAGTTAAAGTTCTCTCCTTGCATTGATTTTCTTTGTTATTAATGGAGCCCCCTTCCTTTTATATTATGGAGCCATCTTCCTTCTATCCAGGATCTCTTCCAGACTGCTCCTTGCTTCTTGGAGTCCTCCAAAACGACTTCTCTTTGTGTTCAGCACATGGCTGTGTTTAAGTCTTTTGTTCTCTCCTCCTACTTCCTGCCAACATCACTTCCTGTTGCATTAGCTCCATGAACCAGTCAAACAAGTTCATTAGCCTATAAATAGGGAAAGTCCAGCTTCTGTAAAACAATACGTGATAACCAAAATCCATCATTCCATATATTTATGCTATATAAAATCACTAAAATATATGTATGCTATATAAAATCACGAAAATAACCATAGCAACATATGTGGAGAATGGGTGCCCCAGAGCAAGCAGGTGGTACACCCATCTATGTCATGCATTAGCAACGAAGGAGGGGGTGATGCAATTGCCCTTCACCTTGGGTGCTGAACTAATGCATCCACCGCATTCAAGTATTGGTAAGCTGCAATTTATATATTTTTGGGTTTAACCACTTGCCGACCAGCCGCCATCATTATACGGCGGCAGGTCGGCTCGTACCCACGAATCGCCGTACCTGTACGTAGGCTCCTTTAAGAGCCATAGAAGGCGTGCTTCCCCGCTGCATGGCGGGGGGACCCAAAGTGCGTGTCTGGCAGCTACAATAAGTAATTAGGAACAGCGATCTGTCTCCTCCTCCAGTCAGTCCCCCCCCCCCACAGTGAGAAACACACATGAGGGAACACAGTTAAACCCTTGATCGCCCCCTAGTGTTAACCCCTTCCCTGCCAGTGACATTTACACAGTAATCAGTGCATTTATATAGCTCTGATCGCTGTATAAATGTCAATGGTCCCAAAAAAGTGTCAAAAGTGTCCAATCCGCCATTATGTCGCAGTCCCAATAAAAATCACAGATCGCCGCCATTACTAGTAAAAAAAATAATAATAATAATAAAAATGCCATAAATCTATCACCTATAGAAAAGTATTTTTTTTAGCATCGGGGATGCTCGGGCAAATTTGATAGGCTCTGGGGGGATTTGCTAGCAGTGCCAGATATTGCACCGGTTGATCTAGTAATGGATAGAATTCTGGGTTGACGGGTTTTTTTTTCTCTCCCCTGTATGACACTGTTTGAAATTTCACACCGAATTGTCGAGCTTCTGTGTTATTATACCTTTTCTTAGCCTGTGTACATTATGTAACTCTGCATCCTTAATGTGATTATGCATTAAGAGTATTTAACTGCTTTTGGATCTACCAAATTATGTATGGACGGCAGGAACTATGGAACCACGTTACTGACCTATACAGTGGAACCTTGGATTACGAGCATAATCCGTTCCAGGAGAATGCTTGTAATCCAAGGCACTCGCATATCAAAGCGAATTTCACCATAGAAGTCAATGGAAACGAAGATAATTCGTTCTGCGTTGACTTCTATTGCATGCAATACCGCATGTGGCCAGAGGTGGGGGGAGAGCCTCGGAAATACTCGGGGACAGTTTGGCTGAACTCGGAAACCCTTAGAAAGGCTCGGAAACACTCAGTAACAGAGTATTTACCAGTGTTTCCGAGTGGTTCAGAGTATTTCCGAATGGCAATTCAGAGTGTCACCGGCGCCCCCGCACCTCTGGCCAAATGCGCTACTGCACACCCCATTAGCTTGAATTCTGCTCGTTTTGTGAGACAACACTCGCAAACTCAGGATTTTTTTTAAAAAGTTGCTCGTCTTTCAAAACGCGCATTAACCGCGTTACTCGTAAACCAAGGTTCCACTGTATAATGGTTTTACTTGTTGTGTTTAATGGTAAAAATTCAAGAAACTTTATTTCTGATTAAAAAAAAAAGAAAAAAGAAACCGATCAGTTCATGTGCTGACAAGAAGCATCCTAGCGGGATACGAACATTAACACGGGGAACACAACCGGAGATGGGCGGCCTCCTTACCTCTGTCCTGTCCAGACTCCGAACCCCCCTTTCTCGAGTCAGGGAGTGCTGGATGGTGAGCCATCCGTGGAGTGGCACCCGTCGGTCTTCCCCTTGCTTCTCCCCCCGGCTGCGTGTTTCCTCCCTCTTCCTCCTCCGTGGCCAATAACATTGCTTCTCCTTTTGGCCAATTCATGGGGAAACGGGTCTCGCGAACCGCTTCCTGATTGGCTGAGAGGAGAATCAGTATGAGAATAGCAAATATTCATTCGCTATTATCACACAACTGGGTGGGCTTGGAGCGCAGTGCTCTGGACCTTGAGCCACTCATTTTTGAAGCCTATTAGAGCCTCTGGCTCTAATCACATGCTTCAACCCCCCCCAATTGGAATCCATGGTCCGGCGCCCTGTATGTAGATCAAGGGGCTGGACGCATTGATGGGGGGGGCAGTGCCTCTGTGCCCCTAATGGATGGGCCGCCACTGGTTAAATGTGTCCCTAGAGGGAGGTTTCTAACTGTGGGGGGGAGGGTGTGCTTGTACTGTAAGAAGACAGAGATCCGTAATCCTGCTTAGCAGAAACACAAGATCTCTACCTTCTCTTGTCGCAGAACGGTGATCTGCCTTGTTTACATAGGCAGACCGCCGTTCTGTCTGCCTCAGGAAGGATCAGAGGGTCCCAGTGGACATCAGGTCCGCAGGACCCACTGTTTGGATCCCGTTGTGTCCAATCACAGCAGGAGCTGATCGCCGGCGGCTCGCACCCATGCCCCAGACCAGGAAGGGCAAAATCACGTACAGGCAGTGGCGTCGCTAGGGGGTGGCTTTTGGGGCTATAGCCCCGAGTCTCTGAAGGGGTCCCCAAGGGGAGGGGAGGCTCTCTGGGGACCCTGATGTAAGTGGGGGGCCCTCTGGGGACCCTAATGCAAGGGGGGCCCTCTGGGACCCTAATGTAAGGGGGGCTCTCTGGGAACCCTGATGTAAGTGGGGGGGTGCTATGGGGACCCTGTTGTAAGGAGGAGGCTTTCTGGGGACCCTGATGTAAAGGGGGCTCTCTGGGAACCCTGATGTAAGTGGGGGGTTCTCTGGGCAACCTGATGCAAAGGGGAGGCTCTCTGGGGACTCTGATGTAAGGAGGAGGCTCTCTGGGGACCCTGATGTAAGGGGTGGGCTCTCTGGGGACCCTGATGTAAGGAGGAGGCTCTCTGGGGACCCTGATGTAAGGGGTGGGCTCTCTGGGGACCCTGATGTAAGGGGGAGGCTCTCTGGGAACCCTGATGTAAGGGGGGATCTCTGGGGACCCTGATGTAAGGGGGGACCTCTGGGGACCCTGATGTAAGGGGGATCTCTGGGGACCCTGATGTAAGGGGGGATCTCTGGGGACCCTGATGTAAGGGGGGATCTCTGGGGACCCTGATGTAAGTGGGGGGCTCTCTAGGGATATATACACACACACACACACACGTATATTACTGTATATACATGTGTATGCCCGCCCAAGCGTATGACTTTCTTTACTACGCTGCTATGGGCTCTAGCCCCAAATTTTTGTAGATCTAGCCCTGCGTACAGGTATGTGATTTCGCCCCGAGAAATGCAGCCCCGCTGCAGTAAATGTATGTGGGGCCGTCTCTAAGCGGTTAATGGGCTACTCATTTTTATCTTGCTATTTTGGGCTGGAGTTCTGCTTTAACACAAAATAAAGTACAGCAATGTTTCAGCGCTTGGTTTAGTCACTCCTGCTCTCACATAAACACAAGCCGATGTCAAATAAAATAAAAAAATATTAAATAAAATTGCGTGCCTGCCTCATCTCTCCTATAATGTATTACTCTCATCTAAATGCAGTGCCAGATACAAGGCATCATACTTAAATCTGGATGTAAATATATCCATTGGCTTTTATTGAGGTCACCTTCATGTAAATTATCATTCTGATAAGGCCGGTAACATGGACATAGTTTTATTGGAAGTCAATAAAGCCTTACACTTTAATTCTGCTAATGGTGGAGAGGAGGTTTTCCTACGCGCTGGAAGGACGGCGGGATTGGTATGTTCTGTACTGAGTGTATACGCTGCCTTGTACTGCTCTACTTTATGACATCCATCAATTTCCTACAACACAAAAATGCAAACTCGCTAATATAACTTCAGGTACAGAAAAAAAAATAGAGTGATACTTGCTATTAAGAGCTCGCTTGTACCAGCAACATAAACGATGGCTGCTGAGCTGATGCATTGTTTGCAGTGAGAAATGGTATTTATTACATTTAAATGTATGGTAAGAAAAAAAAGGGAACAAATATTGTAAGAAGGTGGGAGAGAGGAGAGAGAGATGTACAGGGAGGGAGAGAGAGGAGAGAGAGATGTACAGGGAGAGAGAGAGGAGAGAGAGATGTACAGGGAGGGAGAGAGGAGAGAGAGATGTACAGGGAGGGAGAGAGGAGAGAGAGATGTACAGGGAGGGAGAGAGAGAGGAGAGAGAGATGTACAGGGAGGGAGAGAGGAGAGAGAGATGTACAGGGAGAGAGAGAGAAGAGAGAGATGTACAGGGAGGGAGGGAGAGGAGAGAGATGTACAGGGAGGGAGAGAGAGAGGAGAGAGATGTACAGGGAGGGTGAGAGAGGAGAGAGAGAGATATACAGGGAGGGAGAGAGGAGAGAGAGATGTACAGGGAGGGAGAGAGAGAAGAGAGAGAGAGATGTACAGGGAGGGAGAGAGAGGAGAGAGAGATGTACAGGGAGGGAGAGAGAGAAGAGAGAGATGTACAGGGAGAGAGGAGAGAGAGAGATATACAGGGAGGGAGAGAGAGAAGAGAGAGATATACAGGGAGGGAGAGAGAGAGGAGAGAGAGATATACAGGGAGGGAGAGAGAGGAGAGAGAGATGTACAGGGAGGGAGAGAGAGGAGAGAGAGATGTACAGGGAGGGAGAGAGAGGAGAGAGAGAGATGTACAGGGAGGGAGAGAGAGGAGAGAGAGATGTACAGGGAGAGAGAGGAGAGAGAGATGTATAGGGAGGGAGAGAGAGGAGAGAGAGATATACAGGGAGGGAGAGAGAGGAGAGAGAGATGTACAGGGAGAGAGAGAGAGAGTAGAGATGTACAGGGAGGGAGAGAGAGGAGAGAGAGATGTACAGGGAGGGAGAGAGAGGAGAGAGAGATGTACAGGGAGAGAGAGGAGAGAGAGATGTATAGGGAGGGAGAGAGAGGAGAGAGAGATGTACAGGGAGGGAGAGAGAGGAGAGAGAGATGTACAGGGAGGGAGAGAGAGGAGAGAGAGATGTACAGGGAGGGAGAGAGAGGAGAGAGATGTACAGGGGGAGAGAGAGAGAGAGAGAGAGAGAGGAGAGAGAGAGATGTACAGGGAGGGAGAGAGGAGAGAGAGATGTACAGGGAGGGAGAGAGAGGAGAGAGAGATGTACAGGGAGGGAGAGAGGAGAGAGAGAGATGTACAGGGAGAGAGAGAGAGAGAGAGAGAGAGAGAGAGAGAGGAGAGAGAGATGTACAGGGAGAGAGAGAGGAGAGAGAGATGTACAGGGAGGGAGAGAGGAGAGAGAGATGTACAGAGAGAGAGAGAGAGAGAGAGAGAGAGAGAGAGAGAGAGAGAGGAGAGATGTACAGAGAGAGAGAGAGAGAGAGAGAGAGAGAGAGAGAGAGAGAGAGAGAGAGAGAGAGGAGAGAGATGTACAGGGGGGAGAAAGAGAAGAGAGAGATGTACAGGGAGGGAGAGAGAGGAGAGAGATGTACAGGAGAGAGAGAGAGAGAGAGAGAGAGAGGAGAGAGAGATGTACAGGGGGGGGAGAGAGAAGAGAGAGAGATGTACAGGAAGAGAGAGAGGAGAGAGAGATGTACAGGGAGAGAGAGAGAGAGGAGAGAGATGTACAGAGAGAGAGAGAGAGAGAGAGAGAGAGAGAGAGAGAGAGAGGTGGAGAGAGAGATGTACAG